>JANVCL010000006.1:14728578-14745507 GCA_026546855.1 Erythroxylum incrassatum
CATAATATATTATTAACAAATCATAATGTTAATACATGAATCACAAATGTTCATTGGCCTAGGGCACACTACTAACAGTGCTAACCACCAGAATTAAAAGCTTCAAACCTACCCTTCTAAAATCAAAAGCAATTATAATTCTTCTATAGTGTTGGTGTTTATGGTTCAACATAAAAGACCATCAATCGCCTTTGTAACTAAGCTTCCTGAGCTTCTCTTCAGATAGTTTAGCTTCAAGGAGCCCTATAACATCTATTTTATTGTTATATATAAACTCTCAAACATCCTATTATTTTATGGAGCTATTTATCCCCTTAATGTTCCATGAAGCGATCAATATAGTTAGGTATTTTTGTAAGGTGAAATCCTCATTTTCCTATTTCTACCAAATTTCCTTTTGCTTATCAACCTAAAGTTAGTATTTTTGTCCCCATTTTCACTAACCTTAGGTATATAGGATGGTTGGTCATCTAGACCTTCCTCCATATTTCCCATATGTGGACTTGATAAGTATAGCCTTTTGAGGTAGTGGTGGATGAACTTTGTTGGTTTCTTGTTGCCTTACAGCACAAGTTATTACTTCAAAATCTTTTGCTTCCTCATTGAAAACTAGTATATCCTTAACCTACTGTTGACTTTTTCCTTTTGAGTAATCTACCCTGTAATCTCTACAGTCTGGTTATTATCATCTAGGACTAATCCCATTAGTTATATATAATTCCCTTTTTAAAATTTTTTTGCTCATCTTAATCCATTTTTTCCTTTGGGAGATTTGTTTAGGCCTCCATTATTAAGATACATGTATAGAGTCATCAAATATTGTGTTTTCATCCTTGAGTCTCATTATAGGAATAATGTCTACAAGAGTTTTATTATTTTTCATGTTATCATATAACCTAGCATATTTGATTCTCCTTTTATGAGCTATCATCTCATCTATGCAAATAAGATGTCCAACATAGCTAGTCAGGGTGCTCAATCCCTTGGTGGACCAATATTCTAAAGGAACTTCCTAAAAATTTAGCCAAATGGGAATTCTATCATAGGAGATCTTTTCTAAACTCAATCTTGGTTTCTATGGCTATAACATAAGTGGTTGTTTTGACAAATTCCACAGCCCTCCCTCCATCACCTCTCTAACATTTGTTTGAGATGAAAACTTGAAGAGAATAAGGTTGTTCTTGATAAGAGCATCTCATCCAACCCCCTAATTCTCCACATTTTTTTTGCCCATTCTCTTACTAGAGGGAAGGGGGTCATTTTTCATAAAATAATTTGAACAAAAGTTAAGATCCATTTTCTTGCTCCATTCTTTTATACTTGTATGTCTGGAGCCACTATATTTTTTCCATCTTTAACTAAAAAAGGAGCATATTGCAAATGTTCAGCTTGTTCCTTATCAACAACTTACTTCTAACTTAAGGAATGGTTGATGTGGAGTACTTCAGTGCCTCTTAGGTTAATTTTAGGACTGTTAGGTGCAAGTTGGGAAGACGAAGAAGGAAGAGGAGAGAAGTTGAGTGGAGAAGGAGTTGGGGATTTTATAATCATCTTTGGGTTTGCATAATCAATGCACTTTTTTCCTAACTCTGAATGGAAAAAGCTATAAATTCAAACCAACCTTTTACAAAAAGTGGTTACTATAACAAGTAATGAGTGAAAGAAGTGTAAAATTACAAAAGTAGAAGGACAAGAATACCCTTTAAGACTAAGGGATGCCTTGTTGGGTAATACAACTCAAGGTAGCAGTGTAGAATCAATTATGGGTTATCAGGCTCTGTAGGAAAATGCTTAAGTGAAGTTGGGAAGAAAGATAGGGACTAGAGATGCAGAATAGGTAGGATTTAGATTCAGGAAGGCCACGAATGGGTAGTGGGATTAAAGAGAGAGGATGGAGAAATATGGTTGTGGTTACCTACATCATAATTGAAATAAACCTCCTTGTAGAAAGATACAATCATAAGCTGATCTTAGCATAAAAAGCACTTGTATTATAACTTGCTCATTTTTTAAATTTCTTTCCATGAACTCTTTTTCTTTTGATATACTTTATGATATTGAAAATGCTAAAAATAATTTTTCTTTAAGTTTCTAACAAATTATATTATTAGAACTTGCTCTTAAATAACTCAATAAATTTATTGTTAAAAATCAAGTTAAAATAATCATATAGATCTTTTTACATGTTTAACAATCCACCGTATATAATTTGTATTAAAAGAATTGGACATAGATTCAATAAAAGGTCTTTTTTAGTATTTCTAGTAACTTAATATATTTTTAAAGATAGTTTAGAATAATGTAAGTACTTATTAAGTAGATTAATTATAAAAAAGCATCTCAAACTTTGTTCAATTTTATAATTATAGCCTGAATTTCAAAAAGTAACAATTAAATGTTCAAACTTTTAATTTTTTTAATTTTAGCTCGATGTTATTGTTTTTGTTAAGTTTGTTTATGTGACTTGTCATGTATTTCAAAAACCCTAACTATTAATACAAGTCAACCAAAATTAACACAACTAATAATATTAACGAAATGATATCGTTTAATCACAAACTGATAATGAAGGGAACAAACTGAAAACGAAAGGTCAGGGCATCAAGGCTACGTAAATTAATTTAGAGATTAAATTGCGTAATTTTTTAACGACGATGTCTTTTTAGTTATGTGATTAAACGTTGTCGTTTCATTAATATTGTTAGTTGTGTTGATTTTAGGTGACATGAATTAATAATTAAAGTTTCTAAAACATATAACAAATCACATCAACAAACTTAACGGAGACACTAATATTAGGTTAAAACTGAAAAAATTAAAAGCTTAATAATTTAATTGTCACTTTTTAAATTTCAAACTATAATTTAATTGTCACTTTTTGAATTTTAAAGCTTCCCCTTAATCGTTGTTTTAATGGCAGTTACAATCCAACTCCATTTCCTTCGTAATCTATGAATTCAGAATTTGATACTTTACGAAATTCAATCTCAATTTAAAGCATGCCAGCCTGATAAGATATATAAATAAGGATGACAATGAAACTAAATATTGTTTGAATGCTATATTATATATTACATCAGCATAAATAGGTAGAAGTTGAAAACAAATGGTAAACAATCTTTGTGGAACTTCAAGTCTTTTACAAGTAGAATATTGCATGTAGGACTTCCATTTGCAATATACAATATTGATACTCCACAGCTATACACAACTGTGGTGGTTTCGTCTTGGAAGAGTCTAACTTTTCTGACACCCATGTCTATCCATATCAAATCAAATTATTTGGAATTTAATCCCTGGTTTAAGGACACTACATAATAGCATCTAACTCTTAATTAAAATGTTCCTTAACAAAGTAACACAACCAGAGTAACTGTCATAGGAATTGGGATGATGCATACACCAACTCCGTTGCAGAGAACAACTGAGGCAAAATCCTATGCTTCTTCCTACTATTGCAATGTTTTAGCACAGCACTCATGAACAGGTTTAAATCGCATGTCATTACCATACATGAGCTTCCTGACCAGAGATGCTAACACAATTTTTCATCCGTTTTCTACAGAATACAGCATCTGATTAAAAAAAAAAGAGGGAGAGAGAAATATCCCTGTAGGCACTCGTCTTTGTATAAGGTACAAAAGAATACAAGAAGTACCAGCCCTAGCAGTGATGTAATGTGTAGAAACAATAAGCTATAATAAGTAACAAATCATCACCGAGAAACAAAGTATTGACCTCTCTTCTAAGTTCCCTCCATCTTTTACAGCACTACAATGGAAGTCCTCACTAGACAAAATGGATAAGAGCAACCAAGGCATGCCTAGATTCTCTAGCATGATAAAATTGAAAAGGACAAATTTAGCTCATGAAAAGAATGATCGATCAAGGGAACTGGAATGAACCTCCAATTTGGTTGGTACCTGATGGT
This sequence comes from Erythroxylum incrassatum, assembly GCA_026546855.1. Lineage (NCBI taxonomy): Eukaryota > Viridiplantae > Streptophyta > Magnoliopsida > Malpighiales > Erythroxylaceae > Erythroxylum > Erythroxylum incrassatum. The sequence continues at coordinate 14,732,510 of JANVCL010000006.1, forward strand.
GGCTTGATTGCCACCCAAAGGAGGGATATCGTGATTGCAATGAGTCCTGACCACACAAACACGATTGTAGGTGTCCTTCCCCTTCTTCCCATCAAGCCCTTAGCAAAGGGGTAGAGATGAGCCAAGACCCAGAAGCTGAAGAACACCCCACCTATTAAACGGCTCCACTGAGGTATGACACTGTATATTGTCCGGCTAAATCCAACAGCTATCGCAATTAAGTTAACCATCATTATGGTGATTGGTGGTATCATCAAGGATGTCCATTTAACAATGTACAGATCAGCAAACTCATCATCCACATCATCACCACCTGATTTTGAAGTCAACGTGAATGAAATTTCAATTCCAGCCATGACTTTCAAGAGCCCCTGAAGAACTGCAGCAAGATGGGCACTAGTACCTCCAATCAACCAAAATTGCTCATTCCTCCACCACTCTTCTAGCTCAATGCTGGACCATTTGACCTCGAGCACAGCAAGTAGGCACAGAGTCACGGTGATGGTCAGTAAGTAAGTGAGGAAAGTCACATTGAGAGTTTGAACAATGAACTGGCCTGAGAAGAGGGAAAGTGCAGGAAGGAAGCAGTAGACAATCAGGAAGATAGAGGTGAAAGGGTAGATTCCCACATTGAGATATGCTATTCTTTGCAAAATCTTCATCTTAGGGCTGGCTAAGAGGGCATTGTTGCGGGAGAAGAAAATCTCAACAGACCCAGTAGCCCACCTTAGAACTTGATGAAGCCTGTCAGTAAGATTGATTGGAGCAGAGCCACGAAATGCATCACGCTTGGTGACACAATATACCGATTTCCATCCTCTGTTATGCATCCTATACCCAGTGACAACATCTTCAGTAACAGAACCATAAATCCACCCTATCCGCTGTCCCCACTCAGTCTTATCTTCATACCAGCAAGAGATTACACTGATTGCCTCTGCAACAGTAGATGCATCGAGAGGCTCACGAGGAATGGCAAGAGCACCAGGCGGACGTCCATTCTTAACAGCAGGGTGATCCGCGAGAGGGCGACCTTGAAACTCTGCAATTGGAATTGAATCAATAAGAAAAGCTGAGTTGCCGAACTTCTTTGGAAACAGGGAAAGATTCATCTCCTCATCATCAGAATCACCCATTCTTAGTGCCCTGTTCTCCTCAGGGGTATTTGCAATTGAAGAATGTTTCTTGCGTCGAGAAAAGCAGCAACTGCAGCATCCTGCGTGATGTTCTTTCGATCGTGGTGGGTCAAATCCATAAATTGCAATCCTTCTAAATAAGCACCCAGTTCCAACATAGACTGGCCCCATAAGACCATCAAGGGCGCGCATGTTCACATCAAAGAATACAGTGTTGTGGTTAGCATATCGATCAGAAGGGTCAATACCCTCGAACCTCTGAGGGAACTGGACATAACAGATGCGGTCACCTCCTCGATCCATCATGAAGCACATGCCTTCCCTGAGGGCCTGAGAGTTGTAAATGTAGTGGTCACAGTCAAGGTTGAGGATGAAAGCACCATTAGACATAATGGCAGAGGCTCGAACAAGTGCATTCATGGCCCCTGCCTTCTTGTTGTGATCATAGCCTGGACGCTTCTCACGAGAAACATAGACAAGTAATGGGAGACGTATATCTACATCATTTAGGTCCACTATCTTTGCATCATCAGCAGTTCCAAGTAGTGGTTCATCACTAGGAGGTTTCAACATCACCTGCATCATGTGAAATAAAATCATCATCATTTTCATTTTTCATAGCCCTCTCTTTGTGTGTGATTTTTCACGCGTGATGGGTTCTTTGGTATTATGTTTAAGAAATAAAAACAATATCAAGACTTCCTCTTGCAATATCTATAGTATATAAATCGGATGGGATTAATTTCAGTCCATTTCAAAATTGGAATAACAAACAAATTTGGCATCAACCTCACACCTGTATTATACCAGAATGGTCACCCCTAGCATGCTCAGATGAAGGATTCACCCATGTTCCTGGCCAATGCGTACCATCAGCCATCCACGTAGCTTTTGGAATCTTAACAGTCTCCACAGCTTCATCTTCCCTGTTTTCTCTCTGAAGCTTCATAGCCTTGATTTCTTCCCGAGCATGGTATGCATCAGAGCGGCGACGAATGGAATCTGGCAAGCCATTAATTCTGACCTTGAATTCATCATATTCACGCTTCAATCTTCTGCGATCCTTTACAAAATCTGGTCGAACTTTGTTTTTGTAAGGGTCCCTCTTTAAATTGAAGTAAGATTCAGGATTCCTTGGCTCAATATTATGTTTACGACAAAATGGAACCCATATGTTAGCAAAACTTGCAGCTTCTGCCATAGCCTCAAACGTCAGAAGTGCACCACCATCATCAGAAACATAACAAGCAAGCTTTTCAACAGGGTAATCACAAGCTAGAATTGACAAGATCGTGTTTGCAGTGACAAGAGGTGGCTCTTTCTCTGGATCTGCAGTAGACACAAAGACATCTATGCCAGGGAGATCAGATTTTCCTGTGGGATTGCTTGGGCTGGATGTTTCAAATTTCTCCTTTAAGACATTAAGATCTGTAGCACGATTAATTGGGCACAGCTTGGGCAGTTGGTCAAGAAGCCAAGAAAAAGCAAACCAAATCTCACAAACAATTGACATTCCCCAAAGCCAAATTGCATCATAGTTGGGATGGCTGACCCTCCATTGTAAAAATAATCCAAGGGCAACAATGCGAATAAAAACAAGAAGCCTGCATGAATAGATGCACAGAAATCATAAGTGAAAATCATCATTATAGCTGAGTGGCACCAAAAAAAAGAAAAACTAACATTTATATTCACATTTTATTAAATATTTAACTATAAGATGACAACCAAAGTTAGAAGTATTCAAATGTAAGTTTACAAGTCATGGGAATCGCTTTCCTGCCAATCAACTTGAAGATTATTTAGGGAGTTGTGTGTAAATAATACATGTTGGTCACTCTGACTTCTGTTAAAGTTCTTGCAGGCGAAAATTATAGTCTCAGTCTCTTGTAGCACCACGCAATAAAACAAAGAATGATATAAACTAAAAACTGAAAATTGACAGTTAATGAATACTGCTGTGCATCAATATGGGGCGTTTGACTTAGCAAAGTCATTTCAAAACAGTGATAGAATATCAGATCCATGTGGATGTTACAGGGCAGTATAAATAAGGTTAAAAAAAACTATACCGGTATGGGCTAATTACAGCAGCTGGTATCTTCAGTTTCCGAGTAAGTGGCCTCCATGGTTTGTTCATCAACTCCTTGGGCTCAGCAACATCATCTGCAAAGCCGCCATCATTTGGCCATATAGCATTCCCATATCCATAAGTCCCCCTTGTTTCAAATAGCCATCTATTATGATCAAAATCTCCAGTCTGGCTCCTCATCAGTACTGACTTTGTTGACTTCATAAGTGACAGCCTCCTCTCCATTTTTGAAGCAGTGCCTGGGGGAGGAAGTGGAAGGGGCCTTCCATTATCTACAGCAATTTCATCCAATTCGGTGTTTTTATATGGTTCTTTACAACCCGGACAGATTCCACCCCCAGTTTTCACAGCATCGATATAGCAGTCCCTACAAATTTTAAAATCACACTCACAGGGAAGTATATCAATTCCACGCTCATCACTCATTACTTTTGCATCACATCCTGGAATGGCACAAGAAGATCCCCTAGCACCAGCCATTTGGGGATGGCTTGTCTCAGAATCAATCACTTTGTCCATTAGATGGGCACGCGTAACACTATTAAAGCCACCTGTGAAAAGTGAATTTGATACATATTGCTCCTCAACCTTTTGTGAGATGGATGGATCTATAGGTTGATTGTCAGGGGTAGGTGGTATGTGCACTGTATAATTCATGAAATCGTGACTGCTTAATTCACTATCGAGATCATCCCTTGAATAGCTGACATAACGGCCTGAGGAGGTTCTCCGGCCAAATGTGACGGTAGGAGGCATCGGTGGCTTCTGAGAATCAGTGGCATCAGAACTTATTGATAGATTTGATCGGCTAAGTTTAAATGATTTTGACGCCATAGTTCAACAATAACGCTGATGTTAATTCAGCTCCTGAGATCAATAAAAGTTACAGCTCCATAAAAATTTTGGAGGAAACATCTCATATCCTAGATTCAAATAAAAGCTCTTAAGCAACAACTTGACATCTACTTGGTTGTCAATAGCTTATATTGACTAGCCTATTTACAGATCAATAAAATTAACAACAGATCATGATAAATTAGAGCATCTGATTACCCAACTACGGAAAAGAACTATCAAGATCAACTGTTCAAAAGGTTACTTAAGGTTCAAAACAAATCCAAATATTCCAGGAGAAACCGGACAGCCTATCTGACATGTTGAAGCAATCTACAGATCAATTGAATCTCGATTTAATGGGCAAGAGAAATGCGCTATAAGGGGGAGAGACTCAACAATCGCCAAGAAGCTCGCGCCAAAGAGACAGCAGAGTAGAATTGAACTTAACTGGTTAAACCCTTTTTGGCAAAAGAAAATACAATGAGATGCGTAAGATCAAAACCACGTTCCTTTCTTTGGCCCGGAATTTTCTCGGCGGACAAACACGGTAGAAGAAAGGTAGTAATCAGCTAAAACTAAATCAAAGTCTTAGCATTCCAAAAGGAAGTCCATGTAAAGAAGAGCACAGACAAAAACACATCAAGGAAGAAACAATATAGTGTCTTTTCCCACTTGAAAAGAAAAAAACTTAAGATCCGGAATCTCATTGCACCAAAATACCAAAGCAAAGAAAGAAACTTTTCAAAGCTACACCATGCCACCTTTCTTAAGCAGGGAAAAAAAATCCAACAATGTACTCACAAAAAAAAAAGTACTTTCATAAAAGAAAAGGGGTGACTCAGTCCATATAGCTTACAAAAGGATAACAAAGGAAGCAGAGCAACAGAGATCGACTGGTCTTGGTTGTCAAACACTAGGGAAAGCGATCTTCAACAGAATGAAAAAGCCCATGAGCAGAGCAATATGGAGAGAGAAACGAAGAGGACCTACCAAGCACTAAGGGGGGGAGCTTGCTTATACAAAGTTATTTTATGCGAAAAATGAATGAGATTGAGATGTGCTTTTCTTTTTTTACTAATATTCAATTTTAGAGAGACAGATTCTTGGTCTTGGAACAGAAACATAGAACGCGTTAAAAGGCAGAACTAGACGGTGTTCCAATTTTTGTGTGTTTGCGTGGGATAGATGGGAGTAGTGTAGCTTTGGACAAGGCGAGAAAATTTTCTTACTTGCGTTGGGACCAGACGGAGTAAACCTAGGAACCGCGACTTTTTCTTAAATTCAAAAGATTAGGAGTGTGTTTTCTTCTAACCCACCAAACCAATAAATAAAACTCTTTTTGACTTCTAAGTTTGAAATCGATTACCATGCATTTTTTCAAAAATGCTGTTGTCATATTCCAATAAAAAATAACGGATTGAATGAAGTTACCTGGTATAGCAATGAAAACTTATATTACTTTCATACAATTTAACTTGCTTATGAACATTATAAAGTTGGCATAATGAACATTAGAAAGTTGGCATAATTATCTAGTTCTGCTAAAACAAACTATCCACATTCAGATACATCTTTCTATAATGTTAGACATTTTCATAAAGTTGGACAATAATTAATTACATTTTACTTATTTTCAATAACTTGTCGGTTATGTTACGTAAATTTGATTCGGATAAAAATAATAAAGTGGCTCAATAAATACTCTAAGCCAATGAGTCGAAATCTAGGAGGAAAATTGACCTCAATCAGTGTTGATCAGACCCATATCGAGCATGTAATAAAGAAGTCCGATATAGAAGCTATATAAATAGATTAAGATCTTTTGCATTTACTCATATTATTCATAAGCATCCGAATTCTCTGACCCATTAAAAGAATTTACGTTTTGAGAAAACTGTAGAAAGGCATTGCCATGTCCTAGTGAGAAGTTCTCGTCAAGGTCCCTATTGATCGGAGCTCGTTTTAGTCTTGAAAAGCACCTCCGAAAGTGTGATGGAACCGAAAATACGTATTTCTGCATTTACTTCGTTTATTTCCCTATCACGTAAGATTCAGGACACGTAATAAGGTTCATGTTATGTGTTACACGTAATATCAGAGTAGTTACGTGATCAGGTAGCTAAAAATAAAATTTTTTGGTTTTTATTCATAACGGTTTCTGAGGTTTTTTTATTCGTTTTTTGATTTTTTTTTCACATATATGGATGTATAAAAGTGAACATATGGTTAGCTATAAAAAAACAGGTTAAAAATGAGACACAAAGTGCGAAAAATCAACTTGAAACTTGTCGGAAATTGCCTTTCGCTAGAAGGGGTGAAGCACACGTGTCCGATGGCACTACAATATCACCACTGAGGCGGTCTGATGGCCATGTGGCGTTGCACGCTCTAGCAAGACGGGCACAAGTGGTTCCACCACGTTTCAGACACATTGCACGCATAACACACTTCTCGATACTCAAGTGGTGGCATCGGGATAGGCGCATGAGTCACACACATCTACCACGTGTCCCGACGAGTGGCGTGTGTGGTGAGGACATATGTCTGGCGCTGTGATGCACACGCCAAATAGGATAGGCGCATTTGCATGTGAGACGCATGCGCCACATACGCCGAACAGTGGTTCAACGTGTTGATGTGTGTGGGGCACGTGTGCATGCAATGCACGCATCATAGGCATACGTGCACCCCTAACATCACAATGACATCTCATTGACATCAGCGCACAGTAAAATGTTGACATCAGCTCTACAATCATTGTGCTAACATTAGTACCAAAAAAAGGAAAATTTTTAGAATTCTTGTAAGGGTACCCCTGGTCTTTTTGAGTCACTTTTCGGGTCAAGAGAATTTTTTAATTATTTTTAAATTTTCTAGATTAATTACATTGGTAATTTCATTCCATAAAAAGGAATTAAGGTGCTCTAAAGTTATTTTTGAGTGAATTTTCATGCTTAAAACTTCATATGAGAGAGACGCTTAAGGTTTTTGTGTCTTATGTGATAATTTGACCATGCATTTGGTTTTTTCGTATTTATTGATGTTATATTTTTACATATTGTATGCTTATATAAAATGTGAGGATAATATAAGGATGTATCCCTTGTGTTTATGGACCTTTTGGATACTGATGAGAATATAGTCACCATGTAGCCTTTCAAGTCAGTATTTGAATCTACTTACATGATAGGGGATGTCTCTGGTCTTATGTTTAGTTATTCTGCCCACAAGTGTTGGCCTTATATAAGGTTTTAAGATGTGCATAAAACCATTAGATGGAGGAAAGTTGTTGCTTAAATGATCTATTCGCCCGTAAGTGGTAGTGTCATACAAGTTGATGGTGTATACTCTGATCACTTTTATGTGGAGGTCTAACTGCATATATTATTTATTCAGCTCACAGATGTTTTATAATATATGTGATCAGATTTTCGGTATAGATACTGTTTTAACGCTTTAAGTATCACTATTATCCTACATTTGTGCTTATTTTTCCATTGTTTTTTCAGTCACATTTTCTGTCAACAACAATGCTGTCACCATTGAAATCCTTGGAAGAAGGATATCGAGTTTTTCTTGGAGATGGCAGACATCAACTTGGTCATGCTAATAGAGAGACTCTCTTTACTTACGGACGTTAGCTCGGAAGTTGATAAGGCAACTTTTGCAATTTAGGAGTTGTCAAACAAGATGTGCTATTTGACCATTAAGAGATCAATCCCATATCATCTGCTGAGTGAACTACCAGGCACCACCATAGCAAAGGAGTTTTATGGACAATGTTTCCCAAAGATACAAGGTCTCATCCGATGCTAAGTCGAGCACCTTAATTAAGGATTTGTTCTCCATGAGTTATACTGGAGATGGAGGTGTAATGGAATATATTATAAGAATGGTCTACCTTTAGAGTAATCTAAAGGCACTGGATGTTCCCATTCCTAATACATTGATAATGCATCAAGCACTTAATACTCCCCGCGAGAGTTTGAAATGTTGGTCACTTCATACATTTCCCAAGATGAGGCTTAGGATATCAATGCCTTGATTTTCTGATGTGTTGTAGCAGAGGAGAAGCTAAAGGGCACTCCTCATACAACCTGGTATGCAGTTAAAGGCAAAGAGAAGGCTAAGTCTCAAAATTTCAGGTTAAGAAATCCAAACCCTTTCCACATATACAGACTTGTCAGTCTATCATTGCAAAGGGTCCACAAGATTTAAAGAACATGAGGTGCTTTTTCTGTAAGAAGAAAGGACATAAGAAATTTGACTGCCAAAAATACAAAATCTGGAAAGTCAAACAGAAGCTATCAGGTAACTCCTCGGCCTATATGATTCATGAATTTAATATAGCTATAGCCACATCCAGTTTTTGTTGGCTAGATAGTAGAGCACCTATTCATGTTGCTTCCACAATGCAAGGGTTCAGATCCACGAGAAGGCCGACTAAAGGAAAGGAGAAGTTCATGGTTGACAATAATGAAGAAGTTAACATTTTCATGTAAGGGATGTAGGTTTGAACCTCGATACGAAGTTTGTACTTATTTTACGAGACACATTTTTATATGTCGTCTTTTAGACTAAATTTGATTTCTATGCCAGTTTTAGACAAAGAAGGCTATAGTTTTGCAACTGATACTATAGTTATAAATATATCTATTAATGCAAAACATATCGATATTGCCTTCTTGTCTTACGAATTATATAGCATGTGTCTTACCTTTAATGAAATGTATACTTTTTCTTATATTACTGAACTTGTTACTCATAAGAGACCTCTGATGAAGGAAATGTCATACAAGTTGTGGCATAAACGCTTTGGCCACATTTCCAGAGATAGGGTTGAGAGATTAATAAAGGAAAACATTCTCCCAACTCTAGATTTTGGTGATCTGGAAATATGTGTTGATTGTTTGAAGGTAAGTTGACTGAGATAAAGAAAAAGTGGCAACTCGTACTTTTGGCTTATTAGACCTTATACATACAGACATTAGTAGACCCTATAAAGCTACGTTACATAATTCTAGATATTTTCTAACATTTATATATAATTATTCCTATTACAATTACATTTTCTTACTTAAAAAAAAGTCTAAAATTCTTGATAAGTTCAAGATCTTTAAGATTAAGGTTGAGAACTAATTGAAAAAATCAATCAATATTGTCAGATCTGACTAAGGAGGAGAGCACTATGGCAGACATGGTATTGTAGGATAAGAAAAAGCTCTGTTTTCAAGTATTTGGAATCAATTGGAATAATAACTCAGTTTACTATGCCTGATAGTACTAAGCAAAATGGTGTGGCCGAAAGGCGTAACCATACCCTAAAGGACATGATGAGGTCAACGTAGGGCAAGAACCTACCCAATTACCTTTGGGGTGAAGTCATTAAGAAGGCATTGTATATATTAAATGGAGTCCCAATCAAGTCAGTGTCTAAGACACCTTTTGAACTCAAGAAAGGGTGGAAGCTAACCATTTCATGTATGGGGCTTCTTTGTGGAGGTAGTACGGTTATATAATCCTTATGAAAGCAATTTTAATCTCGTTATACTCATTGCTATCTGGTAGGATATCCTGACCACTCTAAAGATTACATCTTTTACTGTAGAGAAGGAGGGATCAAAATAGTGGAATCATAAACAACTAAGGTTTAGAATACAATGTCCATGATAAGGGTGGGGCCCTCTCACCCTTTAGAAGATAGTAAAATGGATACTCTGTCGCTCATACAGTTAGGTCTAGTGGATCAAGGTCTGGGTACCATGCTTATATAGGAATAGGAACCTATACCTGTACAAACAAAGATTCCTGAGGTACAAGAACCAATATAGATGTGTAGATCATTAGAGAGAAATGACATGCTATCTCATCTGACTACATATTTTATTTAAGTAAACAAGACTATGATATAGGACATATTATAGATTTAGTTACTTTTACAGAAGTTGTTTCTGGACCCTATGCAGACTTGTGGTAGGAAGCAATGAAGGATAAGACGCAATTTATGCAACACAATAAGGTATAGGAGTTGGTTGATTTGCCTCAACATTGCAAACCCGTCAGCCACAAATGGCTCTTTAAGACCAAGAAAGACACTTAAGGTAAAGTTGATCGATTTAGGCTCGGTTGGTTACTAGAGGGTTCACTTAGAGACAAAGGAGTTGACTTTAATGTTAGCTTCTTTCCCGTATCCTCGAAGGATACATTCAGAGTGGTTATGACAATAATAGCTCATTATGACATGGAGTTATATCAAATGAAAGTTAAAACTGCTTTCCTGAATGGTGACCTTTATGAAGAGGTCTATATGAAGCAACCTAAAGGATTTTAGGATCAAGGAACAACTCATAAGGTTTGCAAATTGACCAAATCAATATACGGTTTGAAATAGGCTTCTAGACAATGGTACCTAAAGTTTGATGAGGTTTTGACCTCTTTGGGCTTTGTGAAAAACAAAGTTAAAAGATGCTTGTACTACAAGGTCAAAGAGAGCAAAGTCATCTTCTTATTATTGTATGATGACATATTACTCGTGTCAAATGACTTGAACATGTTGCATGAAGCTAAGCAAATTTTGGCTAAGAATTTTGACATGAAGGATCTTGGTGAAGCATCTTTTGTCCAAAGTATACATATTCACCAAGACAGATCTTAACACTTATTAGGCCTCTTGCAAAGAGCATACATTGAGCTAGTGTTACAAAGGTTTAATATTGTTGATTGTAGACCTATTGTAGCACCAATTTCTCATGGTAGGAGATTTTTTTGGCACAGTGTCCAAAAAATGAAGTTGAGAGAGAGGCTATGCGGAATGTTCCGTACTTTAGTGTAGTTGAAAGCCTAATGAATGCCAAGGTGTGCAGTAGGTTGGACATTGTGTTTACTGTTGGACTACTGGATCGATATCTAGCTAATTTAGGTATAGACCATTGAAATGCAGTCAAGCGAGTGTTGAGATACCTAAAGGGTTCCAAGGATTATATATTAACGTATAGAAGGGTCAACATTCTAAGCCTCGTGGGGTATATGGATTCTAATTTTGCTATGTGTCCGGATCATTAAAAGTCTACTTCAGGTTACATCTTTATGTTAGCAGATGGTATGGTATCATGGAAGAGTGTCAAGTAGATATTGGTGACTTCCTTGACTATGCATGCAAAGTTTGCTGCATACTATGAGGCTGCTTCACAAATGGTTTAGCTCAGAAACTTAATTTTTAGTTGTTTGTGGTAGATTCGATAGCTAGACCCAGTTGGTTGTATTGTAATAATCTTGTTGCTGTATTGTTTAGTAACAACAATAAGAATATCATAAGGTCTAAGCATTTTTTGTCAAAAAAAATACTTGCCCATTAAGGAGTTGATATAGAAAGGTGGATTGGGGAGATGCTAGCCGATCTTTTAACTAAAGGATTTTGCCCACTTGTGTTTGAAAGACATACATCTAGTATGGGTGTGTTAACGTCCTTAGACAGTGTTAGTTAAGGATTGTTATATTTGCTCCTTATATGTTTGTACTTTTTTTATGTATTATGATACTATGATTGTTTATTAATAAAGATGTTTATCTTTTTATCCTCAGTAATACTTGTTATTGTGTAAAGTCATAATAAATGTGAAAGTTTTAAGATTTGTGTCGATCTTAAGCATTTTAAAAGTCATCGGACATATATATATATTGACCTTAAGCTTATGTCGTTGAGACACTTACAGTTTAATAAGGATATCTATGAGTTTTTTAACATGACCTAGGGGGATATAAGTTTTTAATCCCATAAAGGTTCTCCAGTGTCGTTTAACATTCGGCTAGAGAACATAAAAGTTTTTTTTAATGCAGTTTAGTATTCGGTAAGAGAAAACAAGATTTCTTTGGTGCAGTCATATGCAGTTTATCATAAGGTTTAGAGAAATCAAGACTTACAAACAAAAGCTAATACATATTAGATCATACAAGTATCATCCTATTTTGCTACACTTCATTTTCTCATTCATGTTAGTAAGGTATTAGATATGTGTAATTATATTAGACCTATATCACATATGACACATGTATTTAATATTTTTTGGTAACGAAAGCTTTGCGGGAAAGAATGTTGGACTTTCATTATCTTTGGATCAAATGTTTTAATTGTTAAACTTAGTACCAATACAGTAGCATGGCTTAATCAAATTTTTTAAATTGTTTTCAAACTTAAATCAATATCACAATTCATTATTGTTTAGGGGGAGAATGTTAGATATTTTTTATAAAGTTGGACAACAATTAATTACATCTTACTGATTTTCAATAACTTATCGGTTAAGTTACGTAAAATTAATTCAGATAAAGATAATAAAGTGACTCAATAAATGATCTAAACCAATGGGTCGAAGTTTAAGAGGAAAATGAGCCTTAATTAGTGTAGACTGTACCTATATCGTGCCTGTGATGAAGAACCTTGATATAAAAGCTATATAAATAGGTTAAGGTCTCATGCAGATGTTCATATCATTTGTAAATTTCTGGATTCTTTGACCCGTTAAAAGAGCTTACTTTTTAAGAAAAATTGTAGAAAAGTGTTGACCACATCCCTGTGAGGAGTTCTTATGAAGGTCATGGTTGATCAAAACTCGTTTTGACCTCAAAAAGTACCTCCAAAAGTATGATGGAATCAAAAACAAGTATTTCGCATTTACTTCGTTTATTTCCCTTTCACGTAGGATCGGAGTATGTCATAAGTAATTATTAAGAGTTAGAGTTGATTGAATTAGTGAGCAAAATGATAATCTTTCATGAACTGAAAGTTTTGGATATTTGGAAATGAGAAATAGTAAATGGGTAAATATGACAGATAATGATTCAATGTAATAATCTAACTTACGCGAGAAAAAATAAGAGTAGGAGAGTCATATAATATATAATAAATATGATATATATATACATACATATTGAAT
>JANVCL010000006.1:14764201-14785755 GCA_026546855.1 Erythroxylum incrassatum
TAACATTAAAAAGGCGCCATGGTAAGAGGCATATTTGTAAAAGCAACAAAACCTTGAGGTCACGAGTTCGAATCGTGACCAAAGAGGACAATATCGATTTGTGTTGGATGCCGCGGTATAACCCTCAAACACACGCCGAGGTATAATCTCCAAACACCTACGGGTGGGGTATGAGGTCCAACATGCTTCCTTTCCCTTTTCATAATTTGTCATGTACATTTAGAAAACATTCAGTAATTATTATTCACAATTAATCATTTATTTAATTAATTATATTTTAATTAACAAATTAATTCTCATGTATCTTAAATATATTATAATTAATTAGTCAATCGTTTATGTTGTGATTAATCAGCTAATTAAAAATATTTTAATGAATTATGTAATTATTTAATAAAAATGTTGCCAAATCATAATTGCTGCATTCATGACTACTTATAGATTTACATACACTAAATATCATAATTACTAATAATTAATAATGCAGTCAGGTATATGTAAATGTTAATATTAACTATTTAATAGATTAGTTATAATTTAAAACATCAATCAATTAATTATATATTAATTATTATTAATTATAGCTGAAAAGATGTAATAATAAATTTATAAATAAAGTCTATTTTTATAAAATGATATTTTTTTCTTTAACCTCTATAAATTTTTCTTTTTATGATTAATTAGTAATTAAACTATTATTAATTAGTTTAAATTAATTATGATATATTTAGCATCAATCAAAATATAATTTTTTTTCTTAAATATATACTATTTAAATATACTAAAATCGTAGTTAAGTAATTAATTTTGATATAATTAATAGTTATTAGACTATAATAAATTAATTCAATTATTATTAACAATTATTGGAATATAATTAATTATTTGATTTGTTAAAATATAGTTACTTGATTGAGTAGTCAATATCAAGATTTGGTATATATGTTAATGCATTAATGATTATTGTTAATTATTATTAATTATTATATAGTTTATATATATATGTGTGTAGTTAATTAGAAGAATCAAAAAATAAAGAAGATGTCACGGGCGTGACTTAATCGTGTCACACCCATAAAGTCATACCCGTGAATAAGTATCACGGGTGTGACTTAAGTCACTCGTGTGACATAGAGCCTTCTTAAATTCTTTTTCTTCTTTCCAAAACCAAAGTCTAAGGACCTTTTGAATAAAAATATGGTTTAATTAAAACATTAAAAAAACATGTTCACATATTAATTCACTTTCACGGGTGTATATTTAGAATTTCCTCCATTTTTTATTGTAATTTATATATAATTAATTTACTGATTAAATTATAATTAATTGATTGATTAGTTAAATAAGTGCATATATATATATATATATGTTCACATACTAATTCACTTTCACGGTGTATATTTAGAATTTTCCTCCATTTTTATTGTAATTTATATATAATTAATTTACTGATTAAATTATAATTAATTGATTGATTAGTTAAATAAGTGTGTATATATATATAACTAATTAAAAGTTTTAAAATTATATTTTCAACAAATGACTAAAATTTATTTAACATCCTTTATTAAGTTAGATAAGTCTAGAGTGACTATTTTTTCATTCTATTATTTAAATAAACTTAAATCATTGTTAACTATTTAATTTTAATATAATAAAGCTTTTTTAAATATAATAAATATATTCAGTTATTATATAAAATACTTATTCATTTTTTGCAATTTTATTTTATTTGTATGGTTAAGATTACAATTTAAATATACTTATACTTAAATAATAGTTAATGAATAAGTATATACTAAGTTTGGGAATCACTCTTAAAAGGAGTTGTTTATACCTTAGGAACAGACTTATTTGGAGCAAGAACGCATTTCCAAAAGTCCCTTTATTCATGTGTCTAGTAGTCGAGCAAAGACTAGCCAGAGTGGATGGATTGATATTCATTGACATAGACTTTGTAAAACTTAACCAGAATCCTTACACTATCTCTTCTTTAATTGTGAATTCTCAACTACTATTTGGAGTAAAATCCAATCTATTTGCATTCGCAAAAAATTTCAAGTGGTTAAGCAAAGTCGAAGGAATAAATCAAGGAAATAGAATTATCTATCAAATAGCTTTTGGTTCCTCAATGTATGCTATTTAGAAAGAAAGAAATTTTGACTATTCGAATGTACAGAGATCTTCCAAGAGCAGGTTACTACTAAACTGGTTTTATGGATTTGAGAGTAGCTTTTGATAAATCAATTTCATTGGGGTTGTAGCAATTTAATTGTTTCTTCTTATAAAATATTGGACTAACAAAATTTTTTTTAAGAAACTCAAATAAATTGAGGCTAGTGCTTTTACAAGTTTAGTGTAACATATAATCTAATGGATGCAACTCTCCTATAACTGTGAAAATCAACAGTGAGCTAATGTTGAAAATGATACCTTACTCTCCTCATGGAAGCAGCTTTCTTATGCAAGCAAGCAACAACTATGGTATTTCAGGGCCTCAGTAAACGGAAGCATTTAGTTTCAGTCAATTGGTTGACATGTATTTTAATTTATATTTTATTGTTATGTGCCTTAATTGTTAGGATAGTATGATTGGATATGCTGACTTAAAACCTGTATTCTTTTTCTTTTTCAATCAATCTATTTAACTTTTCGAAAAAACTATTATAAAATTTAAAATAATTTTTTCTTTCTTTTAATAATAAATAATATATTTAAAATTATAATTATAATTGAAGTAAATATTTTAAATTGCATTTACCATGCCATTTATTAAAAATCTTCCAAAAACTAAAAATTAAAAAAAATAGAAAACAAAAATGAAATCTCCTTAAAATTTGTAAAGTACTTGCCTGTTTGTACCCTGCTCTCCACTTGAGATCCCAAGAATAAGAATACACTACCGAAGTGACACCATGCATATTTTAGAGTCTTGACACTCCCATTGGTTGGTGCCATTTAGTAATTTATAAAAAGCTACTCAACAGCTATTCTGTGTTGGATTGTCAATAGTGTATCCTACAATATGAGCATTTTACACTTTTGCTATATTGGTGTCCTTGAAGACCTTAGCTTTCTCGACAAAAATATTAAAGCCTCCAAGGACACGAATATAGCAAAAATGTAAAAAGCTCATATTGTAGAATACACTATTGATAATCCAACACAGAATGCAATAACTTCCAACAAATATGGCAGTCTCATACGACTTCTATTCATAATGCAGTGCTCTACAACTGCAGTGGACAGTGTTTTGCAATGGAAACAAAACAAAGTTGACAGGCACAAGAATTGGAGTAGTTCTGAAGAATTCTTGTCTTGCACCTAGAGAGTTAATATTCTCTAACACATTGGCTGTGATATATATGGCAAAATTTACTGCCCAATGTTAGTTCTATATATATGCAGATAATGTACAAAGTTACAGACAGACCTATGATTTAAAAGAATTACAGTTAGATCAGAGGAATCGAGAAATCAATTGAAAAGGAAAAGGGCTCTACATACCGTGTTACACACTAGAAATATGATCAGTGTTAATGTCTGATCGAATAGAAGTATCAAGATGGAAGGCAACTGAGTCGGCTAAATTAACAGCATCCTGAATTCTAAGTCTGGTCCCTTGCTGCCCAACAACTGTGGCTGCAACCCTAGCTGCTAATGTACCCATTCCTTTCAAATCCGATACTCCACGTAGAATACCATACAAAATGCCAGATGCATACGCATCACCAGCTCCACAAGTGTCAATTGGCACACATGGTGAAGGAGGTATATATATGGCTTCTCCTTTAACACCAATATAGGAGCCTCTTGGTCCATCAGTCACTGATACCAATGGAACAAAATGGCTAAGATACCTTGTGGCTGCAACTGAGCTTTCTTTGGATGCAAAATCACATAAAGCTCTTGCTTCATCACTGTTTGCAAACACAACATCTGCAAAGTTCCCCACAATTTCCCTGATCCAAGAGGGGAGGAAAAACCATACATCTATTAGAAACTGAAACTGCACTATTGATAGATGTGATTATATTGAAGGCAATGACTAGATTCGTCAAACACAATGCATATGAATCTGAAGGTACAATAAGCAACAATAAAATAACTTAAAAACTTGCAGTTAATATGTCATGGTTTCTCCACAGTGACTACTAAAATGGTAAATAAATATGTGAATCACTTTTAGCTATCTTCATTCGACCATTTCCACCTGACAAATTACCATTTACAGAGAAATCCAGAGGATAAAAATGTATAATCTCAAAATTTTATTATTTTGGTAAAAGCATTGGAAATATCAAATCTCCTTCAATAAACAATGAAAAACAGGTTGATGCTTTTGGGAGCGATTAGCCTTAATATGAGCAATTCAATAGCTGCCAAGAATTTTGAACTTCAGGGTCACACTAGTTTATGAAGCCTTTTCGGTGACTTGATGTCATTTAACAGGATGTCGTCAAACTCATACCCACTTGTACTGTCAAAAAGTAGTAGCATGAGAACTTTACTAATGAAAAGGAAGGCAGTGCCATGAAAACTCCAGGGGACCCAGAAATATTTTCTCATTGCATGAAATTTTCCAAAAGTGTGACAATAAGCATAGCCTCAAGAAAGAAAGGTATCCAAACATCATTATAGTTCTATAATAACAGTCTGAACCTAGGGGAAAATGAGTTATTAGAAAAATCTACAGTATCATTGTGCCCAAGGAAATGGTTATTTAGAAGAGAATTTCAATTGAGAGAAACCCCAATTACAGATATTTTACAAAATATGAAACTCACGAGATAGATATACACCCCTTCTACCGTTTCATATTGTAGCGTGAAAATGCTGCAATATGGTTGTCACACCAGTGAACTGAAATTTTACCCAACATATAGCAAAATATGCAGTTGTAATTATATTTTAACACTGCATTTGCAATCAAATTCTTTTATTTAAAAATTCACAAAAATTCCAATAACTTAGCAGAAATCAACATACACCAGATTATAGAACAAGGACTCATTGACTTACCAGTAATCATCATAGTGTCTTTCAATACATGATACATCTGATGCTGTCACTGTAACCAGCACACCATTCCTGCGTGCTTCTTCACACGTTTTTGTAATCGTCTTAATTGTATCAGGAAGTTCAAACAAGTAACCTTCAACTACCAGTATTTTTATATTGGAAATTAAGCTAGCCAAGCATGGATCATAGTTAACCATCGAGGATGTGCCCTACAAAGTTCAAATATAAAATGGTCAACTCATGCAACCCAACATATTCCAAAGCTAAAATAAGAAACAGAAGCGTCTTAACTTCAAGTAAACCATTTGCCTCATCATTAAAAACAGAAACATATCTAAGATACAGAAAAACTTCAATTGTGGGAACAACGTATCTTCCTAATAAAGTGATAACGTTATCAATAATCATAAGAAAGACAGTTCTTTAAAGAATCCCCTGAAATCCTTAACTTTATCTAACAGGCCATATGATGTTAAAATCTAAACTCAACCTGTCTGCACTAAATTCTCAATATAACGTGCATGAGAAATCATTTCCAAACCATAATACATCACTTCAATACGACCAAGTTGCATTTATCAAATGGAATGAACCATTTTGTTACTGATTCAATATCATGTGGCATTTCTGTAATCAGATCATGGATACACCTCCAAAAATGTAGTTGGAAAGTAAAGAGGAAGTGAAGACTTTAAAATACAATCATGTTCCTGAAAATTTACGTAAGACTAATCCAACCTATAAAGCAGGTTTTCTGAATTATTTGATTAAGAATTTCAGTAAACAAGGAAATTTACCTTCCACATACATCAGTCCCATGCTGATAGTCAAAATATTTGATCATTTGGAGAAACAGCACATGAACATGAATAGAAAAGAAAAAAGAGATTATATTCTAGTTATACTTAGGATTAATGATGCACATGCCATTATATCCAATCATCTTCCTCGAAGGTTCACAATATGAAACTTGAAAGCAATGAGTTAACAGTACCGTTTATTCTATGCCGGACAGCTAGGCAAGCATATTATATGTAGAATATTTTTTGTGACAAGAAATAAAGAGTAACATGTTCTGATGCTAATTGGTGTGTAACTTCTTATGATTGAAGTGGCACTTACAATTTGGCATAAAAATTCAGAAAATAATTTTAAGTTAGATGAGATGCTAAAAGAAATAAGAGAAAATAAGCTCTTATAAATATAGAAAAATTTGCTCAATATCTGGTTGACAGACATAGAAGAGATATGATATGATTCTGACACCGAGGAAAGGTCATTAATTAACAAATCAAGATACCTCACCTGATATGCAAGCATCGTTCGCTGAGCATCAGGAGTTGTAAGAACTATCACTGTTCCTGTTGTTCCATCTTTTACGGGTGCAGAGAGGAAGTTCACGTTTGCTCGGCGTAATTTTGATCTATAAAAGCATATTGGATGAGTTCCATTCAACTCTATAAAGTAACAATAAACCACTTTGCATGTGATAAGTCTTATTAGCTAAATTTGCAAGACAAACATTCAAACAATCAGTGTCAAAACTCAACTCATGGAATGTTTACCTTCTACAACATGAGAAAGTTAGCAACTTCATCAACATATTTATCTAGAGTTTGGGGTGCACTGATACTACTAGCTCTGATACATTCAGAATGAATATGTATTTCTGTCTCAGTGGGTCTGGGTGGTCATATTAGAATGCCAGTACTTAGATGGATGGGAGCATGTGAAAGTAAATTGACCGTATAAAAGATTTTTGGAGAATGAGGATCAGCAAGATGAAGAAAAACGGTTTATAAATGAAACAAAGAGGGCAGATCACTCAACCACAAATTTTACTTTGAGGGGAAGAAGAGTGGGAATTGGCGTGACAGCAAAGACAACTTGGTCATATTTCCTTATACTAAGTTTTCCTCACTACATAAAAATTAATAATAAGTTAGTTATATACTGTCCTAGTTTGTTTAAGACTTAAGCTTATTAAAGAACAAAGAATCCACATTAGAGACATTCTTAAGATTGATTCTTAAGAGTTACTAATGGATCAAATTTACACCACATAACATCTATAAAACTTCTCAAGGAGCTGAACATAATTGAGACTAGGACAAGAGGCAACAAAGTTCTTTCGACGTAATGGGAGAGACCATATAGCTTATGAACATACTAATGGAGGGTTACACACAACTTAAATACGAAAACATCTTCTCGTTGATTTTTAATAGAATAATATTTTAACAAATGAGAAAGTTATAAGTATATATATATGATGTAATACTTCTAATCATATTTGTATAATGTTTTAGAAGTACTGAAAACAAATAAAAGTTCTCAATTAAGTAGATAGTTTAAATAAAGGAACAATTATAATGGATTCTCCTGTGGTTTAGACTTTTTAAATTCAATCATTGATTTTTTAAAGCTATCACTTACCCCTCAAGATTCTTTTTCTTTTTTCTTTTTTTTTTTGGTCTCATCCATACCCTAGCATCATTTCTCATTAGAAACCTGACAAAAATGGAGAGATGACGATGAGTGGCTAGCTTAGGTGTTATGTGGCATAACAAGTCTTAGTTGTACCACATAACTTATGCCATATAACATATGACATCGTGAGGTGTCGCAAAACCACACAGTGTGGTTTTGTAATACCACACAATGTCATGTGTTATGTGATACAATTAAGATCTTATGCCACCTAACAGCTAATCAAGCCACACATCATTTTTTCCATTCTTCATTGGGTTTTTTAATGAAGAATGACGCCAAAGGATACAAGTGATACAAAAACAAAATATTAGGAGGGTCAATAGCTTTAAAAATTAGGGACTAAAGTGTAAAAGGTCCAAATCATAGGGGGATCTAGAATAATTAACCCTTAAATAAATTACAAAAATCTTGATACATGACCTAATGGTTGATTTCATTAATTAATAAACATGACATTTTTACTAGCAATATTTTTATGCAAAATAGTTTGGTAGACAAAAATCAAAACAAAAGTTTCAAATACAAGAAAGTTAAATGCTTTGTATTATCCCATAGACAATCATATTGATTTTGCTTTTAAAAAATATATAATAAGACTAAAAGTATAAAATTTTTCTATAAGAAAACAAGTAATTTAAACTACAATATTCTTTAAATTATGGGTAGAGCCATGCATATTTTAATAGAGCAATTACCCCACTAACGAGATGAAAAATACAAAATTCATATATATGTTTCCTTATTAATTTGCTTTTTCCCCATACACATAGTAAATTGAAGTATACCAAAGTATGCAGTATATGATTCCGACCAAAATAGATTTCTTCATTTTTAGTAAATAGAAAAAAAATTATAGGAATTAATAGAAAAGGAGAGAATATGATTTAACCATTTGATAGACTTTTTTTCCCTAAATAATAGTAGTTTTTCTTAAATAATAGTATCGGTAATATTTAGATTTTTAAAGCAAAAAGTAAATTTTATAAAGTTATCTAATAATAATAGATTAATAATAGTAAGAGTCAAATTAAAGTGGATTTATTCATATTTATTTGGTCTGGTTTGGTTTACATCAAAACCAAAAACCATTGTTTTCGGGTAAAACAAAACAGACCAACCGTGCGGTTTGATCAATTACTTAAAAAATCATTATAGTTTAATAACTAAAAACAAGTCCTCGTACTTTAACAACGTACATAAACAGCCCTCCTATTAGTTTTAACTTTAAAAAACTATACCAAACTGACATGACATGGATTGAAATATGCCACATGTCAATTTCGTCAAAAAAGATGGAAGAACTAACATAAAGGGTATGTGTCTATATAACAAAGTATAGAAATCTTTTCTTGAGAATATTGAACCATAGGGATTTTTAAAAAATGAGCCAAATCACAGGGGAGGTATGTGTCTTCGTCCTTTTTATTTATTTTAAAAATAAAACCATTTTAAAAAAAATCACTGATTTCAAGTGTTTTTAATGATGTGGTTTGGGTGATTTCTACTCACCTTTAAATTTAATAAAGGAGATATGGTAACAATAAGGATCAATCAATATTGTTGATCAAAGAGCAAATATAACTTCATTCAAAAGGTGTTGGACCTTATGAAATCCTTAAGAAGATAAATGCTAATGCTTAAGTTCTATAATTGACGAGTAACATGCAAATTAGTCTTCAACGTCACAAACTTAACTATTTATCATGGAGGCAATGTTATCCACCATTCCTCACCTTAAAGAAGAGATTGAGGATGTTCTTGATGAACAAATGATGTAGAGTCTATTAATCCTACATCAACAACTTATGTCCACAAGAGTTGGTGGTTACATGAATGGAAGATCACTTTCTAAACAGTATGTGAATTTGGAATCCAAATTTCAAAAATTGAATCCAGACATGGTCAATACTTATCACATTTTACATTGAACACAACTTCAGACGAGCAAAGGAAAACTAATACAATACAGCTTAAAGTTCACAAAAGAAGCAAAAGGAGACAGGATGAAGAGTGGAAAATGGTGTGACACTATTCACAAAACAATGACAACACAGGAAATTTTGTCATGCTTCCGTACACTAAATTTTCCGTACTAGGGAGGATTATGCTTCTAAGAATTTATCTATATATTCAGCAATTTAATAAAAGGAAGACTGATTTCTTTATAAATTTGAGTTTCATACTAATATGTTTTCATCTAAGAGTAACATTTAGACTATAAAAGTGGCTTCCTAGTTTCATAAACTTAGGACACATTTCTATAACTATCCATTACTTTGTTTCCTTTAATAAAAATCCCAACAATCTTCCTGAAATTTCCAGCAACCCAAATTTGAAAGTTTGAGCGACCTTTGCTAAAAATCAATAATTGAAATCTGACTAACAGCAACATAGGAAAAACCCAACAGCTTAGACTTTTCAATTTTGTGAACTTTAGTAACTAGTTGATATATCTTTTATTCGTTATACATCATAAGGAAGTCTCCCTCAAGAACCAATTCTAATGGTCGGACTTTGTGCAAATTTATATCAAAAAGGTTTTAAACCTCCAAGCAATCAATTGAACATTAAAATGCTTTACCTTCAACTTTTCCTCCAAGATGGTAACAAGTTCTTAAAACATGAAAGATAATATTAGGTATGAACCTAGAGGTTCAATTTACCTTAATTTCATACTAGATAATTTATTCATAATTAAAATTTCCCTTCTTTTCATACTTTGCTTCATTAAAATTATGGTTTCAAGTAAACGGTATGAAAGGAGATAATATAATGATGTAGGGAAAATAGAGGAATTTTTAATTAGTAGCTAAAAACACAAAATTAGGAAGTATGGCTGATATTAGGCTGCTGGAATATCTGGTTTCAAGGTCGAGCATTGGCTAGGAATGTAGAATTTTCAGATTTTGTAAAGTTGGGAATTTAAGGTTTGATTGCTAGAAATTTAGGCTTAGGTTTGCAGGGCTTCATATGGCTAGAATTTAGGCTTGAATGGGCTGAAATTTAGGTAGGGTTGCCAGAATTTAGTGAAGAACACAAAGAATGGATAGTAGGAAACTAGGAATCACTCCTCGAGTCTAAGAAGCACTCTTAGAAGAAAGCATCACACCTTCTAGTTGAAAACTCAAGTTTGTAGAAAAATTCCAGTTTGTTTCTTATTCACAAAGAGCTGAATACACACATATACATAGAGTTTTAAAACCCTTATTCTAGTAGGAAAAGGTTTTCTAACTTAAATCCTATTATAATAGAAATTCTATAAATCCTATACAACTAGGATAGCATATGTAAAATAGAATAACATATTTAAGTTGCTACTACTTCTTATCTAATAAGGAATCCTTACATAATTTAAATTTCAACCCTTATCTTTTGTTGTCAACTCAATTCTCAATCTTCATCCCACCAAATTAAGACTTGAGCTTGACTAATTTTTTCTCTTTTACTTATTCTATATACTTTAAGCTCTTTTGTATCAATTCTCCCCGGCTTATCTAAAGTCGTCCTTGACATAGAATGTGAAAAATACTAATCAAATAAGTCCAATGTCATTTTCTGAACTAGTTCTTTGAGCACCATGTGATTAAAGGTAATTAATGTCCAATCTTTCCATAATTATCAGAGGTATCTTATCTCGCTTTTGATCGTTGAATATTCTTCCATATGCCCTTCCACTACGTGTCACCATCGAGACGGTAAGGGTACCCATTGTTTTTTCATCTCCTATTATGCTTAATTACTACTTTTCTTTTGGTTTGATATTCTAACTTGGAGTTGAGTAAGGGTTCACTTTTTCTGTTCAGGACCGTGAGGGCAATAGCAAGCTCAAATCAAGACAAGAAAGAATTCCCATTGTTCCATGGGGAACGACGTTGTAATCTATTTCTAAATAAAATAGTTATCATTAGACCAAACATATTCCTAGAGAAATGGAACAAAAAGATCCATGTTTCCATATGAAAAAAAGATTGAGTAGGTACGAGTAAAATCTCACAAGATAGAACCTTTGAAGAAGCTAGATTCAAAACAATAAGAATATAAATAAATAAATATAGAGCAGAATCATACAAAATGATGCTCCAGTCACTAGCTAAAAGTTCATACCACTTGATTTCAATTCCATAAACCTTTATTATGAGGGCCAATATGATCCCTCATCGAATCCCTGAGCTACAAATGGTTCTAAGAATCTAATACGCTAACAGAGAAACTAAACAAGATTCTATACCATTCTCAGGGGTAATCAGCAACATACTATGAGAATAAAAGAGACTTGTGAGCTAACTACCAGAAGAATTAACTTCCCTATTTGGCAAATTAATAATGGGAACACAAGATGATGAAGAAAAGCTTAGAGTTTATCTACTAAATTTTAGAGTTTATTAAAGGGTGTCAATTAGTCAACTACAAGCTATTTTGGTGAGAGAGAGAGAGAGTTGAGTTGACAACAATGACAACAAGAGCTAAAATTTAGTTCATTGCCAAATTTTCTTATTAGATAAGAAATACTAGTAAGTTAATGTTATTCTAATTGTGGATATGTTATCATAATCGTTTAAAACTTAAACTTATACTCCCTCTTATTCATAATAAGTGTCGTTTTAGATACATTTTAATTATTCAAAACAAGTGTCATTCTTGACTTTGTATGCATGTTTATAATTTTACTTCCAAAATTAATCTTTAATTTCTCTCTAATCTTAATTACACATATCACAATTTTAAGGCAATTTAATAACTTCACGGGGGTCAAGAGGTAACTTCATAGGAATATTAATAAGGGTATATCTATAATTTCATTAGCTTTCTTAATAAGCGTGCGTTTTTCTAAAACGACACTTATTATGAATAGGAGGGAGTATAATTTTTATTGGAATAAGATTCAAATTTGTTTTGGATATTTTGTTAGGAATTCATTTACTATTAGAATAAGAGTTCTAAGAACTTTTCTATATAAATGTGTGTATTCAGCCATTTAATAAGAAAATATCTATAATTTTCCTATAAACTTGAGTATTCAATCAGAAAGGTTCAAGTTTGTTTTTGTAAGAGTGATTCATAGTTCCCTACCCTCCATTGCTTATTTACCTCACCAAATTCCAACACTTTTAACCTAAATTTCCATCAATCAAACCCTAAAAATCCATATATCCCCAAATCTGAAATTCCTGCATCCCAAGCTGCAATCCAGATTTAAAATATGAATTTTTATTCGCCTAAGAACACTCAACAACCCATAATTTATAGTTTTTGTGAGATTTAGCTACTGGTTAATATGTCTTCTATTTAGTCTACAACAATTTGGCATTAGAACTTTGGTTCACAATTACAACACATAGAGGAAGGGCATAAATAAGAATACTCAGCAAGCAAGAGCAAGATGAAATACTTTCAAGAATTACAGAAAATTTGATCCTTGATCACAAGATGCTCTAAAAACCAACTTACATGTAATAACTCCCACAATAAAGTATGTTTGACAATTTTTGGAGAGGTTAGACAGCCTCAAAATTCATTGCCTAGAAATCAAAACTCTGGCAAGAACTAATTCTACAAACCAATAACCTGGTGCTAAATACGAAGAAACATGAGGAAGGTGCTAATAAGCAAGGGAAAATCTTGGCTGAAAAATCATATTCTGATCTTGATTCCTCAAATTTAACAAACACTACTCAGAGGAAGTGTTTGTTCTAGGCGGTGAAACTATTGCTCCTCTCCTTCAACTAATCAATTAGAATCTTCAAGCCTACATGTACTCAAGGACTTGATGACATAAAGAGTTTGCTAATGGAAGATGATCATAACATGGAGAATTTGAGATGATCAACGTGTTAAAGATGAAAAGCAGAAGGAAATGGATTATTTAGCAAATCCTAGATCTGAAATGACTATACAACAAGTTGAAACACTTAAACAAGATGCTGAAACACCTTAGAAAACAGATCAAAATACAAGAACATTTGGCCGAAACAACATGACAACAGGCTGAAAGAATAGAATAGCAAGCTAAAATAACAGAACAAGAAATTGCAAACACTAACAATGCAAGTACCAAAAGTTTTGAAATTTTGTTGATTCAAAACTTGATGATATCCATAGTGTTGAGAAAGCCACAAATCAGATTGATAGAGATTATGTTATAGTGGGTGATGAAGGAGAACTAGATTTGACTGAAAATTCAAAATCAACACAACAAATGAATAAAGGAGAAGTTATGAATGCATTTGCAAAGTCAAAATTTAGCAATGATGGCAAGTTAGTGCATTTGACTACAAGAAGCAACAAGATGTACGTTTTTTGTAGCTATGTTGTAGAGAAGCCATGTGGTTTTGTTATGAAATCGTCTACAAATACAATGTTAAGACTTATCATGTTCTCCACATTGCTAAACTCTTCTTCAAAGAGGATGTACACCTCTATAGATTACGTTTAATCATTGTTTCTTACCATGATGTGAAATTTATGAGTTATTTTGGAGAACTCTACGGAAAACATTGAACACTAAACTACAACTTTCTTTTCCCCCCTTTAAACAGAAGTGGTGAATAGAAGCTTAGAGGACTTGTTAAGATGTTTGGTCAGGGACAAAATAAATAACTGAGACCTAATTCTTCCTATGACAACATTTGCATACAACCATTCTATAAATAGGTCGACTGATAAGAGTCCTTTTAAGATAGTTTCAAGAATTCAACCAAGGAAGTCTATTGATTTGGTTTCTTTACCAAAAATAATGCAAGTTAGTGCTAAAGCTGAAGTTTTGC
The DNA here is from genome assembly GCA_026546855.1 of Erythroxylum incrassatum. Classification (NCBI taxonomy): domain Eukaryota; kingdom Viridiplantae; phylum Streptophyta; class Magnoliopsida; order Malpighiales; family Erythroxylaceae; genus Erythroxylum; species Erythroxylum incrassatum. The sequence goes on from JANVCL010000006.1 coordinate 14,778,481, forward strand.
ACAACACATGACGGATATCTTCTATGAGATACAACAAAAAAAAAACAACTAGTAACTTGACTTATAAAGAAAATGGTGATGAACATTGTCAATTGATGGAATTCAACGAAGGGGATATGATGATGGTAAGAATTCACGTAGAGTTTTTTTTCAAAAGAAAAATATAAGAAATTTCATTCATGGAGTGCACCTTATAAGAACCTCAAGAAGATAAGTGATATGCTTACGTTTTAGAGTTACCAAGGGATCTGAAATTTAGTCCCATCTTAAATGTTGTGAACTTAACTATTTACCATAGACATATTGATACACAATCTCCTACTACAACTCTGAGAATTATATCCATTCCTCATCCTAAAGAGGAGATAAAGAATGTTCTTAACAAACAAATTGTGGCCACAAGATCTAGTGAACAAAAGGAAGATCAATTTCAGATAGCATTTAAATTTTAGGATCTAAATTTTATAAGTTGAATCAAAACTTAAATGATTAGTATTTGTCACATTTTACATCGAGGATGACTTCAGACAAACTAGGGGGAATTGATGCAAAAAAAGCTTAGAATTGATCAAAGAAATTAAAAAAAATGATGAATTAGTCAACCACAGGCTTTAATTTGGCAGAAGAAGAGTGGGAGTTGAGGTGATAGCAAACACAACAAAAGCTAAAATTTAGTTTATGCTAGATTTTCTTATTAGACAGGAAGTAACTATAAGTTAAATATGTTATTCTAGTTATAGATTCGTTCTCATTGTTGTTTAGAACTTAAACTTACAGAATTTTTATTAGAATAAGATTCAAATTTGTTTAGACATTTTAGTTAGGAGTCCTTTTACAACTAGAGTAGGGGTTCTAAGAACTTTTCTATATGTGTGTGTGTGTGTGTGTGTATTCTGCATTCAATAAGATATCCTAAATTTTTTTATAAGCATGAGTTTTCAATTAGAAGGTATGATGCTTCTTTCTAAGAGTGATTCCTAATTCCCCACCTTCTATTGCTCCTTTACCTCACTAAATTCCAGCACGTCTAACCTCAGTTTCCATCAATCAAACCTGAAAATTCACCTATACCCAAATCTGAAATTCCAGCATCCCAAGCCGAAATCCAAACCTGAAATCTGAATTTTTAGTAGCCTGACAACACTCAACAGCCCATATTTCCTAGTTTTGTAAGTTTTAGCTAGTAGTTGATATTTCTTCTATTTGTCCTAAATCACAAGATTAATAAGAACTATAATTCCGTTAACCAGTCACAGGCCATTCAACTACAAATCTGGAAGTTTACATCTTCAATTTCATGTTTTATTACAAAAATGAGATAAAAGATAACAATATGGATCAAATAGATTCTTACCTGTAGAATCCACCTAATGGATCACTTCCTACACTTCCTGTCATTGCCACATTTAAGGGGGGGCCACCAACCGGCTTACAACCAAGTCTTGCCAAAGCCACTAGGCTGTTAGAAAGAGATCCACCAGCAGCTGCCTTATAGCTGCAGCCATCCATAGCCTGCAGTACTCTACCCCTCTCCTCGTGATTTACAATCTTCCTTGTTCCCTTTTCTAGTCCCAATCTCTCCAAAAATTTGTCATCAACCATGCCAGAAAAGTCTACCTGAAAATGTTGACACAGAGAAGAGTCGTAATAGTTAATGGAAGTCTTCTGCTAGATTTACAAATCAGGACCACTATAATGAAAATCTAAAGAAATCACCAACATTTACGGGATTGCTAGAATTTATTATATTCTGTTCACTTAACGAGAAAAGAAAGCAGCTTTATTATTACCAATGAATCAAAATAACAACATGCAAATATGGGTAAAGCGGGATGCATTTCCAGGTATGGGATGCTTCTGTAAAGTTGATGAATCTTTCTCCAACTTACAACCTAATTATAATATCATTATGTACAAATTAAAGGACACCAGTTGGTAAATTTTACAACATCTTTAATCAGCGTAATAAATTGGGTCACAGGATGGCAAAACATACCATATCTTTCGTATATCTGCAGCTTTGTCATCTATACCTAAGAAATCAGGATAGCTCCTCAATTCACAAAAAAAAAATCTTTTTTATTTCATTTCTAACATATTCATCAAGACATTAACGAATAGCAGGGTGAAACAAATTAGGCTTTTTAAGGCCCTGAGAAGCTAATAGAAAACCTCTTGTCACAACAATCATCTCTTTCCAGGGGAATTCTTCAAGTGCTGAGCATTAAATTCAAGATAAGCAAGCAGGGATAGGTCTCTACAGAAAAGGACAGAAATTGATAAAACGCACCATAGCCTGACCAAGACCGAGGACATCCCATCTCTCAGGCAAGACAGAGTTAGGACTATAGCCTTCAATATATTCTTCTACTTCTTCACTACCACTCCCGTCCTCATCATCATCTTCCCCTTGTTCTCCATTTTGGCCATATCTACTGCCAAATTCTCCACCTTCTACAACCCCTGAAGAGGTGGAACAAGAACATGATGCCCTGAAAAAGCGACGAGGATTTTTACCCATAGAATACAGTTTGGAGGTGCGTGCAGGGCTGTAATGACAAGAAGGAAAGGTAAATGGGGAGGATAGGCCATAAAGAGAAGAGTTTGAGTAAGAAAGAGAAAAAATAGGAACAGAGCGAGAAGGAGAGGGAGGACAAACGAGGAGGGCTGGGGAGAGGAGAAAGGAGGATGACATTTGTCGGGAGATAGAGGGGCGACCTAAACGTGTGTGATGGCAAGTATATGCATAGGCTGTTGAAGAAGGGTTGTTGGATGTTCTTAGTGTTTGCTATTATGGGATGCCTGCAGAGAATGGAGCTGCGTTTATCGCCATCCACAAATATGTTTTTGAGCAGGACTGTCACACCAGCCCCGCGTAGGCAGAAAAAGGAAGCTCGAGATTTCTTTTGTCAATCAATTACTTTTATCCCATTCAACCCAAATCTTTGATCGAACATCAATTTTTTCTTCAAACATCTTTTTCTTTTTTCAAATAATTTTTGTGTCAACAAAAGTGCTTTTGGATATTTTAAAAATTGAACCAAATACACATTAAATATACTTAATTTCTAAATATACGCATATAATAATCAATATACAAATAATTATACTTTAACTTAGATTAATAGTTTTTTTTCTAAGTTGAAAATTGAATTTGAAATGGTCTCCAAGAAGCCACCAATTACAAAGCTATTACGAAAGAGAGAACTTAAAGCCAAAATCCTAGATTTTCTGAATTTAAGCAAAGATTGATCGAGGGTACCAGCAGCACCCAAGGATCTACTGTCTGACACCATGCTGCATGCTTGACAAAGAACTTTTGTGAGTCCTTTTAGCATAAAGTTACGTAGCGTTTGGATAGTGTCTTTGTCTCTAGAGACAATAGACAAGACAAAAAAATCTTGTTTCCGTAAGCGTTTGCTTTTTGTCTTTGCATCCTCGTCCCTTGTCTCCGAAAGATAGGGACGCAAATTTATGTCCTTCCCAAAAAGGGAGAACAGGAACAAATCGTCCCTATCTTTAGCTACTATTTTTTACTATTATGTTTGTTATATTTATTTTTTAGGGGATTATTATTATTATTATAAATGTCCCTGAATGCCAGGAGCTTAACTATAACGTTTGGATTTACTTTTGTTTTTTCTTGTAGTTTTTAATTTCTATTTTTAATTTTTTGTTTTTATTTTTCTTTCAAATAAAAACAAAATCCTATTTGGTTGTTAATTTTAATATAGTTGTATTTTATCACTAATAATAATTACATTTTAGATAAAACTTAAAGATAAAATATTTTTAATTAAATAAATTTATGTAATCTCTTATATAATATTTATTAACAAATTATTAATAAAATTGATATTTTTAATAAAATTAATATTTTATTTATAAATTAATATTTATTTGAAATGTATTTTAATTATTAAATCAAATTTTATTTGAATATTTATATATTTTAAATTTAATTATAAAAGTTAAATTAAATTAAATTATTCATAATTTTATTAATAATTAATTTTAATTTATTAAATATATAAATATAATGTTGAATTAAATTATTCATAATTTTATTAAAATTAAATAATATATATTTAAATAATAGTAAATCAGAATATGAAAAACAAACAAACAACAGAAAACAAAAACTACTTTTTATGGTTTTCATAATTTTTGAAAACCGGAAGAAACCAAAACTAAAAATAGATTCTAAAATCTCAAACAAACAAGATTTTTTTACTGAATTTAAAAACAAAAACTAAAAACTAAAAACTAAAAATAAAAATGAAAGCAAACACCCCCTTAATTAACCAGGCAAAAGCGTGTTAACAAGTTCCAGATTTAGCCTTGGTCTTTGTTATGAATTTTGCAACTCACACATCCTCCTTAATCACTCAAGCAAAAATTTCAGAAATAGAGTGAGAGTTTGGAGAGAGAAAAAGGAATCAAACATTTACTTCTGATTTTTCATTGATTTCCAACTCTGTTACAACGTCTATTTTATACAGTACGTTGAAGAATCTAGACACATCACGTGAGTTTTCCGTTAAGATCATTATCACTTACGTTGTGTTTTGCTTATTTATTGAAATGTAATTTTCGACATCGTTTCTTTTCTTCTTTTTCCTTTTGTCGCACGTTAGTCATATTTTCGTAACATCCCCTCCATCTTCAAAAGCTACCTTATCCATCAAGTTGACCTCTGGGAACCTTTTCTGCAGCTCAAACAATATTTCCCACATAGCTTCCTCCTTGGTTTCTCCTTACCATTGTACAAGTACTTGCGTGGGCGCCTTGTTGTGTCGTTTCACCATTCTTCTGTCCCAAATTGTTACTGGAACTTTCTTCACTTCTGTCACAGTGGTCGACAGTTGGCTAGACGTAGGAATATTTTCATAAACAAAGCTCCTTAGTTGTGATACATGGAAAGTAGGGTGAATAGTAGATTTTTCTGGAATTTCAACATATAGGTTACCTTCTTCACTTTGGAAATGATTGAGAAGGGTCCATAGTAAAAAGGCGTCAGTTTTTGATTCGGTTTCCGTTGCAGCAGATATTGTCTGTAGAGTTGTAACTTTACGTACACCCACTACCCTTCTTCAAACTCCCTTTCAGATCGCTTTTCGTCCGCTTGCAACTTCATCCTCTATTTTTCTTTGTTTAAATGAAATTTAACGATTTGGAGTGATGTCTCTCTCTCCTGGAATGCTTGATCAATCCAAACATCTTTCAAATCTCCTACTACGTAAGGCTCATACAATGTGGTGGACAACCATATGGAACTTCGAAGGGTGTAGTGTTTATGGTAGTATGGTGCGTGGTATTGTACCACCATTCGGCCATTGTTAACCAGCTTGTCCATTTTTATGGTGTGTCATAACAGAAGCATCTTAGATATGTTTCTAATGTCTTGTTTACTACTTCCGACTGTCCATCCGTCTGTAGATGGTAAGTTGTGGATAATTGTAGCTTCACATTTTACAATCTGAACAGCTCTCGCCAAAATCTGCTTAAAAAGAGAGGGTCCCTATCACTGATTATTCTTTCTAGCATCCCATGCAATTTGAATACATGGTCCATGAACACTTGTGCAATAAATTGTGCTATGTATGGGTGTTTGATGGCTACGATATGTACATACTTGCTGATTCTGTCTACTACAACAAAGATGGAAGGCTTTTCTCTAGAAGGTAGTAATCTTTCTATGAAATCCATGGTAATTTCTCTCCAGCATCCTTCAGGTACTAGTAGGGGTGGAGTAAGCCTGGATATGTCGCATGATCGTACTTGCTCCATTGGCATGTTACACAATTTTTAACATGACTTCTAACATCCTTGGCCACCTACTTCCATTGAAAAAGATCTTGTATTTTATTTTATTGTTGTTGTCACCCTCGAATGTCTACCTTGAGGACTATCATGAGCCATTGCTATGATTTTCTTCCGAAGCTCCTTATCGCAACTAACAGCAAATCTTCCCTTCCACCTTGACATTCCATTCCTCCATTCGTAGTTACCCGAAGACATTTCTTGTCCTTCTAATTTTTTATGATGTCCCTTATAGTAGTGTCCTTCTCCCATCCTTCACGAATTTCTTCCAGAAGTGTTGCTTGTATATGCGATACTGACAACGTTAGCAATTGGAGGCTTGAGACTTAAGATAATGCGTCTATCGCTAAATTTTCTTTTCCATTCCTATAGGTGACTTTAAAGTTGTAGCCCATCAATTTAGGAACTCAATTTTGTTGAAATGGCGTTGAGATGCGTTGCTCCAAGAGATTCTTCAAGCTTCTATGGTGTGTTATAACTAAAAGAATCTACCGCTTAAGTAGTGACGCCATTGCTTTACGGCTTTGATGATGGCGAGGAACACCTTTTTGAAAGTGGACAACCCTTGGTGCTTAGGAGCCAGGGCCTTACTCAGATATGCTATGGGATGTCCTTCTTATTGAAGTACAGCTCCATACCCTTATCACAAGCATATACCTCAATTATGAAAGGTTTGGTGAAGTTTGGTAGCACTAATACTGGTTCTGCCACCAATTTTTCCTTCAGTTTTTCAAAAGCTTTCTGTTATTCCTCTTTCCACTCCCAATTCCCTACCTTGTTCTTCTTCAACAATGCATTAAGTGGCTTTGCTATAATTCCATAACGCTTAATAAATCTCCTGTAGTATCCTGTCAGTCTGAGAAATCTCCGAAGCTCCCTCAAGGTGCATGGTTGTGGCCATTGTCGAATTGATTCTATTTTTCTATTGTTAGTAGACACACCTTTCTCTGAAATAGAATGCCCTAGGTAACACCACTTGTCTTGCTCCAAATATGCACTTGCTTCCTCTAATAAACAATTGTTGCTACTGCATAACTTCCAAGACCTAACGCAAGTGCTCCAAATATTGTTAGAAGTTGGCACTGTAAATGAGAAGGTCATCAAAGTGGAGGGTGGTAGAATTTTATCATAATTGTGGACTAGCATAATAAAAATATATATGTTGTACAAACCCCGATTAATTAGATGTCAATGGTAATTCTCTCTTTAACATGTCATTGGGCTTGTGTTCATGGGCTTGCTATGATAGGTAGGCTTGGCCCATGTATTGTAAAGCAACAGGAGGCCCTACTGTTAGCCAACCTTTAAATACAGTTGTAACATTCTGGTTCCAGACAAAGGATTAGAACTCTAAAAATTTGGTATATGTGAGAGCAATCAAAGAAATTGGGACAACACATCTCATGCTCATGCATTAGATACGGTGCACATGCACATGAATAGGGAATCCTT
>JANVCL010000006.1:14801075-14812258 GCA_026546855.1 Erythroxylum incrassatum
TCTTATTTCGTTGAGCTTTATTATAAAGAATATTTTGATCATGTGTAGTGTGACAAAATTTGAAATTATTGAAATGTTATGAATAATTGAAATTGATCGTATTGAGGTGTTAGGAATGGCTAAAAACAGCATTGATGAACATAGTTGATTGATAAAGATTATGGAAATAGTGTTGATGATTAAGGTAGGAAGTCTTTTGAGATAGAGATGTTTTGTTGAATCTTATCACGTGAATTCAGTGTTCCATTTCGAGGAATGAATGACTATTAATGAATCAAAAGTAGATATTGGAATCCTATTCCTGACGGAGACTCAGGTGTAAAAGATAGAGTATGCTACTGAGAATGTATGTATTTTATTTGATGTAAATTATCCAACTATGTGAATGGGTTCCTGAACTTGAGGAGACATTAATTGCTAATATGAGGAGTATATAGTTCCACGTTAAATTCTATGATAATATGTTCGGGAGATACGAATTTGATCTGATGAATGTATTACAACCACAGAACGTTAAGATTGCAAATAGATTGAAATGTGTGGAGAAATTAGTATGAATGAGTAGATAGTAGAATAAGTCAATATGAAATCAGAGGAAATCGAAGAAATTGAGAAAATCATTCGAGAGACGAAGTCAATTGAGAAATTGTAAAGAATGTGAGACAGTGTTACCTCATAGAGGAATTAGTTATTTAAGGAATTACGAGAACTAATCATGGGCATATAGAGCTTTCGAAATATTTGTTCCATTTAACAAATTCCCCGATACTACTACGGTATTAAGGATTTAAATGATGTAAGTGAAAGTTTGATAATATGTTAAAGGTAATCAAAAAGTTGAGACGAATAGGTTGAATACGTGAGGAAAAACGTGTAAATTGTATAAGTAATAAAAATGAAGAGAATTTTGAGGAATTATATATCGTTTGATTTGGAGATTTCATTGGGTACAATGATGTTGTGTAAGAGTTTAAGATAAAATCCAATGCAGTATGGTAAAGTGATTTCATATGCAGGGAGACAATTAAGCCTCATGAGATGTTTAATTGATGCAGGAATTTGGAACTTACTGCAATGGTGGTCGTTTGAAAGTTTGGAAACATTATAAGCACAAGAACGTTTTGAAATATACAGATCATTTAATTGAGGTAAATAGTAAGTTGGAAGAATGGAGTACGAGACTGAGATAATAAATAGAGTTATTTGAAGGATTATGATTATACAAATGAGTACTATGCGGGTAAAGCTAGTGTTATAATCAGACGCATTAAATGGAAAATTCAATAGCAACGCATAAAAAATGGAAATTAAGGTTATTAAATCTAATTTAATAAAGAGTACAGAATAGAGTTGATCGGTTTCACATGAACAAAGCTCAAATTGAGAGTTCAGATATTCTAAATGTTATTAAGAAATTGTAAATGAGCACGAATTTTGAGTTTGAATTGGGAGAATGATACTTTATGATTGAAATAAGGAATACGTGTGCTAATAAAGATGATTAAACAAAGAGACTGTTAGAGGGGCATAAATAACAACCTACGATATCCATTCTAGTGATAATACACTGAGATAGTGTTTAATGGCTAAGGAAGTAGAAGCAAAAGATAAAATGTTTCAGAGAGTAACACCTTCTCAAAATGTGCTTAGAATGAGTACAAATGTGCTTAGGCTAAGATAAAGAATCAACTAAGCTTAAATTGTATTGGTCCATATCAAGATATTGAGAACCATACCATTGACTTACGTGTTAGTAATGCCAACAAAGATGTTTCCGGTTCGTAATGTGAGTATGTTAAAAGATATCAATATGATCTGATATTGACGTTATCGAGACAGGAAGTGGGAAAATGGTGAGTAATCTAAAACATAATGAGGAACTCGTTAAGAAAGTAAATGATTAAATTAGTGATTGAAAGACCAAGCGAGTCTTTTGACCATAGTCATTGGGAAGAAATTATTCGAGTAAAGGAGTTACTTGAGAAAATGAGGAAAACATAATGCCGCATTTCCTCCATTTATTTGATCATTTTGGTGAGAATTTCGAGGACAAAATTCTTTAAAGGGGGGAGAATTGTTGAACCCCGAACGTTTTCTTAGAAGTTAGAACTACTGAATGAGGAATGTGGATAGGTTCTTGTTTTGCTTTTATATTTTTGGTGGATAAGAGATGTTGAAATGGGAACAATCAAGGTGGAAGTTAGAAGTGAAATGAAAGCAAAAAGGTAGTTGAATATGTGTAGTAAGTTGATGAAGGATATGTATATATATGTATAAATTAGTGCTCGATTAATCATGGTTTATAATTCTCTTTATGGATGATATTGATTTGAAATTAAGTTGAGAATGAGGAGTAAATGAAATAGTAAAGGTGATCTTAGTATGAGTTGTTTTAAGGAAAGATTTTGAAACAAATTGGTAGTTTGATATGGAAAATGGTCGCTGAGTACACTTTAGTCTTTTAGCCATAACTTTTTATCTAGTCATCTAAATGAGACGATTCTTTGTTTCGATTAAACTAGAAACATATGGCTACATTTTTTATGAATACATTGAATTTCAATTATGTCTCTAAGAGTCTCAAAATTTTATGAAGTTAAGAATTGGGTGCAGTACATTGAGGTATAAATGTAACATTCATCTTTGGATTTTAAGGGGAAATTTGGGATTGGCTAGATCGATTTTGGTAAAGTTTCCCTTTTAAATAGTAGATCTTTTTGTTATCTTTCCAACGATATATAGTATGAAATTTTTGGACATCTGAGCTAAAAGTTATAATCTTATAAGTGTAGATGCTTTGGAGAGTGTAGATAATGATTCAGAACTTTAGGGATGAGAGAAAGATCCAGTTGAAACATCTTCTTATGCATGGTATATCGTCTTAGTTTGCATCGTCTTAGTTTTGGATCGTCTTAGTTTGTATCGTCTTAGTTTTGCATCATCTTAATTTTGTATCGTCTTAGTTTTGGATCGTCTTATTTTGTATTATCCTAGTTTTGCATCGTCTTAGTTCTAGATCGTCTTAGTTTTGCATCGCCTTTGTTTTGGATCATCTTGGTTTGTGTCTTCTTAGTTTTGCATCATCTTAGTTTTGAATCGTCTTAGTTTTGGATCGTCTTAGTTTTGGATCGTCTTAGTTTGTATCGTTTTAGTTTACATCGTCTTAGTTTGTATCTTTTTAGTTTTATGCATCTTCTTATGCACTATTCATCTTATATCTTCTGTTCGATTTTTGATCCTTTTAACGGCTGAATCTCGCTTTCAGTTCTTCATTAAAGTTGTAGATCTATAAGTCTTCTTTCAAACCGTCTAGAAACAAAGTCAATCCCAACTTTGTAATGGGAGTTATGGCAATTGCGCCAAGGCATGTACAATATGAGTAAAGATATGAACATATTGGATTCTATTGACCATAACTTCTTCTCTAGACACCCAGATGACTTGATTCTTGAACTATTGGACTCGTAAGACATTTTTCTACATCTCCATCAAGAATTGTAGCCACCTGAAATGAAGTAAGAAAGATTGAGGGAAAAACGCGGGACAGGTATAGTGTGTGTACTCTAAAAAAATATGAACTGGTGTTATTCCACTGAACATACTTTAGTATTTTGATGATTTTTGGATCGGTAGAGCTCCAAATGAGATGATTTCTGATTTTTGGTAAACTAGAGACATGGAGCTACAAATGGTATGAAATTGGAATCTAATTCAGCCTCTAAGATGTTTAAACTTCTGATGGAAGTTGTGGATAGTATACTATTATGGACAAGAGCAGTCTAAAAATGTTTGAAGTATATCTTTTGAATCACTAAACCAAATTAAATGATTTTGGTGTCATTAGAAACTTAAGACAACGGGAACATTTTATAAAAGAAAGTGTTATGTCAAAATGTTTAAGGGTATTTTTGGCAAGACACTTAAGTTTAAAAGAACATAAGCCTATAAGGAAGGATAAAATGAACTTTTTGGACTCATTACGGGAATAATTGGAAGAAGAAGTATTGTCTTACATTTTAAGAATAGAGAAGAACGAAAATTGAGGAACGAAAGAAAAGGAGAGAAAGAAATATGAAGAGAAGAAGACAAGGAGAGAAAGAAGAGAAACAAGTTAAGGTTTCAGTTGTGTTAGCCCTCAAGAGGAATTTTGAGGTTGTTCAAGAAAAGAAAATGGTAGAGGAAGGTAAGAGCTTCCCGTTGAGCTAAAGATCCCTTTATTTGGTGAAGAATGAAGGTAAGATTATTTTAAAACTTTTAGATTTTTGAAAGGATTTTAGTTTAAGGAGTTCAGAAAATGCTTGGGTTTAAGTATTCTAAAACCAATTTTAGTGATTTTGCTTTGAGTGATTTTCAATTGAAAATCCTATTGTGTGGGATTTTTTTCTTTTATAAAAGGATCGAGAGAGACAAGAGGAACAAGAGGAGAAGCATTTTAAGCAAGTCTATAAGCAAGGAAATCAAGGAGGTATATGTTTATAATAGATTAAACAAGCCACTAATGCTTTCTTTGAATCAAGAAAGTTTAATGATTTTAAATTGCAACATAAATATTGCATTTATTGCTTCTTGAATGAAATGAGAAATTGTCATATGTTTGCTACATGAATTGTGTTGATGATTTAGGAAAACACTTTGAAAATGATTCTTTTTTGAAAAGATACATGTTTATGAAATCATGTTTTTGGAAATGATTTTTGAAATATCTCATGTTTATGAAAAGTCAAAATTTGAAAAAGTGCCTTTTTGGGCAACAAGTTGACAAGTTAAGAAATATGTATTATGTGGGTTTGTGGTGGTCCCCTAAGTTAAGTCATGTGTACATTGACCTACCCGTTAGTGAGATGGAGCTCCTTCATGGGCTCCCATAAGTTCACGGCTACGCAAAACCAGTATATGGGATTGCGTTAGTACATTCTGTTCACGGCTACGCAAAACCATTATGTTGGATTACGTTAGTACGTTCTGTTTACTGCTACACAAGACCATTAAGTGGAAATATGTGGTACATTTTGATTTTGGATCCACCCAAACCATTCTAATTTGGTTATGTGCTTATGATATGTGAACAAGTTTGATGCATTCATGTTTTGTGGTTTGTAAATTTGACTACATAATGAGAATTTAAGAAACAAGTGCCTTATGGATTTCAACAAGAGTTTGCTATAAAAAATGAACGTTTTCAATGGTTTTTGCTTATTTTTCTGTTATAAACTGTTACCCACGAGCTTTCAAGATCACCCTCCTTTCTGTCCCATCTTCAGGTGATAGCTAAGAGATCAAGAGCCTAAGGGAATTGCTTCATTTGTTATTTTGTATTTTTGGTAATAAGCCAATGGTGTGACTCTTGATATGTAAATAAAGTTTTCAAACTCTGTTGCTTGAGTAATGAAATGATAGATTGAAGTAGTTACGATTGTGTATGTTCATTTGACTTCTTTGTTAAAGGGTTTAAGTTAGCGGAATAAGTTTGTGTTTGATGTTTGACTGTTGTGTGCATGCCACCTTGGGGATGATGCCTAATAAGGGTTCATGGAAATAACCCTACAAGGTAATATGCAACTGCAAGTTAAGTATGATGATATTCGCAAGAGTTGGGCTCCGAAAACGGGACCCAACATGATTCCGAATGTTGGACACCGAAAGCGGGGTCCAGCATTGTTTGGTATCAGTGCTGAAGAAATGTGTTTGTTCATGTATTTGATTCTGAATGCTGGGCACCGAAAGCAGGGTCCAGCATTAATCTAGCACGATCCAATTCTGATCGCTAAGGGAGATGGTCTACATGAGCTACTTCAGAGTTATCTGACATTATACGATTATGCGACTATGAGATTGTGGAAACCACAAATTATGTAGAACTATAGATAACCTTCTTGTATGGGTTGTCTTCTTGCCAATTTTGGAATATTATTAGCAAGGACGGTGACTACGACCTGAGTAGATCTAAGTCATTGTCTCTACAACACTCGGTGTTAAGACACATACTGTAATAGCCAAATTTTAAAATTGAGGGATAGAACCTTAGATTATTGCATAAAAGATATATCATTGAAAATTCATGAATTGCATTTCATTGACATGCATATCAATAGCATAGGCACATGAATTAGGATTTAATACACATTAAAAAGAATGTATATGCACTCAATTGACTTATTCCGAGGTATGAAAAGGTTAAAATGATAATAATGTGCATTGTGTATTGTTTATGTCTTGAATTTTGGTTTGGTTGATTATAATTAGTAAACTTGGAATTTATTGTTACCATTGGAAAATTGATGAATCAAATGTACATTTAGACTAGAAAAAATGCAAAGTTGCAAGATAAGTTGACACATGGAAAATTAGGATGATTAAAACTATAATTGAGTGAAAAATGGCCTAGCTTAATGATGACATTTGATAATAAATATGTAGGACAAATGGAGAACATGCTTAAGGATATATGTCATAGTAATATGGAGACACCTAACATCCAAGGTGTCAAGTTTCTACAGGAGTGATTTTGGTTTTGCTCATTTTTTCTTCTTCTTACACCACAAAAAATCTCTCACCCTTACATCCTTGTGTTTTATCTATGTTTGTGTCTAATTTTTACACCAATAATCCATGCTTTTACCCTCACAAAGTTAGGTAAAGAATAAGAACATACTTGTTCTTGTTATAACCCTTGATCCTAGCCAAAATCCGTCCAAATCCTACCGTGAATGTGTGATGATTTTTGCATGCTTGGAGAGTTGAATTAGCTTGATCTTTAAGCTAGAAAAGTAAGTAAAAGATTGGTATTTATGGCATGTTATAATAGAGAATTTATGATGATGAAATTAGGATGGATTGTATATGATATTGATGATGAATTTTGCTGGAAATTTCTGTATAAACTTGGATACTTTTTTGTTGTGTTCTTGATGTATGAACAGTAGGTTATAAATTGTTTTATGGATGAATTAGATTAGGATTTGAGGTATAATGAAGCATAATACGTGAAGTGTTCTTAAATTTGGAACAATTAAGACTATGAATGTTAGTGAATGAAAGTTGTTGTTTTGATTTTGATGCATGAAAGTCCATAAATTGTGAGCTAGCAAATGGATTATTTGAATTAGAATTGGATATGGAATTGACGTATAATTAAGGTATACTTGAGGCATAATTTAGGGACTATGATGAAGTTGTTTGAAATTGGAATAGAAGATATGAATCTGGAAACAAAATCGCAGGAAAATGAGTAGTCCATGACCGTGGCACTCATCCCATTACTGTGGGTAGATGCATTAGCTTCTGTCACAATCAAGGGAAGGTTCCCCACGGTCATGGCCAATGCTTTGAGAGGAAATTTTCCATTTTATGTTCTTGTTGAACCACTTGATGATAAGTCATTATACATTGATGTATTTGAACTTGATTAAGGCCTAAAATGAACTTAGTTTGATATTGGATTAATTAGTTAAGTATTGGATAAGATGAGGTTATTAAATGATGTTATAATTTAAGTAATGAATTGTTTGATATCAATGTACATGAATTTAGGAAGTATGCGTTATTAATGGTATAAAGATGTGCTTGTGAATGCAAATGAGATCTAAAGAATATGAGTAAGGCAAAATAGGTATAATTGATTAAGAATTAAGGAAATTGTGAGATTGTATAATGCTAGTAAAAGATTGATGAATGTATGAATGATGAATTGAAATTAATAAAGTTTACTTAAGGCATAAACCTAATTGCAAAAAAGTTATATACAAGCTATGATGAATGAATGATCAACATTGTTGATTAAGGTTACATACCTAGGATAGTCAATTGAGCATGCATTGAACATAACATATATACATATATAAGATTGAATACTTATTTGATTAAACAAGTTAGTAATGTGTACTTATGTGCGTATTGCATGATTTAGAAGAACAAATTGATTGACAACATACAGACATTGCCGGCTCAACAAGGCAATAACTATCTGGAACATACTGTGAGTTCACCTAGATGTTTAGTCACTATATTTGAATTGTTTTAAATTAATTGTTAGTTTTTAAACTATTATTTATATGAATGTGATAATTTTGGACCATCAAATGTCCGAGGAGTTTGATATTTGGGACTATATTGAAAGCATTTGCAAATTAAATGTGAATATGGAAATTGTGTTCTCAACTATACATTGAATGCAGGACTTAGATCCGGTGATTGTGCTATATGACTGTGCACACTGAATGAGAGTTATTGATAGCATAATATGTGATTTGATGCATTTTCATTACATTGATATGAATGATCAGATAAAGGAGTTGTGACTATAGTGACCAACGTGAAAAAGAGCTTAAAGCTCATAAATGGGAGCCATAGGCTCAATGATTAATGAGCCCAGTATCCACAATGGGTACGAGATAGTATATGAAATGAACCTGGTATTCATAATGGGTATGGGACATTTAAATAAGCACTTGTTCATAACAAAATAAAAATGAAAGTGAAGTCTCATGTGCGTTGCATAAATATCTTTACATGTATCATATGAACCATTGTAAAGTATAATTAAATTGAGTTGATATAATATTATGCTATGTTGTGTACATATGAATGATTGTGAAAAACAAAAAGAAGTATTGAATTGTGTTGATATAATGATCTAAAATACTTGTATACATGTTGATGATATGAGTGACTGAGGTGAAGGATTGGATTGTTCTAAAAAGATTATATAACATGCTAGTATTATAATGTGCTCATTGAGATATAATGTATAGTGTGATTTGGTATGCAAAACTGTATGGGAATTGATTCGAGCTAATGTGATATACTTGTGAATTTGGTTGTATACTTATGATGTTGTGTTTGGCTCGAGTGAGCACATCGATGATGGTTCACTCACTGAGTTCTCCAAACTCATCAAAATTGCAAATGTTTATTTTTAGGTACTAAGGAGATATAGCTTCTATAGCAATCTAGTAGTAGTCTAGTATTGTAAATTTTGGAAACTAGAAATGACTCAAAGGTCTGGTCAACTGATGTCCGAAGAGTTTAGTTAGATTGTTTTGTTAGCATCTCATTTCATGTTAGACATTTTGTATAAAATAGTGAACTCTCGATTGTTTATGTAATGACAATGTAAGCTTATATTTATGAGATCAAGTAGTAGAGTCAGCTGATCTTGAATCCATAGGAATCAATAGAGAGTATCTGGTACATCAGTTTGAACAAATTCCTCTGAGAATTCCTGAGAGGAGAGAGAGGAGGTATAACAAGCTTAGAAAGTAGGGAGATGTAGACTTCTATGAAAGTATAGGCCCTACAGAGGTAGTAGGTTAGTTGGAAAGAACTTAACGAGTGTTTGATTAGATGGACTGTGATTCTAATGAATGGCTCAATTATACAGACTCATTATTGCAAGGTCCAGCTTATTAGTGGTGGAAGAATGTTCCTGACAGTTCTGCTTGACCTTGAGGCAACAAATTGAAAAGTGAACTTAACAATATGTTAATTAAGCTAACAAAAGGCGTAGAAAGTTGCCTTTGAATTAAGTTATTAGGTTTGAGTGCATATGCACAAAGAATAATTTCCAACTTAAAGGTGAGACAAGTTACATCCTCGAGGTGATGGCCCGTTCCATGTTGTTACACATATCAATGATAATGCCTACAAATTGGACCTCCCGGGTGAGTATAATGTTAGTGCTACATTGCGTTGTAATCTTTCTCCCTTTTATGCAGGTGAAGATTTGAGGGCAAATCCCTTTAAGGAGAGGGGGAATGAGAACTAAAGAGACGATGCATAAAAAGCCACAAGACCTTTTACACATTCTGGATGGTCCAGTTACAAGATCAAGGAAGCACTAACTGGGATAATTCAAGAGAATTAGGCCAAACAAGTTATTTCGGGCTAAAAACAAGTATGGTAGATGGAAAATGCTACCAATATGTACATTCAAACGCTTCAAGTACTTAATAGGCATATGTTAAAGTTAAATAAGTCATAAATGTCTTGACTAACAAAACTTGATTGCCTTGTACAAATGTTCTAAGTAGATTGGACTTTTAAGCATTCCTATCTAAGTTTTTAGGAAAAACTTATATGAAATTCTAAACTTATTTGAATTTCTATGTATTATTTGAGTTTTTAGGCAATATTTGAGTTTCTAGGTATTCTTGGATATGCATAAGACTTAATTGTCCCCCTTTTCTTAGGAATTGCAGGAGAACCTATAAATAGGGATGTTATTACTCAAAATTCATAACTGACATTTTATGAAAATTGAGAGAAAACTTCTCTTTTATTCTTCCTGAACTTATCAAGATTAATTCGACCTAGTGACAATCAAAATTGGATTTACCACTTCCCTTCTCATCTATTTCTGAAGTGTGGTCTCTTTATTCGTCATTTAACTAATTTATGCTTCTCTATAAGCTTGAGTTTAAGTTTTCATTGTACATAACTTGATTTGACTTTTTCATATTAAAATCTATTCTTGATTATGATTCAAGGTTTCATTCTTTTAAGGTTCACATTATTCAGACTTTCCAAAACTCAATCAAATTTGAGTTCAAACAATATATGTCAAACATAATTAAATTTTAAATTAAATTCAAGCCACGTACAAGAAGATTCAAGTTGTTCCCAAACAACCTTAAGTTTAGTATTAAAACCTATTACCAATCCCATTTTGATGATGCTCCACGAGTCTATGTTTGAAGTTTGAGTTAAAATTAGTTCGCTTTTCTTCTAGTTGACAACCACTTATTAACATGGTGTATTACTGAACAAACTTTTATCCTCCTAAAAAATCATCAACATATAAACTACCTGACAAGATGTCTGCAAATGAATATAGGTCATCATATGTGATAAGTGTTGGAATTCAACCGTGATCGAATCACGGACGCAACGGAAATTAAAATTTTATGAATTTCGAGCGGATCCCAACAATTGATTAAACTTAAATCAAAACAATATTCGATTTAAAAATCCGGCCTTGTTCGCTTTCTTGAGAAAACTTAGACTATTTTTCTCTAAGTGATCAATCACTAGCTGTCCACTTGTTCAGCCTCTTATGGTATCCACAGAGCAATTTCCAAAACTGTTTTGGAAGAAGAAGACAGAAAGTGTTAGCTTTCATAAAGCTCTCCCTTTAAATAGAAAAATCAAGATAGTCTTTTATTAAAATTAAAACTCCTTAATTATAA
>JANVCL010000006.1:14842618-14853211 GCA_026546855.1 Erythroxylum incrassatum
AGATAAAACCAAACTCTTTTGTTTTATTAATAATAAATATTTTCATTACAAAACTGTAACTGAAGAAGATAAAGTTAAATGTAAATACACTTGCTTTCCAGGGCATTATATTTACATAACTCCAACACAGATGATATGACATCATCACTAGACGATATGACTTCATCAGACGATATAGGATTGGAAACTTTGCCATAACATTCCCTATAGATATCAGATTAAGGTGTTCTTTCGATGTTTTTAGAGAGGAATTCAAGATCTACAACCTTTATGAAGACATCGAAGACAAATTCTATCCTATGAGGGGGGAAATGGACCAGACGATAGTGTACAGAAGGTTAAAAATAGAAGAAGCGGAAGTCAAACATAGACGATATGACGCCATCACAGGTGATACATTTTACAAAATCTTTCTTCTAGAAAAATGTTTCTGACATAACACTTTCTTGTACAAAAATGTTTCGCGTTGTCTTAAGTTTCTAATGACACCAAAATTATTCAATTTGGTTTAAAAATCTGAAAGTATTACCCGAAACATTTTCGGACTATTTTTATATTTAAACAGTACACTATACCCAAATTCCATCCACAATTTGAAAATTTTAGGGACTGAATTACAATTCACTTCCTTTAGCTAATTTTTAGCTCTATGTCTCTAATTTGCCACAAATCAGAACTAGTCACATTTGGAGCCCTATAGATGAAAATATATTCAAAATACCAAAGTATGTTCAATAAAACATCCAATTCACACTCTTCCAATCGATACCCTTATTTTGATTCAATCAATATTTTTTCAAATCAATACTAAATGCTATAAAATTCTATAGAGTGATAGAAAAATGTGTTAAGAATCTATGGGTTCAAGAATCATTTCATTTGGGGGTCAGATAACAAAATTATGGCCGAAACAATCAAACAAGGTTTGGACCTCAATCATATTGAACCTATCTTGGGACAATTGACATAACTTTCCCTATAGACATCGTATTGGAGTGTTATTTGTAAGGTTTGAAAGAGAACGTCAAGATATACAATTTTATGAAAAGCTCAAAAACAAATTCGATCATCTACCGGGTAAAAAATAGGACATACTATATGATGTCATCACTAGATGATATGACATCATTAGACGATACAAGATTGAGAAAATTACCATAACTTTCCATGAAGATATCAGATTAAGGAGTTAGATAGATGCTTTGAAACAGGAATTCAAGATTTTCCACTTTTATGAAGACTTCAAATACAAATTTTATCATCTGAGGGGTCAAAAATGGAACCAAACGATATGACGTCATCAAACAATATAGGATTGGGAAAATTGTCATAACTTTACCTATATATATCCGATTAAGGTTTTATTAGGATTGTTTGAAAGAGGCCTTCAAGATCTACAACTTTCATAAAGACATCTAGGACAAATTATATCATCTAAGTCAAACATAGAAGAAGCAGAAGTCAAACATAGACGATAGTATACAGCATGTCAAACATAGAAGAAGCAGAAGTCAAACATAGACGATAAGACATCATCACAGACAATACATTTTATAGATGATATGACGTCATTACAGACGATATGACATCATCACAGATGATACATTTTTACAGATGATACTATCTATACTCTTGAACATCTCCACTTATAAAGACCATAACATTCAACTCCAAAGTCCAAAATTCTCATACTATATACCGTTGGAAAGATAAAGGAAAGAACTACACCTAGTTCTCAACTTCATCACAATTTTGAGATTCTTAAAGACATAATTTAAATTTGATAGCTTCATACAAAATGTAGCCATATGTCTCTAGTTTAATCCAAATAAAAAAATCATCTCATTTGGATAACTAGAGAAAAAGTTGTGGCTAAAAGACTGAAGCATGCTCAGTGAACAATTTCCAGATCAACTACCAATTTATTTCAAGATCTTTCCTTAACATAACTCATACCAAGATCACATTTTCTACTTCATTTACTCCTCATTCTCAACTCCATTTCAAATCAGTATCATCCATAAAGAATTTATAGTCCATGATTAATCATGAACACTAATAACAGAACATATATATGTATCCTTCATCAACTTACTACATACATTCAACTTCATTGTTGTTTTCGTTTCACTTCTAACTTTCACCTTAATTCTTCCCATTGCATAATCTCTTATCCACCAAAAACACCAAAGCAAAACATGAATCTATCCACATTTCTCATTCACTACTCTACTCTTGTCTACCATTTCTAATTTAAAATTTTCATTCATTAGTTCTTTACTCATGACTAATCACCAAAATTTCTCATTCAGTAGTTTTAAGTTATAAGAAACGTTCGGGTTCCAACACATTTGGGCCTGTAAAACCAAATTTTACCATAAATGGAAAAGGAATATAAAAGAAAAAAGAAATAAACCCTAAAGATAAGCCTCCATTTGCCATCTTGAGAAAGAACACAAGGATGAGGGAGAGAAGGAGAGAAGAGAAGGGGAGTTCTAGCCAGCTTCTGTCCAGCCACTACAACCTAACCGTCTTAAGTAATTTTCTAATTCTTCTTGTTACTCATCTCATCTTGATGTATGCTTTAGGTTTGAGGATGTTGAATATGTTGCTAAGGATGTTCCAAACTCTTTTAAGGATTTGTTCTTGAATCAATGTTAATTTGATTGCTTTTAATGTTAATGTGTTGGTTATTGTGATTGTTTGTCATATTTGCATGCTTCGGTAATATATCGAGAGAGTGAAATGATAGCAAAATGAGAGTTAAACAATCTAATATATCACACAAACAATCAAAATTAGTAATTTATACAAAGAGAGATCTCGTGTGAGGACCTGATTGTCTATTAGAATGCTTAAGATCTAATTAGATTGTAGGTTGTTTTTGTTAATTGAGAAATTGCAATTTCAGTAATTTAATTCAATCAAGGTTTATGATTTAAGGTTAATGATTATACCTCGAGAGAGAGTAATCCACCCTTTAGAATTCTAAGTTAGATGCTGAATTAACTCTAGAGTAATCGAGTTAGCATTAGATGATATGATAAATCCCCTTTCTTATAATTAGTTAATCTTCTTTATGTGATTTTCGATTTGTCAATTGGTTGTGCTCAATTTTGATTTCCTTGCATTAATTAGAACTTCAATTTTCAATTTTCAATCTATCCATATTCGATTGCTTAACTTTCTTCTTTTTTCATTTTCATTTTAATTACACTTTTCGGCCTTAGACAAATTAAGATTTGATTAGTTCACTAAATCCTCGTGGGATCGACACCTCATATACTACGCTTGTGACTCGTGCGCTTTTGGAATATTAAGAATTTTATAAGATTCAAAAATTGTTTAATAAGTTTTTGGTGTCGTTGCTGGGGAATTAGCTTAGGAGTAGTTTAATTCCTTTGTTCTAAGGAGTTTTCTCCATTTCTTTTGGTTATAGTACCCAATCATAAGATATGTAAAAAAAATTAAAAAGGAAAGTTTGGACAAAAAGTTAAAGACACATCGATTTGGACATCACAAGGCAACAATGAAGAATCGAAAAGTTAAATGCCAAGAAGAGATAGAAAGAATGTTGATGGAGGAAATATATCATAGGGAGCAAAGGACCCTTGTGAACTTCAATGAGGGATAATTTAGTTGGGGAAGTAATCATTCTTATTGGAACACTTACAATCTGGGGTGGTAAAACCACTAAGATTTCTTTTGGTCTAATAATACAAGAAATCAAATGGGAATTCAAGGCCCTGACAAGATTTTAAGAAGATGAGTCCAATTAATGGGATTCTAAATTGGATAAGATTATGGATAAGCTCATGAACATTGAAGAGGCCCATAAGAGACTGAAAGTGAAGTTTGAGCAAGTAACAGAAGATCATGCCTCTTCGATTCACAACCTAGAGGGTAAAGTGAACTAGCTTTACAAAGGAATTCTATAAGAGAAGTGTGGAAAATTTTTTGAGCAACTTGGAAGTAAACCCAAGAGAGAAATATAAGGCTATAACATTTACGAGTGGGAAAGAGCTAGAAGAACCAGTGGAAACCCACTTTGCAGAAGACCAAGAGAAGAAGAAAAAGGATGCGACAAGAATGAAGACACTCCATACATTCCTCCTCCACCTTATGCACCGAAAATACCATTCCCATAAATTCTTCAGAAGAACGAATCAGATGTACCACTTACAAAGTTCATGGAAAAGCTAAAGAAATGACAAATTTACTTGTCTTTTGTGGAAGTGTTGAAACGCAGGCCTAAGTACGCAAATTTCCTTAAAGACATATTATTTGCCAAGTGGATTTAGGATGATAATCAAATGGTAGCCATGATAGAAACATCCAGCTCCTTAATTACCAACCATATGCCCTCATAGTTGACAGATCCAAACAACTTTACAATACCTTGTGTAGTTGTTAATTTAAAGATTTCAAAATATTTATGTGACGTAGGTGCAAGTATA
The DNA here is from genome assembly GCA_026546855.1 of Erythroxylum incrassatum. Classification (NCBI taxonomy): domain Eukaryota; kingdom Viridiplantae; phylum Streptophyta; class Magnoliopsida; order Malpighiales; family Erythroxylaceae; genus Erythroxylum; species Erythroxylum incrassatum. The sequence goes on from JANVCL010000006.1 coordinate 14,847,076, forward strand.
AACCTTATGCATTTATCAATTTTTTGGAAACTGGGGCTAAGAAATGTGAAGCTAACAACTATGCATATTCAGTTAGCAGATCAATTGATAAAGAAACTATTTGGCATAGTAGAGGATGTACATGTAAAAGTGTAAAAGTTTATCTTTCTTGTGGATTTTTTTGTGGTAGTCTTTAAAGAGGACCAAAATTGTCTGCTAGTTCTTGGTACACCAATTTTGAACACCGACAAAGCTTTGGTAGATGTCCATGAAGACAAACTCATCCTTCTAATTGGAGATGAGTGATAGTTGTAGGTTTTATAATGTTTAAGTGGGTAGTTTAGGATGTGTTTAGTGGGTAAATTTAATGTTTAGTATATGTTTAGGTTAGGATTTCGTTATTTAGTTAAATATTTATGTTTTGAGTGTTTTATGCACCCTATTAAGCTTTAATTGAGGTGCCTTGATGTGTTTATTAGTATTTCAAGAAAAATATTGAAGAATGGAGCCCATTCGGAGAAAGCTCAAAGTTGAACCCAGGGCCACAATCATGGGTAATGTGCCACGATCATGATAGAAGCACGGACTAGTCTAACATGATCGTGACAGAAGGTGAAACAATGTGCCATGATCATGGCCTACACTATAGATAGCATGGACAACCTTCTGGTTTTAAGTTTTTGAAGGACTTTTCAGACCATGAAAATACCATAGGGTTACCCTAAATGACAAACCATGTAAAGAATAATGATGTAAGCCTAAAAAGTGCTGCATTCTGCAACATTTGGAAGACTACAAGAGAGAAGTGGAGAAGGAGGAGAGAGGACACAGGTCTTCACAACTGTTGCCTTTCCCTAGTCATCCAATCCCTTCTAAGTGATGGTTTCTTTTCATCTTTGTATTCTTTTACTTTGAATGTTAAGATGAATATAAGAATGATGATTATGGTTTTTGGATTATTGATGATGTTCTAACTTTTTTTTTAGGGATTTTGAATTGATTCGATGTTAATCTATTTATTTTTGTGTTGATTGATTGAGTGTTGTGATTAATTGCAGTGCTTGCATGTTTCAGTAATAAACTGAGAGGGTGAAACAAATAAAAATGATTGGGTTAGATTAATGAGAGTTAAGCAACTCAATAGACTATGCAATTAATCAAATCAGTAATTTGTATAGAGAAATATCTCGTGTGAGGACAAGGTTGTTCAATAGAACACTTAAGAACTAATTAGGTTGTGGGTTGATTTTTAATTGAGAGATTACATTTTCAGTTACTTAATTTAATTAGGGGTTATCAATTAGGGCTTAGAGATTATAACTCGAGAAAGAGTAATCCACCCCTCAATAGTCTAAAATCGTTACCATATTAATACATAAGTGAATAGATTAGCATTGATGATAGGATAAATCCCTTCCTTTATAGTTGGTTAATTCTCTTGGTTGATTTTCTATTGTGAATTTTGTGTTGCTCAAGTTCAATTTAATTTTGCATTGTTTTCACAAGTTAATTTTCTAATAATCATATTTTTGTGTTTACTTCTTTGTTATATTTATATTTTCAATTTTATTAAAATTTTAAACCTTAGAGAACTTAGGGTTAGATTAATTCTCACCTCCTCGTGGGATAGACCCCTCTTTTACTACAATTTACGACCTATGCACTTGAGGTAGTTGAGGGTTTTAATTAGATTAAAACTTAGCAATTAACATTTTTTTGGCACCGTTTCCAGGAGGCATCAGATTAGTTTAGTTCTAATAGTTTAAGGCGTGTTGACGCTCTTATGTTCGTGCACTTGTATGAATATAAGTTACTAGAATTTCAAGTCAGATAGCTAAAACGTTATAACTCAACATCATTCGTCTATAACGATCCATTCAAAGAGCTCAACGTGAAGAAGAAACTAAGAAAGCAACCATAGCTGAAGAGTTTCGACAAGAGTTCGATCAAGGAGCCCAACAAAGAACACTTATGGATTTCATGAGGACGGGATTTAATGCAACAAATCAAGGTGTCACTAGGCCACTAATCCAAGCGACATCATTTGAAATAAAACCCACTCTACTTAACATGTTGCAATAAAACATACAATTCTATGGATTGCCCAACGAGGATCCAAATGCACACATTGTGAATTTTCTAGAAATATGTGACACCTTTAGATATCATCAGATGTCAAAAGATGTCGTGATGATGAGGCTTTTCCCCTTTATATTAAGGGATAGGACCAAAGCATGGTATCACTCACTTAGCCCCTTCAATGTCACAACATGGGATCAATTAGTGCGTGCCTTTTTAGGCAAATACTTTCCCCTCACCAAGACAACAAAGATAATCAATGAAATTACTAACTTCTAGCAAAGTGATGAGGAATCAATCTATGAAGCATAGGAGTGATACAAGGATTTGTAGTGGAGGTGCCCACATTATAAATTGCCAAAGGAATTCCTCCTGTAAACATTTTACAATTGGGTAAACCCACCCATAAGAGGCATAATAGATGCAGCATTAGGAGGTTCCCTTATGTATAAGATTGTGGATGAAGCTGAGGAGTTGTTAGAGGAGATGTTGAGCTATAGCTGCTTGTGGACAAATGAGCGGAGTAACAACCTGTAACTTTCTGAGAGCATAAAGGAGTTATAACTGTCAACAGAATGACAGAAATACAAGCTAAAAATGATAATCTAATTCGACAACTAAATAGTATGAAGGTTATAGCCTGTCGCTAACTACCAAAAAACAAATTCCTTACTAACAAACTATGTAGTAAATGGTGAGCTAGGGTCGAACCATAGAGAGTTGGGATGTAAATGCTATTTCAAAAGTTATAACAAAAGAAAACAAAACACCCTGAAATGATGAAGACGAGACAATTAATATGCAATGAACGTAACCAAAAAGACAAACACAAAGCATTTAGAAAAGTCTAATAATAATGGTTAAGAGGTGGGCTGGGGATATCTTTAGGATTCCAAGATGTTCATTTATCCTTGAATCTAAATAAAAGGTACTATCATCATGGTGTTAGCCTGTGGGCTCGATTAAGCTCTTGAACCCTTAATTTCTCTAAAATAGGCAAAACTAATAAGCTCTAAAAATGCCCCTAATCTCCACTATAACCTAAAATAGGCTTTCTAAGTTCAATAGAGAAGATACATGAGGTACTAAGAAACAATTAACTTAGGCCACCTACTCATAAGCTCGGAAGGTGTAACTTAAAGGTATGGGATCCTAGATTTGTTGATTAAGTATCCTGACAAATTCAATTAACCTGTTACTACTTCCAAGAATCACTATGGACTATTACATATCACACGCTCAACCTTAGCCTTAAAATTAGAAAATCACCTAAAGGGTGATCAGGCCTACAAGCAATTCCTAACTCATGAAATTTATTTTAAATCCTAAACCAACCTAGAACTACAAGTACCAATTCATGACAAGTTCAATTTCATTGTCACATTTTCCATCCCTTCACCCTTATAATATCTCCAAACCATAAGTAATCTAGCCACATATGTTAATATCGAGCAAAATAGACATTAAATAAACAAAAATCATACTTACTCAAATAACATCAAGGCTAGAAATTATAAACAAAGTAGTAAAAACCAAACTTCAACATTAACTTAATAGAAATCAAAAAATTTTATGCTAACAAATAAGTAATCATAACCCAAGCTACAAAATCCGAACTGATTGCGTCAAAATGAAAAGCCCAGCACACATAACTTGCACACAAACCAAAATTAATTGATCATAAACCTAAGAACATGCATAGAGCCTAACTATTAAGCACAAATTAATCCAAAGCATCACAAATAAACAAAAACCCACAACATAAACCATTAAACATTCAAATACCCAATAAATTCAGATATGAAAAAAACATAAATAAACTCAAACAACCAAGATTAAAACTGGAAAATTTTAGGAATAAACATCAATTGATATATCACAAAAGAGGTGCTTAGAGCATTTCGTGAGAGTAAAGATGAAAGATAAGGGATATGGCCACTCAAAAGAAGAAAGTATCGTGAGTGGTGAGTGGCAAGTGTTGTGACACTTGTTACTTGCGACTAGTCATTTTATTATGGTCTCCATTTGACCACATTTTAATAACTAGTCTACTTGTCTCCAAATTCTAATCCAATTGTCTCCCAATTTCCAATGACACTTGTCAATAAATCCAAAAGTCATTTATCAAAATTTCCACCGCTATTTGATAGATAATTCTACTATCATTTATTAATTTTCTTGCCACTTGGCATTTTTCCTAGTCCAAAAATACCCAAATTTTCACCAAAAAGTATGAGTCAATAAATATACTCTCCAAATCAATTTTTAACACATATAATACACAATTCCAAATATAATCACATTTATAGATCAATTATACGTGAAAAATGTCAATGAATGCATGTACAATCATTTTAATGTGCAAAAATCAATATTCACGTGTGTGTGTGTGTGTACGCTATATTATGCATGGGCATGAAAAGAACTTTCTAACTTCTCAATAAACTCTCATATACACTATTCTAGGGTTCTAACACTTAACATGGGATAATGGGATGTTACACACATACTGATGTATGTGGTTCGATGTCTACACATGCCAAAGGTGTTTTCACATACTTCATTACATTTATCGATGATCATTCTTATGTGTATCTTATGAGATACAAGTCTGAAGCCTTTGAAAGGATGAAAAAATTCAGATATGAAGTTGAGAAACAACTAGGGAGAAGTATTAAATCACTTCAATAGGATTGAGGTGGAGAATACTTAAGCCAAGAGGTGGAGAATACTTAAGCCAAAATTTTTTAGATTACCGCAAGGATAATGAATTGTTGTCTTAGTGGACTCCACCTTACATGCTACAACACAATGGTGTGGCTAAGAGGAGAAACTGAACCTTGTTAGACATAGTGAGGTCTATGATGGGTTTAGCAGATTTACCAAAATCTTTTTGGGGGTATGCACTCGAAACTTTTCTTTATGTATTAAATAGAGTCCCATTTAATACAGTTGATGTTGCTCCATATGAGATATGGACTAACAAGAAACCCTGTCTTTCTCATACTAACAAGATGTTGTCCCATATGAGATATGTGAAGCCGATTCAGTTAGAAAAGCTTGAAGCTAAATATGATAATTTTTTGTTTGTAAGATATCCTAAGGAAACTATAAGATATCAGTTCTATCATGTTTTGAAACAAAAGGTGTTTATTTCAAAACATGTTGTCTTTTTAGATAAAGAGTTTCTTCTAAGAGAAGACAGTAGGAGCAAAATTAAACTTGTGGGAGTTTAAGATGCTCAAACAGACACAGTTCAACTGCCTGGACCCGAGACTATTGTTCATGAAGATGAAACAATAGTTCAACCTTTCAACACATAAGAAGCTCATAGGTCATGTAGGATATGTCATTTTCCCGAGAGATACGAATTTCTCATAAGTGAACTTAATGACGTCTTGCTCATAGAAGATGATGAGCCTACTGAAGTAAATCACGCGTTAGTATAGAATTTCCGTTCAATATACAAAATGTATAAGAAGGGGGGTTAAATTGTGTATCCTTTTGCATAAATACAATCCCTTTTTAAAATTCTTTGAAAACTTGCTTTTTCAAACTATTGATTAAGAATCACGATGTATTGCAATTAACTTCTAAATACTTGTATAGAACAATAGAAATTAAAAGTCGAGAGTTAGAGAGTAGACACAACAATTTTATCCTAGTTCACCCCAAGCCGTAGGTTACGTCCAGTCCTCAGAATCCTTTATGAGATTTTACTATTCTTTTCAAAAGTGCAAGTATTCTTTTTCACAAAGCCTCTTCAGGTCTCTTACATTAAGTATTCATTTTCTCACTTAGCCTCTTCAGGCTCTGAACTTTCTTCTCTCTTTACAAAAAAATATTGCGAGCTTTGTTACAAAAAATGATAGCTCTAGTGTTTCACACAACAAATGTTTAAGATCACTATCTCAAATTGCTAGGCTTTTTTGCTAACTTTAAAATCACTAACTTTTTCAGTCTTTGACTCCGACTTGTATTTATAGCCTTCGTCTTCAACTGCTTCTTGATAACCGCTTCTTTCTTCTTGTTTCTTGATCTTTGAAGAAACAGTTATTCAGTTGAGTTCTGTAACTAA
>JANVCL010000006.1:14854345-14868504 GCA_026546855.1 Erythroxylum incrassatum
CCAATCAAAACAATTCATCATTCAAAACCTAATTGGACATCATGCTAAATTCATCAAGAAAAGTTCAGGGTCCAACATTATATCTATTGCATACAACGTCCTTATTAAGAATAAGAGGAAACTTTTGTTTTTGAAAGAACTAAAATTTTATATGAAAATGTGATCTTTGACTTTCATGGATTTATAGATTAAATTGTTAAGAAAAAGTGAGGAACATAAGAAGGTTAAAAAGCTTAAAGATATAAGAATGAAAAAAGGGAAGATGAAATGTAAAGGGAGGAAAATAAATAGGGACTAGAAGCTTCTTTGACCTTTTCTTTGTCCTCCATTATCAAGGTGTTGATGATTGACATTTAGAATTTATTTTTACCTTTCAAACAAACACAACTAAAGAAAACACAATGTAAGAAAAACAACAATTACTAAACTATCTAATAATATAAAAGCAAGTTTTAGAAAATAAGTCAATGTAGTTTGGTAGTGTATGATAAGAAAATAACAATGCAAGGCCCTATAGGTAGATATTGAAAGCTACATGGAGATTACAAGATACCTACTTCTGATACTCATGGGTTAATTAAGATTAATATAGTCAAGTTGTAACTAGAATGTTATAGCTCCAATTACATATGGCCTTTTCAAGGCTTGTATTGTATTTTCACTTATTTTACCTTTGGAAATATTAGTCAAATTTTTTAACTTAAAAAAAGGAAATAGAATGATAGAATGAGTACATAAAAATATCAAAATTCTAGCTATAGGTATATCACTAAGCAAAACCATCAACAAATTAAAAATAGAATTGCAACTCTTTTTATTAGCAAAGTTGGCATCTTGGTGTTATAAGCAAGTAATCAGGCGAAAGATATGGTGGTATTTTGGAAGTCTTCTTATTGATAAGATAATGAGAAAAATGCTCCTCTAATTGGCCCAGATGATTTGCAATGATATCAAAGCATTTTTTTAGTTTCCTCAATATCACATTGATCTTAATTTGTACCTCGATCTTGTCCTAAATAAGTTTGATTAGTTTTTGGTGTGTGGGAGAGTCTATAGTCTCAACTAGGTATCATATACTCCAAGCTAACATACCACTTTTATCACCTTAAAGACTATGTCCAATGTAAAAGAACCAAATGTCAAATTTATGAGGTTATCATAGAAAATCAAACTTCTATGATAACTCGGTCAGCAGATGTCCTAGAAAATAGCTTATATGCATTATTTTTCCATATTCTTTAAGTGTGTTGTAAAGAAAAATCTAAGGTTTCATGATGCTTTCAACATAGTATGCTTTATTGTAATGCCCCATATTAGGGGTTAGAATATTAAGAAATTTCAATGCATGGTATGCTTGGCATAATTGAGTTTTTGTTTACTTAAGCATATACATTTTTGGACTCATACCAATATTTGTGCATGTATTCATGACATTTCGGATATAATTAAGTTGTTAATGTGAATAAAATGTGATTTGGCGAGTATTTAGAAATTTTGGTGAATTATGGATCAATTGTCTTGGATTATTAAATTGGTGTATATTATTATTAATTCTATATTTTTGGAGACATTTAGGATGTTTTAGAAAGCTATTGAAAATTTGAGGTAATTTAGATTAAGAAAAAAATAAAGAAATTAAGAGACAAATTATGGAGTGACAAATGGATCAAGGAATGAGTGACATTTGGCACCATTAGATGATTGACATGTAGACTGGTTTTATAGGTGACAAGTGGCAGCATTTTAATTAGGCAAATTGCATTACATGCACTAAGACATGTGGCTTGATGCATTACATGCATTAGGACATGTGGTTTGATGCATTACATGCATTAAGACATGTGGCTTGATGCATTACATGCATTAGGACACCTAGCAAAGCAATAGCTGAAACACTCCAGCTCATTTCAGCAACCTACTCCCTCACTTTGGCTTCTTTCACAAGAAATTTCATTCTCTTACTCACCCTCTCAACTTCTGAACCTTTGCTAAAGCTTGGATCATCATATTTGTAAGTTATTTCAACAATAAATAGGTCTTGTGATGCTATGATTGATGTTGGAAACTGGTTTGGATGAGTAATTCTACTGGACAGGTTTTGGTATTTTAACCATATCTTTCTCTGTAGGTATAAAAATTAGATGAATTTAAATTATTTTTAAAATATAAACTTATATCTACAACTTTCATGAAGGCGTCAAATATGATTTCTGTCATTAAGTGTGTCAAAAGTTGGCTTGAAGTTGAGTATCTGAAATCTGTTACTGTTTGTGAACAGTCTGTAGTAATTTGGGGATAATTTTCAAAATACCGAACCGAATTACATAAAATTGGTTTCAATAGAACCTTAAGACATAAAGAAACAAATGTGTAGAAGAATGTTTGGCCTAAATCTTTCATTTTCATTGTCAAAAAGAACGTGTAACATTGACCCGAAAGTCTGTTTATGGAAAAGCTGGAAGAAATGAAGTTTTTTCACTGAACAAGTATTGGTATTTTGACTATAACTTGATCTGCGTATTTCTAAATGAGCTGATTCTTAATTCAAATTAAACTAGAGACTTATGTCTACATATTTTATTAAGAAGTCGAATGTTAATTCTATCCCTAAGCATCTCAAAATCTGACTGGAAGTAGAGTTAGGAATTCTGTTACAGTTTAAAAAAACACAGTCTGAACATGCTTCGGTATTTTAGTTATATTTTGATCTTTAGATTTCCAAATGAAATGATTCTTGTTTTAAATTGAACTAGAGACATAAGTATACAAATTTTGTGAAGAAGTCAAATTTTAATTTTGTCTCTAAGATTTTCAAAATTGGCATGTAAGTGAGTTGTAGCTTAAGCTGAAGCACTGTCAGGGACAGAAATCATGTCCTGTGGTTATTGAATAAACTGTATTGATGTCGGCCGAATTAGGCTAAGTTGTCTTCACCAAAGTTGTCGCTGATTCTTTTATCTTTAAATTGATATAAAGTTTGTAATTTGTGGATATCTGAGCTGAAAGATATGAGTTGTACAATAAGAGAGAATGATCATGTTCTAGCCAAAAGTTTAAATGTGCACAGTCTGAGGTATTTTGTGCATAACTCATTGAATACTAAATCAAATTGAATGATCTTAGAGTTGTTAGAAACTTAAGATACTGTAGAACAACTTTCTAGAAGGAAGTGTTACCTAATTTTGTCATTTACGCTATCAGATTAATTATGCAAAGTTGACCCGAAATTATATGGGTAGAAAATCTGAAGTGGTCAATTAAGTTATGTAATGGATTTCACATTTAATTTATTATGGTCCAATTTATAAATACAAATGACGTTAATGAGGGATTTGATATCTGATCAATTCGATGATGAGAATTCAATAAGATACCTGGAATTGTCATTGAACATGTATTGTCCATACATTCTATACATTGATGTGCATAAAAGAGCACTTGTACATTTGTGCAAAAATGTGATATTTGTGAATATGTTGTGTATGTTTTAAAGGAGCACATTGGACGTCAGTTGGACATTGTCGGACCATCCAAGCAATAGCTTATTAGAGCGTACAGTGAGTCAACCTAGATGATTTCCTAAGATTGATTTGATTTGAATTTAATTTGATTTATTACACTTCCATTATTATTAAACTGTTTGTGATATGTTTCTGGATTTCGAACCTGAGGTCCGAGGAGTTTAATAGTTGGGCATATATTGGGAGTGTTTTGAATTGTTATGAATTTGACATTTGATTCTCAATGAAAGTCGAACTTAGGTTTGATGACTGTGAAATCTTGTATGAACATTTGTATAAGATTTCGATATATGAGATATGTAGAAATTGTTGCATTTCATAAAATGCATATTCAGATAAAGGCGTTGTGACTTGAGTTGCTAGTATAAAGCGCTTCCATATAGAGCTTTGCTTCGTAATTTCTGATTTTGCACCTAGAGCTATGCTTCGTGATTCTGTTTGATTGAGCCCTATGGCCCGGTATTTGTATAAGTTGTGATAGGCACTCGGTCACAACAATAAGAAAGATGTGAGTCCCATGCATATAACATTATAAGACTAAAATTTATTGAATGATTTGTAATGCTGAATGAGTGATAAATTGATGTGATTTGTTTGCTATGTTTAGTAATGTGAACTGTGTGATCTTATGATATACCATGTTGTGTGAACATCTGGAATGTGTTTATGATCTGAATGAGTGGCTATAAAATATGTATTATGTGTATCTGATCCGGTGAAATCATCAATGATAGTTCGCTCATTGAGTTCGCAAAACTCATAAAAATTGCAAAATGATTTTTCAGGTACGAGACAGGAGACCTAGTTTTTAGACAGGACTAAAAGACCCTTTGGATTTTGTTGTGGCTTAAAGGTCTGTTAGCTGGCTCCAAGAGTTTTGTGTCTTGTAAAGGCTATAAATATTTTTCTTAAGGAAACAGTGTAAATTTTGTGGATTAATGCAATGAATGATTTTAAAATTTGCAGAGTTTTAAATGATGTTAGTTGATGCCATGTTTAAGTTGGAGTTGTTTTTGCTCTAACATGCCATTATCATAGGATATGTACTTGAATGTTCCTGAATGTTTGGGTATGTACTCTATGATATTGGGATGTTGCAGTGTATAACAAAAAATAGTTGAATTTACTATTTCACATGGACACAGAGACTTACACGAGCAACATACACGGTCATGTAACTCCACATAACCATAAATTAATTTCTTGAATCTTCATACGTTTATAGAGACTTGCATCGTTTCTACACATAGGTGTGTAGTTCCTTATTTGCTTCAAATCTTGGTCTCATGTTATGATGTTATCCAAATTCTTCTCCTTTATGTCCTAGAAGGTAATTATAACCTATAAATGCAGTTAAAGTGAATTAGTATCAAATATACAATAAAAAATATTAAGCAAAATACATAAAATATGGTTGTATAATTATATTCAAATATGCACTTATCATTTTCCTACGCAACTTTCACAGTGTCCTTTTGATCTCGGCATTATATTATAAAGGTCTTGATTAGGAGATCTCATTACTACCATACTCACACACTAAGGGAAAGGAATTTGCCTCCCTTTTTTGTCCATAATGTCTTAACTCCTCATTTGGCCTCTTATATGCCATTCTATACTAAAAATTGAGATTGTATCACAATACACAGTCAGCTATATGGGTGTGTAAGTGACCTTTGCATGTCATTTTTCTCAAAATTTGTGAACTTACCCGTTCACAATGAGCTACACACAATTTACACGAGCATTTAGCCCACTTACACAACCTTATAAGTCCGTATGCAATCGTGTAGATTACAAAAGTGGCGAAAATGTTATCTTCGAGCTTCTACATGCTTTTAGTGACTTACATGATCGTGTAAATTGCAGTAACTTCATTTCTTTCATTCTATGTCCTGTTTTCACCCTAAATAATCTCCTTCTTGCTCCATGAAGGCAAATAAGTTTGAACACTAATATGAAGACGTCAAGGACATGTTTTTAGCTCATTTTAGTTCTTGTTCCTCTAGTTTGTACCTAAAACAAAATATGAACTAAAACAAGATACCTTACTACATAAGCTAAATGATCTAGGAATTTTTAATATTTCCTACATTATTGGCGATGTTTATACTAATAAGACATTGACAAATAAATAAGTTAATATCAATGTAGAGTCTTATATCATGCTTAAGAATTTGCGATTGGAGTGAACTAAATCCTAATATAAGAGTAATTCACCTTGCAAATAACTGGATTAAATGTTCTAAAGGTATTGGTGAGAACTTTATGATAAAAATTGATAAGTTCACATTCTTATTTGATTTTTGTATTTTGGAAATAAAAAAAGGATGAATTAAAATTCATCATATTCCTTTCTTGTTTGTTATCATATTGATCATAATCCTTTTTTATTTATTATTTCTAGCTAGTTAATAATTTTCGAGTTTTCTAGATCTACATAGCTTCTTCGAAGGATGGACCCTACTTACCATTGTATTATATATCAATAATAGGTTAGTAATACAAAAACAAAAAATATAAGTAAAGAACACACCACCAAAGAAATATCAAACGAACAAAACAAACAAGCAAACTAAATTAAAAATGTAAGTCTGAAAAATCCTAATGATTGATTGCCTCCTAAGAATTGCTTCTTTAAAATCTTATAATTAGACTCCAATATTTGATCCTTCAAAATATTATAAAAGAACTAATCAACCTACTAATCCACATCAATTATGTTAATAATGGAGTTAAACTCTTTTTACATCAAATTAAAAGTATAATTATTTGGAAGTGTACATATTTTATTGATCCTATTGTTACCAAGTGTTAAAAAATCAACTACGGTTTCAAAATTAAAATATAATTAACCTAATATTATAATACTTTTAATATAAATAATAATTATAAATAAGATAATCAATAAATCAGACACATATATAATTTATTAATTTTCACTTAATTTACTGTGATATGACTGCCACGTTTAAAAATAATGCAACATGACCCTTCCGTTATTGTTTTTAACAAAGACAACCTCCTCTCGTTATGCCAGTTATTTAAACTGAAATACATAGACTTCAGAGATGTGTATTTCATTCTTATAATAATATGCGTATATTATAATCGTGAGAACCCAAAAAGTAAAAAGTTTTTCTCTCTCTGACCTAGTCAATTGTGAATTTTAGCCTAATAAAATCCAAATCAAGTGCGTGTAAAGCTAAAACAGCAAAGCCAAAATATGAACTTGTCCCACAAAAGGGCGAGAAACGTAGGATGGATTAAGACATCAACAAGCAATGGCTCTTAAGCAACCACTAAGCCAACGGATTCTAGAGATCAACAACATTTCATTCTTGGTCCAAAACATAATAGTGCAGTTAAAGCATCCATAAGGAGCAAAGGAAACGATATATACTGCCTCTCGATACGCACAACTACTACATAGGAATAGGAGCAATCTACCTCCTAAACATTCCTGAGCTTTGAAGTGATCGACCGTAGTCAGCAATGATTGAAGAGCTTTTGACTAACTCCCATATCTTTGCAGAGTTCTTTAACCAGTCACGTTCTGAAACATTTCTTGCGAAGGAAGAGCAATTCAAGGATAAAACCTGAGAATAGAGAAGAAACTAAAGTCACTTCCAAATTAAGCAGTTTCTCGACAGTGAGAAATAACATTCAAAATTTTTAGGAACTCAATTGTAGATTAACTAATTGATGCTGCAAATACAGACCTGATCTCGCAGTTTCCACAATGCAGAGATGTAGCTTTCGTACTGAGATCTTGGTGAATTGTCATTGTTATTGTATGGGATTAGAAATAGATTCCGTGAGGTCGAATCAGTAGCATCATTCTCGACAGTAGTTACTGAAGACAGAGAGAGATCTTCAGCAATGTTCCAAGGTTTTGCTCTGATGAATGAGGAGGAGCCAAAATACCCTTCCAGCAACTTCCTTAGTTGCATAAAGCACCGGGGAGTAAGATTTTGATCTTGGAGCCTTAAAATACAGGAATATAGGTTCTTATAAGCTCTCACTTCTTTATGCAAAATAACGTAGTAAACAGGAAACGAGGATGCAACTAACTAAATATAAAAATCTGGCCTCTTAGGCAATGGGTCATCATGGCCATTCCGTGCAGGGAAACCCTAACTTAACCTTTGTCGAAATAAAATATATGCTTGAATATCTCGAGCTAATAGTAGTATATACTGAAAGGCATGAAAAGTAAGAAGTATCAAATGTAGCGGGGAAACAACTCATTAATTATCTTCAACTACAATCGTTAATCTCCTTTATTAGCAAGTGTTTTTTCCACAATAAAGGGCAATGCGTTCATAAAATGCAAAAGGACTACTCACTTGGTATGCACAAAGACCATAGTAGCAATATATTCTTCACCATTGAAATTTTGATCTTTGTTTTCTTTTTCAAATCCAATGGTAGAACTCTGAAAATGTGAAGTGGTTAGTAAAGAAGGATCAGGTATGCCATGTTTCAACAGGTCAACCTGCACATACAAAAAAAGAGAACATATATGGATTACAAAATTAGATCACCAAGGAGAAGAAAAATTAAATGAGCATAACATAAAGTAATTTCATTAGCCTGAAAGAGATCATAAGACACATCCTCTGAAACCATTAGCTAACTAACTACTATCAGCAATCTGTTGAGTGTGGATATAATCCAGGTCTGCATTTGCAAGATTGCGTGAGATTCTTAAGGATATGTTCAATACTGTAAAAAATCTTGTACATTTTTAAATCAATGGGCTCAAAAATTGGCTTAGGAAGTACATGCTTTTGAAGCGCAAACAATTAGACAAATTCAGTTTAAATGAAAGTAAAAATTATATGGCTCCACATGGCTGTATTCTGACAACTGCCCACCAAGAGAATTAAAATAAAAAGAAAGAACAAAGGGAGGTACAAGATGTTGGAGACAAAGATAAACAGAAATTAAAGAAATATATAAAAGTCACTTTCCATATCAGAAGTCTCGTAAAAACTGATTATCTCAGGTTTCAACACCAATAATTTGAATTCCAACAAATTTATAGAAAAAACAAAAACAAAATAAGTCACCTTGCTATCATAACTCTGCAAACCAAATAGTTGATTAGCTTAGGGAAAACATATTATAACTTTGTAATACCGAATCCATGCAAAAATCAATGATACATCTACCACACATGTAACAAAATGCCTCAATTGCCGTAGAAATCAGTCTTGCAAATGTTCCAAAAAGCAAATTTTTTTTTAACATATTGACCAAACAAAACAGTCAATCAAAGTCCAAGTGTCCTTTGGTCATGCAAAAAATTCTTTCCTTAGCAAGATTAGGTACTGTTCCATGGAATACTACCACTAACTTCCATTGCACTTTCGTTTGGAAGCTTAAATACCACCTACATGGATTACTACTATTAAATTCCTTTAAATTGCTTTTGAAACAAAAGCTCTCGAGCAGTACTATGAAAAGAAGCCAGGCAAGACATCATACCGTAGACAATAAACGCCACATGTTATCATCCTGAACTTCATCTGAAATCACCAGCAGAACATTGCAAATGGATGCAAGGAGCACACCGAGCTATAAGAATTCCTTACAGCATGCCAAGAATATAGAACTTCGGTTATATATTTTCTCTTCACTTAACTTCAGAATTATGGTTTACGAAGTTGATCAAACATGAAAGACCAATGCAAGAACAAATACTGCCACTACAACAACTACAAATAAATAGACTTTTTGTTCGGTTACCTGGATGGCCATGAGTTCATTAGCTAACTCGGCTGATAGATTTTCACCACTTAGAACTGATATTGTGGATGTGCTATCCGATCTAGTCATCTCAGCCAAAACAGACGAGCTGAAAACAGCCTGTACACTAATAGAAAAACATATCAAATGATGAAAAAAAAAATGAACAAAATGCATAGTTTCTTTCCAAATTCTTAAATAACTATTAAACTATGAAGGATATGAGAGTTATGGTTACACATAAAAAGGGAAGTAAAAATTATAGTGCGCAACTGGTTATCTTGTCCAACTTTCACTTGAAAACTATAAAAAGCAATCTAAAGACACGTGCAAACTTGCTGAAAAAGAGAGAGATACTAAATGAGTAGATTGAGACCATAAAATAACGCCATATTTATTTTTAAAAAAAAGTTCATACAAGAAGTTGAATTGTATATATTGTATATATAGCTTATTTTGTATTAGTTAGGTTTAACACTAGGCTTTAGTTTGTCAGGGTCCATGGCCCATGTAGTTACCATATATATATATTGTACCATGAGCCTAGTAAAATAAGACAGAATAATATTTTTCCTCTAGGGTTTTCTCTCTTTCTCTAAATTTTACAAGGTATCAAAGCTAGGTTGAGAAAAACCCTAAAATTCTCTCTCACTGACGGCCAGAAAACTTTTTTTGGGGCTTTTATCTCTCTTCCTCCGACGTCGGCTTACGTCTGTCCCTTTCCTCTAGTAGCTGTTGGAAAATCTAACCACACCACCGTGTTCAGGATCCTTCCGTTGACCTAACTCTAGAGTGTTGTTGTCAGAATTGCCGCCATGCTCCATCGGAGTCCACTATCATTGTCTCGCCTTTCAGAGCTCAACCCTGCCAAACCACTTACCGGTTGAAGTCACCGACCATAACATTGGAATCAGGAGATCATGGCTAGCCTATCTCTAAAATCCAGCTCACGTCCACCGCCACACGTGCCGCCGTGATCATTCCAGTCAATTTTCACACCTGTTTTGTGCCATTTCTTGCACTTTTCACTTACTTTGGATCCTTCTTGGAGCTGCCTTTGATCCAAACATGTTGGGTGCTGATTCATCAAACAAGTCGGGTCCTTTTTCGAACATGTTATTTCCGTCTCCAACAATTGCTACGGATAAGTTGATGGGAAGCTCTAATTATGTCTCTTGGTCCAAGAGCATTGAATTGTGGTGTATGGGTCAAGGCTTGAAAGATCATCTAACCGCCAAGGCTGAAAGATGAGAAAACAGACAAAGGAGCATGGCTAAGAGTTGATGCCTTATTGTGTAGTCTCCTATGGCAATTGATTGACCCTTCTCTTCACCCAATTTATACCAATTATACAAATTGCTATGACTTTTGGAATCAAGCGAAAACCCTTTACACTAACGACATCCAGTGCCTATGTGTCTGAATTAATTAATTTGCGGCAACAAGGTATGGCACTTCCAAAGTTTCTTGGTCGGATGGCATACATCAAAGCCAAGTATAATTCTCTTTTACCTACAGGTCAGACTGCATCGGAAGATCTAGCTCAAAGGGATAAGTTCTTTATGCTTTGTACCTTTGCCACTATGGATGACTTCTGTGCCCACTATGGATGATGTTTTTGCTCGCCTTCTTCGTGTCTCCTTGATTCCTACAATATCGAGTGATTCTACTGGCAAGAATTTAGTCTTAGCTTCTCAAGTTCAAGATAGTCATCGAGGTAAACAAAAGGACGATCGTGGGGGTAATCGGAGTAATCACCCTAAAAGTAATTATTGTCATAACTGGGGACATATGAAGGAGAAATGTTACAGGCCACATGACCGTCCTCCTCGGGCCAATGTTGCTCACTCTGAAGATTCTCCGTCCAATGCCCAGTCACCGCCATCCTTAACTCTTACTGGTGCTGATTATGAAAAGTACCTCAAGTTTAAGCAATCCTTTTCACCTGCAGCCTCTTCAGTTACTGTTGCCCACACTAGGAGCTAGGTTGCGTGCGTTTCTCAGTCATCTTCCTTAGGACCTTGGGTCCTTGATTCAGGTGCTTCAGACCATATTTCTAGTAACCCCCGTATGTTTTCACAATTTGCTACTGCCACTTCTTTACCTGATGTTACTTTAGCTAATAGATCCAAAATGGTTGCTAAAGTTGTAGGTCGTGCTCATTGTCTTCCCTCGTTGCCTTTGGAGTCTATCCTTTATATTCATCACTGTCCATTTAATTTGGTTTCTATTAGCAAACTTACACGTGCCTTGAATTGTTCTATTATCTTTGACTGTGATTCTATACTTATTCAGGACTTAGGTATGAGATAGATGATTGGCGTATAGCATGAGTCACAAGGCCTTTATCACAACAGTCCTTCAGTTGCTTGCACTGCTGTCAAGTTTCCAACTCTCCTTTACAACCGTTTGGGTCATCCATGTTTGGTGAAGCTTCAAAAGCTTGATCCTAGTCTATCTAATTTGTCATCTTTTAGTTGTGAGTCCTATCAGCTTGGAAAACAGTCATGAACTTCGTTTCCAAAACAGGTCAATAATCAGGTTGCGTCCTCATTTGAGTTAGTTCATTATGATGTTTGGGGTCGTTGTCGTGTCAACACAGTTGTAGGCTTCAATATTTTGTAACCTTTATTGATTATTACTCTCGTTGCACTTGGTTGTTTTTAATGAAAAGTTGTTCAGAATTGTTTTCTATCTTTGAATCTTTTTGTGCTAAAATTCAAACCCAATTAATACATCCATCCGTGTATTACACAGTGATAATGTTAGATAATATTTTTTTGCTCCCTTTAATACTTTAATTTCGTCAAAAGAAATTCTTCATCAATCCTCATGTGCTTATACACCACAACAGAATGGGGTGGCTAAGCGCAAAAAAGACATCTTGTTGAAACTGCCCGCACCCTTCTCTTACATCATCAGGTTCCCTTTCGTTTTTGGGCTGATGCCATTCTCACTACCTGTTACTTGATTAATCGGATGCCTTCTTCTGTTTTACAATACAAGATTCCTTATTCTATCCTATTTCCTCGTCAACCGTTATATCTTCTTCCTCTTTGAGTTTTTGGATGCACCTATTTTGTCCATAACTTTGTCCCTGGCCAGGATAAACTCTTTGCACGTTCCACCAAGTGCATTTTCCTTGGTTACTCCCATCTTCAAAAAGGTTACAAGTGTTATTCTCCAACTACTCAGTGTTACTTCATTTCTATTAATGTTACATTCTTTGAGACATCTCCATTCTTTTCTTATTGTTCTTCTGAGAGTCACTCGATGTCTGAAATAATTCTTGTTCCTCCTCTTGTGCCTATTCAGTCACATGAAACTATTCTACCTCCTGCACCACTACAAGTGTATCATCGTCATCCTCCATCTCAACCTCCTGTAGACGTCAACTCCTCGCCTACTCTGGATCTACATACTACTTCTGACATCGCTGCTCCTTCTACACCAGATGACATCTCTAACTAACACCCAGCCACAACATCTCAATCAGCCAAGACCTTACCTGCTGCTGATCAGTTTCCTATTGCTCTTTCAAAAGGTACACGATCTACTCGTAACCCTCATCCCATTTACACTTTTCTTAGTTATCATCGCTTGTCTTCACCCTATTTTGCTTTTGTGTCTTCTTTATCTACTGTGTCTGTACCTAAAACTATTGGTGAGGCACTTTCAGATTCTAGGTGGCAACCAGCTAGGGTAGAAGTTGCTTTACATGATAATGGTAACTGGGATTTGGTTCCTTTGCCTCCTAGTCATTCTACTGTTGGGTGTCGTTGGGTTTATACTGTTAAGGTTGGTCCAGATAGTACAACTGATCGTTACAAGGCCCATCTGGTGGCAAAGGGATATACTCAAATTTATGGGCTAGACTATGGTGATCCATTTTCTCCTGTTGCAAAAATGTCTTTTGTTCAACTGTTTGTATCTATGGCTACTATACGACACTGGCCCTTACATCAGTTGGACATTAAGAATGCCTTTCTACATGGTGAGATTGAGGAGGAAATCTATATGGAGCAACCACCTGGCTTTGTTGCTCAGGGGGAGTCTGGTTTGGTATGTAAACTCCGTTGCTCATTGTATGGTCAGAAACAATCTCCACGGGCTTGGTTTGGTTGCTTCAGTGCTGTCTTGCCAGAGTTTGGTATGATTCAAACTAAGTCAGATCATTATGTTTTCTATAGACATTCGTTACAGGGGTAATGCATTTATCTTGTTGTCTACTATGATATTGTTATCACTGGTAGTGATCAGGATGGTATTGATCAGCTGAAGCAACATCTGTTTAGTCATTTTTACTAAGGATTTGGGATTACTCAAGTACTTTCTTGGTATAGAAGTTGCACAATCTAGCTCTGGAAATGTTATTTCTCAGAGAAAGTATGCATTGCATTGGATATTCTAGAAGAAACTGACATGTTAGATTGCAAACCTATAGACTCTCCTATGAATCCTAATTAAAACTTTACCGGAACAGGGGGAAGCGTCTTGCAAATCCAGGGAGGTATCAGAGACTAGTTGGTAAGCTCAATTATTTTACTATTACTTAGCTTGATATCTCCTTTGAAGTTAGTGTCATCACTCAATTCTTGCAGCCTCCATGTGATAGTCATTAGGACGCAGTTGTTCGTATTCTGAGATATATCAAATGGGCATTAGGCAAAGGACTATTGTATGAAAATATGGGTAATACAAACGTGATTGGATATGCTGATGTTGATTGGGCAGGATCTGTTAAGTCAAAATGACTTTACGAGTTAAATAGTTTTGATGACAAACAAAGAATCTGATAAATGAAAAGCACATGAAATATATCTTAACAAAAGTCAGACGAAACGAAGAAATCAGACAGAAGGAAAATCAGACAGAAGAAATCAG
>JANVCL010000006.1:14888420-14926711 GCA_026546855.1 Erythroxylum incrassatum
AGATCTCTCTCTAACTAATCAATTAACTTGATGAATGTAGGTCTATAGAGTGCCAATTCTCATTGTACAACCTTACATAATTTTCCTAACTCAATTTCTCAATATCTTGCAAGGTATAAGCTTAACATTCATCAAAAGCATCATTCATTCAAATCAACAAAATAGGAGTTCAATAAGTAATTCAAAAGTACTCTCTACAAATAACTCAACCACTCATAATGTCATTAACATCCTCAACAACTAGAAAATCCATAATAAAGTTGCTAGAAGAGAAAAAATGAAATAAGAACTAGATGAAGCAAGCTCCTCCTCTTCTTTTCCCAAATCTGGAAAATCTGGAATTGGTGTGCTCTTTGCCCAATTTGGAATGGAAATCTTGATGCTCTACCTCTTTATAGGCTCTAATTTATTTTTTTAGCTTAAAGAGCCAAGTTCTCATGACCTACCCTTTGGACCTAGGGATTTGTGCCCTTATATAGTCACAATAACCTAAAAATAAGTGAAACTCGCGTGTCTCTTCGGGTAGGGATCCAATCGTGGGAATTAGCATAAATCCCATGATTGTGGGTTCTTCTCTTACAACTCCTCCACTTCTCCTCTCCTCTCTTAGTCCCTAACTCAATTACAAAGGTGGCCACCCTCCATTCCTACAACAAAATAATCAATTCTTGCCCTAAATCAAACATAAAAAGAACAACCATGAAGATCAAACTAAACAAAAACATATAAAATAAGTCCTAAAACGTAACAATAATAACCTATTATGCAAGAAACACATGCCAAATACTTAGAAAAGTACACACTAATGCACAACTATCAGTGCTTTCATTCTAAGTCGAGGGATTGGAGATAATATTCTTAAAGATCAACAATTTTTTAAATCTTATCATTAAAAAATTTATTAAGAGATGCTTTATGAAGATCATTTCCTCAAGGCCTTTGATACCATTAGTTAGAGGCTTATTTTACATGCTCTGAAGGCTTTTTGATTTCCTCATAATTTTATCAATTAGATATATCAATGGTTCTCCACTCCATCATATATTATACTAATGAATGTGGAAGCTACTCATATGTTTAAAAGGGCTAAATATGTTTGACAGGGGAAAATCCATCGCTTCCTATTTATTTATCATGTGCACAGAGGTTTTAAGCAAATACCTCTCTTATAACATTACTCAAGGTATACCTATCACTACATATGCAAAAAAATGAAGCTCTTCAATATGTTACCTGTTGATGACTTATTCCTTAAAGCTGATAAGGAATCTAAAGGGAAATTAATGCACTCCGTTAAAAAGTTTCTTAAATTATCTGATTTCACTATTAACTACTCCAAAAGTTAGTTGTTTGCCTTTTGTTGCCTAAAGGAACTCTCTTAGGAACTTGCAAAGTTCACAGGGCTCTAAATTCATAATATCCCTTTTAGATTGTAACACTCCCTTACCGCATAATACACACCGGGACGCCCGAAGGTCATTCCAGTATATATCCAATAAGCATGCATTCAAATGGGGAAATGGATTTGATCACAAGCACCTCAATGAAACATAATGAAACATCATCATACTCAATCTCACAACAATATCATCATTCAATTTCCTAACTTCATCTTAACCTTTTAACTTATTCAAGACACAATTCAAACTCAACATCTTCATAAGAATTATAGCCAATTTCCTCTAGTTTCATTTAAAGCAAACCTCTCCCGCTGGTACCGGAATGTTACATAGATACTTGCGTATTCCTATAACCACCATTAGACCTCCATACAAAGGTTTTACCCCTCTAATCGATTCCATTTTAAAGAGAACTCACAGCTGTAAGAATAAGGTCTTATCCTATGTTGGAAGGCGTTAGCTTATATCCTCTATTCTTAATCATATTCACATATATTGGAGTTCTCATCTTGCATTGCCTCTTAACCTTGTTAAAGTAATTAAGAAAACATTTAAAAACTTCTTATGGAGTGGTTTAGGCCTCTTAAAAGAAATGGCTAAAATCAATTGGAAAGAGGCTCATCTTACTAAGGATCAAAGAGGATCATAGATAAAATGCATTCAAATCTCTAACAAGGGTCTCTTGACTAAAGGAATATCAAGGCTCTTCGATGATCATGAAACCTTGTAGGTGAAATGGATTTATAAGGAATACTTGAAAGGGAAAAGCTTCTAGAGTATGCAACAAAACTTGAAACTTCTTGGACATTAAACAAAATGTTTGTGCTAAGAGATGTTTATGATAAAGAAATGAAATATCAAATTGATAATGGAGAAAGCACTAGTTTCTGGTATGATAATTGGTTTAATCTTTGGCCTCTTTACATACGTCCAACATTCTCCCTATGAAACTATATAATCCCTCTAAATGTCAAGTTGAAAGTTATCATATAAGAGGACAAGTGGTCTTATAAGCATAAGGGAATGTCCAATATCCTCAACATTGTCCTTAGCTACAAGCCTGACCCTCTTAAAAAAGACTCCATCTCCTAGTCAAGGCACAAGTTAGGAAGATTCACCAACTTGTATTATGCTTATC
Source organism: Erythroxylum incrassatum (assembly GCA_026546855.1). Classification (NCBI taxonomy): domain Eukaryota; kingdom Viridiplantae; phylum Streptophyta; class Magnoliopsida; order Malpighiales; family Erythroxylaceae; genus Erythroxylum; species Erythroxylum incrassatum. Next base: position 14,890,959 of record JANVCL010000006.1, read on the forward strand.
TGTTCAGTCCTCCTCTAGAATGTGTCCCTTGGTCTAATATGCTATGGTTCAAAGGCCATGTCCCTAAGATGTCTTTTATAACGTGGATGGCTATCAAAAAAATGCCTCAGGACTCTAGATAAAATCAGTTTGATTCTTGGCCTTACTCCCTCCTATTTATGTCAACTGGACCCTAAAAGCCCTTTACCATTTATTTTTATCTTGCTCTTACTCATTTGTCATATAAAATAAGTTATTTTAATGGTGTAATGTATAAGCTAATCCTAACTCATGGGATCAAGTTATGTTCTAGGCTTAGGGGGGGTCAACTACCACAATAAGTCTGATCTTAGCATTTTTAAATTGTGTTTTAACTACTACTTGTATGGTCTTTAGAGAGAAATGAATAGTAAAATCTTTCCAAATCATAAAAGAACCCCTACTGCTCTAAATTGTCTCATTTATTATTGGCTAACAGAGGTTATTGTTGTTAAATCCCTTCACACTAACTATAGTGCATGGTTTAAAAAGAGTTTCAGCCTCTTTAACCTTTACTTTCTCACTATAGTTGTTAAATCCTAGTGTGAAGGCACGATCCCTCAGCTCTTCTACCAAGCTTCTTTAATAATGTAAGTGGGTGCTTGGTTAATAGATTTAGGAAGATATCAATGGATAAGGAATGAAAAACAGTCCGTTGATTATATATTATCATTACGTGAATAGTATTTTAATATTTGAGTTTTGGGGATTACTCTATACCCCCGAATGTGAGAAGACTAAGTCATTCTTGGGTAACACATAAGTGTCACAGCACGACAGATCTCTATCATGCATGTTAAGAGGAGTGTCACAAGCGTGACACCATGACAATTATTTTTTTCTTTTTTTATTTTGTTATTCGAATATATTAAAATTAAATATAATTAATTAGAATATATTAAAATTTGATGTAAAATTAAAATTTAACAAATTTTTAATTTTCCTTTTTTATCAAAATATTATAATTAATTAGAATATATTAAAACTGATGTAAAACAAAATTTAACAATTTTTATTTTTATGTTTTTAGCAAAATAATATAATTAATGAAATATAATTAATTAGAATATATTAACATTAAATATAATTAATTAGAATATATTAAAATTTGATATAAAACAAAATTTTAACAATTTTTTATTTCTCAAGATTTTCAATAAATCAACCATTATTAATAGTAATAGTAATTATTCTTTCGTCCTAACCAACTATCATAATTATAATAATTATATTCATTCTCATTCTTCGCTATATTCGTTCTTGTTCCTATTATCATTGTCCCTTCTGAACCAAGCACGGGCAAAATTTTCCAAACCTCTTGGTTAGCTCGATGTTAAGCATTAGAGTGGCAATTACGTTTTTGATCATTTATTAATAAACTTGTTACCTCTTTTACCCTGTATTGACTATGAAGCTTTGTAACTCTTCTTGGAGTTCCTTCATTAATATTATTGTTTTAATTTTCAAGAAATTATTAATGAGGTTATAATTTTCAAAATTTCTCAAAAACCCTCAAGAAAGAAAATTAGAATTTGGAAATTTAATTGAAGATTTTGTTGTGTTGTAATCTTGTATCTAATCAGATATTTTTAACTTTTGGTCATATAAATTATGATTTACATAAATTTGTTAAACTTTACAATCCCCAGTCAATTTCAGTTTATTAATAAATAAATCACTAATTAAGCTTTGTGCTTAAAATATATCTTTTTCAAGGTTACTTTGATTATATAATTTATACTTATGAATAAATTTCTTAGAAGTAAAGTGTCATGAGATCAACAGCTGTCCTTTAAAAGAATAAGGTATTTTTTTGCAATAATGAACAACTTTTTATTAATTTAACAAAAATATATTGTCCCAAGTATTACAATGATTTATAAATAATTTATTTAAATAGCTTTACAATAGGTAAAACTTCTCTTCCTTGACATAATAAAGCAGCAAATGGTAAGCAGAAAACTTGAACTGGGGTTTACACAGCAAGAAACTAAAAGAATAATTATTCACATAAATAATAAGAAATTTCATTAGGATAACTAATATGAAGAATCGGATTATTCAATACAAAAATCCTCACTTCAATGCACAGCTACTAAAATTTAGCACAGCATGTGTTTCTTATTTTGGAGTTACTTCAAGAGGTATCTAATATTTAACAATGTTTAATCATTATTAATGAAGTTATAATCTTACAAGATTTCTTTGAAACAGAAAAAAAAAGATTGGAAAATCAATTGAAGCTTTTATCATGTTGTATTTTAACTTTGATTTTCATAAAATCATTAAAAAATTCAACTTATTAATAAATAAACCGCCAATAACCTTAACGCTTAAAACATATCCTTATCAAGTTTACCTTGATTATATAATTTATAATTGTGAATATATTTCTTAAAAGTAAAGTACCATGACATCGGACAAACTGTTTTTGGCAGTAATTCATTGCTTTTCATTAATTTAATAAAGAATATAATGTCCCGACTATTGCAATGATTTCTTAATTTGATTAAATAATTCATTTAATTAGCTTCCCTTGACATAACAGAGCAGCAAATAATAAGCAGAAAACTTGATTATTTTCACAAAAACTAAAAAAAAATCATCAGAATTTTATTATTTAATATAAAAATTTTCAATCAAGAAAAGATTCGAAAGTCTACAGGGAAGCGTGAAGGATGGGACCATGTCCAGAAAGCTATGTTTATAACGGGTACTATTTTGTAGAAAATAATGTCCATTACTCGTATGATTTAAGTGTCATAGATGCAGGGGGTGTACATTACAGTTAAGATGATTGGAGTATCTTCTTGTAATCCTGGAATGTTCCTTGAAAGGGTGCCACTTTTCCTTGGGATACCACCCATAGCTCCTCCACGCTACCAGATATTAGATGCTCATCATGACTAACCTGAACCATGTCAAAAAATGTCATCAGCAAACATTTAATATCATCCATTCCAATATACCAGACTTAAATCATTGATCATTTTACCATCAGAATCCCTCCTTGAAACAGTACAAGCCCTTGTATCAACGCCTCCACAGCATCCAAATCCTACATTCCAATTGAAAAAAGAAATTTAAGACCCCCTCACGAAACACTTACAAGAGCCTGATGATGACAAGAAAAAATAATCTTAAGACAATTAAGTATAAGTTGCGAGACCATTCATCAATCATCATCTTGTTGATGATTATGATTGAGTTATGCAGATGATATTAATAACAGGAACTATTGAAAAAGAAAATATATGAATGGTTGTGTTGAGAATCGAGATCAAATGCTTATTCAATATTGAGTATTTTGCTAATAAAATCATTGTTAATCTCCAGCTGAGGATGTTATCCAAGATAAAGAAAGAGTTTTGAAGAGGGAAGAATGCCTGCAACCAATAATAACTTAGTCCACGATAGAAACAGCAGTCAATACAAAGTCGCCAATAAATCTAATAATTACATGTTCCAATAGTTACCGCCATTTCCTACATCCAATGGTACAAAGAGAAAATAGAGAAAGGGAAATAACTTACAAGATGATTGGATGGTTCGTCGAGCAATATTATGTGGGGTTTCTTAAAGGTTATCTTTGCAAATGCTACCCTGCTTTTCTGGCCTCCTAATAAACAGCGCACAATATCAAACGCACCATCAAAATGTTTACTAAACAGTTTGGACAAGACCACAGACACAAGTCCACCACAAACAGATCACCCATTAAGCATAACTATTTAACCTGTACTTTTGGTTCCAGGCAAGCCTCTGAACCAAAATTTTAGCACCCAATAATAAACCTCGCTAATACATATTCAAGCAGATAGATCTAAATCTTGTTTCCATCATAACCAGCAAAGCATGGAAAAAGGAAATATACCAGATAATGTGTACATCGGTTGAAGGGCAAGATTTCCCGTTACGCCAAAAGAACCTAAGTGAGCACGTAGCTTTTGATCAGGTACTCCCTGCATGAGGGCATTTAAAATGAACAAGATGGACGGTCAACAATAAATTTCAAACCATATATCCTTCCAAAATATTATATTGAAGTGATACAAAGCCCTCCTCTTGGCTTTAGTAACTTCATACTAAGTATATTATGGACACATAAAGATGAGTCTGTTTTATAGACACTGTTTATATAAGATATCCAAAAGCTCAATTCCTTGCTCATTGAAATAAAAAATAGCTTGAACAAAGAGAATGACAGAATTATGCATCAAAAGTACTCACAGGGAAGCATCGCATCATATACAAAAGAGGATTTGAAGACAGGTCTAGTCCATCAACATGATGTTGATTAAACACAGCAATGCGGACCTGGACATCAAACAATACTAGTTCTCATCAGGCTCTAATAAGCAAGAGTAATAAAAGAAAATCAGAAAGTCATGACAAAAACATTATAGTGTAAGAGCAATGAATAAACTAGACAAACTTGATAATAAAAATTTGAATCTCTGGTTTCACTATATGAGTAAAGGTCTGTCTTTGTATTTTAAATTATGAAGTCGCCCTCTTCTAGTACAATCTAATGCCACAAAATTTCAAGACATAATAGCATTGCCATAGTTTGTAGAAGATCAAAGGAAAGAGTAAAAATGCCTTTGCTGATCGGAAAACAGTGCCTGAGCTTGGCTGTAGCTCTCCGGCAATTAGTTTTAGTATTGTCGATTTGCCAATACCATTAGGCCCCACCACTGGCAAAATGAACAGAAATAGGACATCAGAAAAATGCCATATGATGATACCTTTTGGCACTATCTTTTGCAATAACAGTGCACTCTGAAATTGTTCCAAATCTTATGTTCAAAACATAACACGGACTGTTGAAATAAAAGAGTAAATGCACAAATTATTTATGTGATGCTAACAAAAACTCTCAAAATGAAAGCATCCTTACTTGCTATGCGGCTGTCCAGATCTATCCCAAAATTCAAGTTCTTAAACAGTGTTGGGCCTCCAGGATAACCAAATGAAGCATCACTGTTTCATATTCAATCATCATTGATAGACGTGCACATAGATCCAACAATACTTATTTGGCTATTAATCAAGTAAAGTTAACAAAATTTGATTGCAAATAACAGAAGAAATGGAAGTTTTTACACGAACCGATGAGATCTATCAAACATACAAGCAACAGAGATGATAACTATAGAAAGAATTTTTAGTGAACTTCTAGTGCTATTAAAAAGACCAATTTGTACCTGAAACTTATTATAGGTGGGCCTGGTCTATCATCTGGAGTTGGAAATTCAAATTTGTAGCTGTCCATCATATTAAGTAAAAAAAAGTAACAAACAAATTAAAGACAAGAATCTGATTGAACAAAGACAAGAAATAAAAACTTTTTAAGTAAATGGATGACATCTAAAAACTGAATAAGTAAACTGTAGAAAAGTAATCCATACTCTGGATCATTAACAACTTCATCTACATGACCCATTCGCTCTAAAGCCTGGAGACATCAATGGAAAAGAAAAGGAAAATTCTAAGGAAAAAAAAAGAACAGAAATAGCTTTTTAAAACATAAATTTAGTATTAACCATCATGATATTACAAGAACCTTGATTCTAGACTGGACAAGAGATGCCCTCTTTGCATTATAGCGGAACTTGTCAATAAAGGACTGCATAATCAAAGAGAATATAGGTATCAATTAAACAGCGTGTGCGATTAGGGAAATTTCACTATAATAAGAATCTCATGTCAAACAAAAGGGGTTTCAGCAATTGCAATTTCAAAACTCAATTGCAGCAATCAAAAGGCAAAACTACTGGAATCACCATTGACTCAGATGCACAAGAGAGAGAATTTTAGGCTAATAGCTACTGAATATCAAGGTGACCAACATGCCAATGTGGTACAATAGAACCGATTTCAAAAATTGGCACCACCACATAAAGTAGGACCTAGCTCATATACTCAATGGAAAAGGAAAACAAATGGTGCAAAGCATAATATCATGTTTTATGTTATATGAGCTCAAGCAACATATCACATGCTTTGGTGTATTTCATCTGGAAGGATCGTAATTGCAGAATCTTTAGACAACAAAGCCGAAGCATTGAATTGGTTTTTCAGGACATTTTCCTCCATTGCAGATTGGCCATGTTGGCAAGAGGAATAGCAACAAAGCTGTCAAGTAGTACGACAAGAAGATGGGGATTGGAGTAATACTAGTGATGTGGTCTCACAAGTATCCCTTAGTTTTCAAGTTGTAGATGATTATTAGGAACCACAACTCTATGTAATCTAGACCTTTTGGATTAGCCTCGACCTTTTGTACTCTAGATTGCAAATATTTAATCAATGCAATCTTTAATTTTTGAAAAAAAAAACTTATCACATGCTTTCATGAATTCAACAATAAATGAGCCTGATGTGAATCCTTACTGTTAAAACTGAAATCATTATCAATTGGAAAATGAAATACAAGAGTGCAGAATAAGAAATGGAAAAAAAGTAATTTGATTAGACTAGATATCACCAAACAACAAATAAACATTAAGCCTCATTGTAATCTTCTGATCCAACCAAAAAAAAAACCTGCATATGAGCCCTCGCTTTCTCGTTTGCCTCAAATGCCTTCTGTTGGTTTTTAAGTTGTTCCTCCCGCGTCTTCTCAAATGTATCATAGTCTCCCTTGTATGCGGTTAGCTTTTGGCCTTGCAAATGAAGAATGTCCGTCACCACCTGAGAAGGAAAACTGATTTAAAGGGAACAGTTAAAAGAATATTGCAACGATCTAGAATCCTAATCAGCTTAGTGCTACCGTGTTCAAGAATTCTCTAGCATGAGAAACAACTATAAACGTCTTTGGCCATTTCACCAAGTATGATTCCAACCACAGTACTGCATGAAGATCAAGGTGATTCTGAAAAAGAAAAAAAAAGTTGAAAAATGTTAAAACCAAAGTATGCTTCACAGAAAAAAAATCTTTCACAACAGAAGGTATAAATTATACTCCACCGTTGGTTCATCAAGTAGTAACAAATCAGGTTCTATAAACAAGGCACGAGCAAGAGCAATCCTCATTCGCCATCCTCCAGAAAAGGTTTTAGTTGCCTTTCGTTGCATCTCCGGGGAGAAACTTAAGCCCTGTAAATATCCAATGAACCATGAGAACTGTGGACTCTCAAGCTAGCTGTCTCAATGAGCCATATTCAACTAATTTACAATAAATTACACACAAATCAGGTTGAAGTACTGCAGCAATCACGTTTTGAAAACTGACTACACGGTTATATATTTTCTCTTTCAGATGAAATCGTAACGCTCACTTTCTTAGATCCAAATTTGCCTAAGATATTATTTCTACATTGTATAACTCCGTTTTAGACATAATTCTTAAAAATATAACAGCATATAAGATGCCAAAACCTTCCAATATCTGGCACTATACATACAACCATACAATAATTGTATCCCAATAAGTACAGATTAATTCGGAACTGACAGCAAGAATAGAAGCAGCACGTGCTTCTGCAGTATATGCATCAATCATCTCAAGCCTTTTGTAGATTTCCTCCAGCCTTTGAGCAATAGTATCTTTGCCAGTTGAGCCATTACGATCTGTTTTCCCGTTTGCAATTTCACCTTCAAATTCCAACTCTCTCTACAATAAGCTCATCCATACATAAGAAAAAAATTAAGTAAACATTACGGCATGAACAATAAAGAGATCATAACTGTAATTGTTCCTAATGAAAGGTAGAGATTCACCTGTTGGGCAAGCAGAAGAGCTTCTTCTTCCAAAAGCTGGTTTCTCTCAATGTCAGAGTTGAGAACACATTGCAAGGCAGACGTATCATCGCCAACCACTTCCTGTTCAACATGTAAAATTTGACAGTTTGGAGGAATACCTTCAATGGCATGCATAGCCATGTGCCTCAGGAAAGTTGTTTTTCCTGTACCATTTCTTCCAACAAGGCCTAAACACAAGATATAGAGACAGACAAATATAATCACCAAACAAACAACTAGAGGAATTGACAATTGACCTATTTCTAATTTCCCATCAACTTTTTTTAAATCCCCTTTTTTCTTCTTTCCTATTCTTGGGACAAGGTCAAGAGCAAGAATAGAGAGCAACTTACCATAATGTCTTCCATAAGAAAGTGTTACTGAACCATCTACAATTAAATCGCGACCACCAACAGAGATATTGAAATTCTCCATGTGTAGATCCTTTACAACAGGTCCACCACTATTATCATGATTAACACATACTACAGGCATTCCATCTCTAACTGCTTCCATTTCTGCTAAATGCATCTGATATTGCGCCTGCACAATACAAAGGAAACTAAAATGTAGCCAAGCAAATGACGTGGGTAGCTAAGTTATGGAAAAACATCTGATCAGTTTGGTGCCACTGTAAAAAATGGAAGCTTCATTTGAAATAGTCAAATGACATAACCTCAGACTCTGAGTGCACTAGCCCGTTACACAGTAAAAAGGAATATATCTTCTAATGGTGTAAAATTCGAATGAAAAATGTTACTTCCTCCATTGGTGACATAAGTACAAACTATCATCAAATAATGACCAAATAATTATGACGTGAAAATAATAACAGAAAAAAAGGACCAGCAGATACCTCCCTTTGGCGCTCCTCCTTCCTCTTTTTCCGCTCCATCTTTTGACGGTCACGCTCAGACATGACAGGGCCATCCATCAACTCCGGCTTCTTCTTTTTAACCTCCTCATCCATTCCCTCGTTCATTCTAAATGGTGTTGTGAGGCTCCGAACTGTTTGTTTTGCTTTCACCAACCCATGTTTTCCAAACTTTTCAGACAGCTTGTTACATACCTAAAATTTATTTAAAAGAAAATGCACCCGTTGAGTTCAATTACTTCAGTATGATCGATTAAATCTTCAGCGAATTTTGAAGTTAGGCGTCATTTCAACGCCTCACATGCACCCCAAATCTAGATTCTTAAAGTAAGGAGGTTCATTATTTCAGCATAAGCCAATGGGCGTTCTTGTGACAGTATCGATTCCCTACTCAATATTCACAAATTATTGAAAAAAGAAGATAAATGGAAAAAAGAACCTGGCGGCACTCCTCGAAGTCAGAGACGCATTCAGCGGCGACGAGGAGCTCACCAATGGCTTCAAAAGCGCCTTCTCCTCCATCGCCGAAATCGAAATCCTCATCGGCGAGGACGTTTATTATATAATCCACAATTGGTTGATCCACTTCCTGGAGCCCGCGGCCGAGTACCTCGTGGACCACCGAGCTTGCTACTTCCGTCATGGCCGTCAAAGCAAACAAAGACAAAGGGTTATGGAGTTTGGCGAGTGAGAAACGAACTACGTAATCACAAAAGAGGGTGGGAATTGCCCGTGAAAAGTCGAGAGACAAAACGACGGCGTTACGTTGTTTCACTTTCTTACTTCCACTGCCAATCTCATTGACCATGAACATTATGGAACTTACTAGCTAACATATAATTACTCTTTGTCCTATCATAAATTAATTTCATAGATGTCATGTTCTTACTATAGTTCACTTAATCTCAGAGAAAAATTTAGGAACAATAACTTCTGAAGAAATTTTGTTTTAATTTTTATTAAATAATATAAATTTCCAACTTCATTTCACTCATTCAATTAAAGAATATTAATTAATCTAAATAAACCAAAAATATATATGTACATTTTTCTTGAAAGAGAAGATATGATGAATTTACCAATAAATCTTAAATGATAACGGAAATTCCAGAAGTTCTTTTTTTATCAAATAAGATCGCACCATTAATCTTAAAACTTTAATTTACTGAAATTTTGAAATTTTCAATTTGACCATTTTTTAAATGAGAAGGTCTGAGTTAGCCAAAATTATTTCATAATGGTAATTAGTTTCTTTTATTAAGTAGGAATAATATGATATATTCATTATTTAGTAAATAATTTTATAATTGGGTAATCTTACTTTAAAAATAAATAATGTACACTTGAAAATATTTGATAATTTCCCATTAAATTCAAAATTATCAAATTTTTTGTAGAAAACATTCTTATGAATTCGCTATCTTAGAATCTTCCAATTGTTTCCAATCCAGACGCTTCCTTCTACTTTAAAAAGAAAAGTTTGAGATTAATGAATAGAAGATATTACCATAATAAAAGGATTTAATGTGATGTGTTTTTATACACTTCAAATAAAGTTGGATGAACAACTTAAACGTTAATACTAGGAAGACTAGACAAAGTGATTTAGTAAATCCCCCCTTACGAGAGAGTTATTATAGGATGAAACTTTAAGGGTCATATAGGGGCAACCTTTGACGGATATTTATGGACTCATAAGGTTTTAGGTATGATAACTGGAATGATAGTGGACTACTTTTGATGGATCTCAAGGTAGCATTTGAGTTGGTGATAGCTAACTTATATTTTAAGAAAAATGAGAAGCACCTGGTGACTTTTAAGAGCAGAACCACAAAAACTCAAACTGACTACTTCTTTGCAAGACAGAGTGATAGACCTAGTTGCAATATTGCAAGGTGATAATTGACGTTTTCTTGTCAACTCAGCTTAAATTGTTGGTTATGGATCTTATAATTATGAGTTAGAGGAAGAAAAGAAATCCTAAAAGGTGTATTAGAGTCAAATAATGGAATTTGAAAGGGGATAGAATCATAGAATGGAACAACTTAAGGATAGAGTAATATATGGAGAAGAATAGAAATTGAAAGGAGATGCTAACCATATAAGTGGAAGAGGGTAACAACTCTCTTAAGGAATATAGCTAAAAAGATCTTAGGTGTTTCTAAATGGCTTGGGAGTAGTAAGATGGAGTCTTGGTGGTCGAATGAAGATGTACAAAAAAAAGTTAAGATCAAGAATAATACCTATAAAGCTTTATTAGATAGCACTATAGAGGTAGAAAGATTAGTTAATAGAGACAGTTACAATCTAGCAAAGAAAGAGGTGAAGAAGATAATCTTAAAAGCTAAAAGCAAAGCTTACAAGAAATGATCCCAATGATTGGAAATTAAAGATGGAGAAAATGATATATTTAAGTTAGTGAGAGCTCGGGAGCAAAAAACGAGAGACTTAGATCAAGTTCTTTTTTATAAAAGATGAAGTAGGTCGGGTGTCGTGGCAAAAAATGACATCAAGAGAATATGGTAGAGATACTTTTCTAGTCTTTTCAATGAAGCATGGAGGACAACATCTTTTTAGGTGATCTTAGCATGTTTGAGAGGTATCGTAACTTTACTTACTATTGGAAAATTACAAGGAAAATATTAAAATATCTTTGAGGGAGATGATAGCTTTTTAATGAAGCATAGAGGACAACATCTTTTTAGGTGACCTTAGCACATCTGAGAGATATTGTAACTTTCCTTGTTGTCGGTAAATTACAAGAGAAGAAATTAAAATAGCTTTGAGGGAGATGAAAAGTGTAAGGGCAATATGGCCTGATGAGATACCCAACAGATGTGTGGAAGAGCCTTGATGAAGAGGGTATTACTTGGTTAGCCAAGCTTTTTAATATAATCTTTAAGTTCACCAAAATGTCGGATGAGTGAAAAATTAGTATGCTAATTCCTTTATATAAGAGCAAAGGGGATAGCCAAATCTATAACAACTATAGAGAAATCAAACTATTTAGTCACTGTGAAGTTATGGAAGAAGGTGATTGAGAAAAGAGTGAGAAGGAACGCACTTATCTCGAAGAACTAGTTTGCCTTTATGCTAGAAAGTCCATGATAGAAGCTTTACATCTCCTTAGAAGATTAATGAAATATTACAAAGAAAGACTATAACACCCACATACCCCTAGAAGGATATGTGGATGTTACTTAATATAGGACTTAAACATATCAAAACAATACAAAAGCATTGCTAGAAATTCAAACAACCAATTATTACTTTTCCATACATATTTGACTTTAAACAAAATTTAACCAGCATACTGAATTTATCCGAATACATGCTTCAATTACAACACCATCCTGAATTAAATTTATTTGTAACCCTTAAACAAAACAATACATATCTTAAGTTCAAATACACTCTATATTACAATATTTACAAACCTTTAACAAAATACATCATGTCTCATATTATTACATACAACTCAAACATACATTCCTAAAACAAAACACATTTTTCATTGGCCATTGCAGTTGTTATTCTCCCAGTCTTCAAACCCTCCTATTTGAACCTACACGGGGCAAAACCACCGTGCCAAGCATAAAGCTTAGTAGGGAATAAACTAAACAGGATATGCAGATAACTGTTTCAAACAATCATCCAAACATTCACATATTCAAAAACACATAAGATTATAAGCAGTATTTACATCTCCATTTTCAAACCGAACCAAAATACCATGATTCTCAGAACAAAATATAACATATCAGAATAGGTTACACATTTAACTTTAGAGCAAAACTCATCAATTTCAAAGCTGAATATTATAATATCAGAACAAAACTTGTCTGTATCAAAACAGAATTTGTTTATTTCAAAATAGAGCTCAGATGTTTCATATCAAAGCTTATTTATATCTTAGAATACAAAACAAGTTAGTCTGTTAATCCTTTATATAGAAGTGGGCAACGGACTAATACAGGAGATACCGTGATCGGTATCACATAAAAAGAGAGACTTATGTCTCAATAATAGGAGACATTGAAGTGTCAGTAATAAGAGACACTGAAATGTCAGTAACAGGAGACACTGAAGTATCATAGGAGCAGCTGCAGACCCTTCTAGGCATGCCTGTTTACCCATAACTAAGACTTAACATTTTTAAAACAAAACAATTCATTTCAGAATTCTCCTGTTAGGAACATATTGCAACACATACCACTTTATTTCATTTTGTTCAACTTAATTTGATTCATCACAAACTATGTGTATTCACACAAATAGAAAGCACTTACAACACAATCTCAAATATCAAACTCCTCGAACACTTGATGGTTCGAAAATTAGCACAATATCATTGCAAAAATTCCCAATTCACAAACATCCATATCTAATTCACAATACATAAGCCTTTGGAACTCATTCATTCATGAACACACCAAGCAATTCAATATTGTATTCATCATTATTAAATCATACATTCTTTATATTATCATCTCAATTAAATTGAATACCAATTAAAGTTCATAACACACTTTAAAGAAGTCCATTTAAGTCCTATTATGCCAAATAAATTAACATAACCTTATATATTTCATCAATTGCACAAAATCCCTTTTTTTCACCTTCCTAATCAATTGCCACAATTGTGGGATAAGTGACCAGAAACCTCCAAACAACTGTTTTCATAGGACAGGTTTTTGGATCAGTTTTGTATGGCCATCCAGACCTAGAAACTGACATTTTTAGACAATATGTTCTTCTAGAAAATGTTCCTATATGTATTAAGTTTCAAACGAAATAAAGTTAATGCAATTTGGTTCATTAATCCGAGAGTTATACCCAAAATACTACAAACTATTCTCAACCATAGACAACAACCAGAACTCAACTTCAAGCCAAATTTCAAGACCCTCAGTGACAGAAATAAAATTTGATTCCTTTATGAAAGTTGTAGATATATGTATCTTGTTTAATCGAAATTTAAAATCATCCCATTTGGATAACTACAGGTCAAGATATAGCTAAAATACCAATACCTGTCCAGTGGAATTACCCCTTCTAACCAGTATCCAACATGTATCAAGTTTCTAAGCTCAATTCCTTCTTAATTCAATACACATTTTATCCACTTCAAACATAAAACAATACATGTTCTAACATGATACCAAGTTTAGAATTCCCTAACCTCACTAAACTTCAAATTCAACTCCAAGAATCCAGCTAAACTAAGCTTCCAAACAACCAGCACATACCTAAGTTTAACGTGCAACTTTCAGCATCAATAAGGTAATAATACATATAATCACAAGACTTACTTCTTAATGGAATAACTTACAAAGTTTCCTAGTGTTAATGATCCAAACTCCAGTAGAATTCTCGAAATTGAGAGAAGATGGGAGGTTTCGATGGAGAGAAGAAAGCAGAATGAAGAAAAAACAAAACAGAAAATGTTTCCAGTAGAAACTTGCTTCATCACCATCTAGGTGCCACTCCCACCACAAGGCATATGTCTTCTTTGCATGTATCACATATGTTCTGTACTTAAACTACCATTTGTCACGCTTCCATTAAACCATTTGTCACTTAATGAATGATGCCAAATGCCACAATTTAATTAGGCCACTTATCACTTTATTAACTATGTCATTTGTCAATGTATCAACTATGCCAAATGTCACTCACTCATAGACTTAATCATTCCATTTTTTATGTACCAACTTATCTTTCCACTTGAAAATTTTCTTAGTCTAAATATACATTTAAATACCTCAATTCTTTAATGGTATCAATTAATTCCAATTTATTAACTATAGTCCACTTGATCAAAAATTCAAGTTATATGTCTTTCATATTCTAATCATAGCACAATTCTAACTCCTATCACGTATGTACTTTCATAAACATGTATTATTTCAACCAGGGTATATTTTGGGACCCTACAACTCTCCCCCTAAAAGAATTTTATCCTCGAAATTCATACCTAATTAAAATAGTTGAGGATACTGTGTTCTCATGGTTGATTCTAGCTCCTATGTTGCTTCTTCAAGTCCATGATGTTGCCAGAGTAATTTCACCAACGGTATTTGGTTGTTCCTAAGTTGTTTGATTTCTTTGGCTAGGATAGTTACAAGCCCTTCCTTATAAGAAAAAACTAGTTGTACTTGAATTTCTTGCACAGAAATCTTATGTGTATCATCAAATCGATATCTTCTCAGCATCGAAACATAAAACACATTATGTAATTTGGCCAATTCTCCAGGAAGAGTTAACTGATAAGCTATTGGTTCAACTCTTTTAAGAATTTCATAAGGATCAATGTATAGCGGACTGAGCTTATCTTTCTTACCAAACCAAAGTATATTCTTCCACGGCGACACTTTCAAGAATTCCTTATCACCTACTTGATATTCAGTATCCTTCCTTTTCAGATCAGCATAGGACTTCTGCCTATCACTGGCAGCTTTCAACCTATGTTGAATAACATGAACTTTTTCTTTAGTATCTTTCATAATATCAGGCTCTATCACCTTGTATTCACTCAATTCGGTCCAACACACCGGAGTTCTACACCTTCTACCATATAGCGCTTCATAAGGCCCCATGCCAATGCTAGTCTGATAATTGTTGTTGTAAGCAAACTCCATCAGAGCCAAATAATTATCCTAACTTCTTCGAAACTCTAACACACAACTTCGAAGCATGTCTTCCAATATCTGTATAATCTGTTCAGATTGTCCATCTGTCTGGGGATGGAAAGCAGTACTGAATTTAACTTAAGTACCCAAAGCCTTTTGCAAACTTTTTCAAAATCTTAAAGTAAATCAAGGATCACGATAAAAAATAATAGATAACGATCTCATTCACATATAGGTCTGCAAGCTTATTTAAAGAATAGTTAGGGTGAATAGGCAGAAAGTGAGCAGATTTGGTAAAGTTATCTACAATCACCCATACAACATCATGTTTCCTTTGAATGAGAGGAAGTCCAGTGACAAAGTCCATGATAATGTTATCCCATTTCCATTGAGGAATAGAAATAAGATATAACAAACCAGATGGAACTGGGTGCTCAGCTTTAATCTGCTGACATGTGAGACATTTAGCTACATAATCCATAACATCTCATTTCATACCTAACCACTAGTAATGCTGCTTCAGATCTTGATACACCTTGTTTCCACTAGGATGCATAAGAAAGACTGTATTATGAGCTTCAAACATCGACTTTTTCTTTAGTTCATCATTAGCTGGCACCTATAACCGATCTTTATAATACAATTCACCATCCCCTTTCACAGAAAAATCAGGTTGTTTACCTTCCTGAGTAGCTATGATAAATTGTTGTAACTTATCATCAGCTCTCTGAGCATCACAAATCTCTTGTCTCAAAGTAGGCCTTGCTTTCAACTGACCTATTAAAGCTCCATCAGATACAAGTTCCATTCACTCCACTTCATTGATAATGCTAAAATGGTCTTTCGACTCAAGACATCAGCCATGACATTAGCCTTACCCGAATGGTAATTCACAATACAATCATAGTCTTTAAATAGTTCCAACCAACGTCGTTGTCTCAGGTTAAATTCTTTCTGAGTAAGCAGATACTTCAGACTCTTATGATCTGTGAAAATTCTACACCTTTTACCATATAAGTAGTACCGCCAAATTTTCAAGGCAAACACTACTGCTGAAAGCTCCAGATCATATGTAGGGTAATTCTGTTCATATGACTTTAGCTGCCTAGAGGCATAAGCAACTACCTTTCCATGCTACATAAAAACACAACCCAAACCATTTTTAGATGCATCACTAAACATAACATACTCCTAACCAGAAGTAGGTTAAGCCAATACAGGAGCTTTAATAAGCATACTTTTCAGTTGACCAAAACTATTCTGACATTTATCAGACTATTCATACTTCACTCCTTTTCGTAAACAGTTTAGTTAAAGAGGATGCTATCACTGAGAACCCCTTCATGAACCGGAAATAATAACCAACCAAACTTAGAAAACTTCTCACTTTTGTCATATTTCGTGGTGGCTTCCAGTTAACAATTGCTTCTATCTTACTAGGATCGACTCTAATCCCTTGAGAAGAGACAACATGTCCTAGAAAAGATACCTCTAGAAGCCAGAAATCACACTTGCTCAGCTTAGCATACAACTGTGTTTTCCTACAGGTTCTGTAACACAATTCAGAGATACTCAGTATGGTCATGTTCATTCTTAAAATAGACCAAGATATCATCTATAAACACCACAACAAATTGGTTTAAATAAAGCCTAAATACTCTATGCATCAGATCCATAAATGTCGCTGGAGCATTAGTTAACCCAAATGGCATTACCAAGAATTCATAATGTCTACAGCGAGCCCTAAATGCAATCTTCAATACTTCCACATCCTTTACCCGAAGTTGATAGTACTCCGATCGTAAATCTATCTTTGAAAACACTCCTACATCTTTCAACTGATCAAACAGGCCTTCAATTCTTGGCAACGGATACTTGTTCTTCACTGTGACTCTATTCAATTACCTATAATCAATGCACATCCGTAGTGTACCATCATTCTTCCTAACAAATAAGATTGGTGCTCTCCACTGCAAGACAGTAGGTCAAATGAACCCTTTATCCAAAAGCTCTTGTAACTACACCTTCAGCTCCAATTTAGTAGGAGCCATTTTGTACGGTGCTCTGGATATAGGAGCAGTGCCAAGCATAACTTCAATAGAAAACTCCATTTCCCTTTTAAGAGGGAGTCCAAGTAATTCCTCAAGAAACACATCCGAAAATTCATTCACCACTGGAATATCTAGCAATTTACCACCCTCCTTCTTAGAATCAAACACAAAAGCTAGATAAGCTTCACATCCCTTCCTGAGGAGCTTTCCGACTTGTATAGCAGATACCACATTAGTTAAAGAACTAGTATGGATGTCATGCAATACTATTTCAGGCTGATCAGGCTTCCTAAACTTAACTACCTTAGCATTATAATCAACTACTTCCTGATGCTTGGACAACCAATCCATACCCAGAATGAAATCAAATTCATGAAAAGGTAATCTAATTAGATCTGCTACATATTCATTTCCTTGGATCATAATAGGACAATTCCTAAACACCTGATTAACCAACACACTACTATCCAAAGGACTGGTTACATGAATGTCAAACTCTAACTGATCTATAGGGATCTCCTTATCAGACATTTCTCCATCACAGATATAGGAATGAGTAGATCGAGGATCAATCAGTGCATGCATTTCAAAATTAAAGAAAGAAACAATACCAGCAAGACTTCAAGTGCGTCCTAATCCTCAGGAGCTTTCAATGCATAAGCTCAAACCGAAGTAGAAGGCACAACTGGTCGATCCATAGTTTCTTATGGGTACTCATATTAGGTCTGTTCTGACCAGATCCTCCTCAACCTCTACCACGTCCTCTGTTCCTAACAGATGCATGAGAGACCTCCCTACTGACTTGCGATGTCTGAGACTGTCTTAGAGGGCAATTGGCCATCAGATGCTCAGTGCTACCACTTCGAAAACATGCACCCGTAACCCTCCAACAAATACCCTAATGATGGAAAGAGTAATGAGGGCAATCCGAGGCACTTGGACCTCGACCCACGGAGGAACCCTACCAATGGTATTCGATGAGAGCAAATTTTGTATCCTTCCCCGAACCACAAATCTCTATGTAAATTCTGGTGTAGAAGAAGCACCTTCCCGACTTCGCTTGCTCGAGGACTAACCTCCTTTAAACAAAGCCCCTTCATTGACTCCTTTCTCTCTTAACCATCTCTTGGCTTTTTATTTTCATATTAGCTTGCACCTGTTGATGGTAATTCACTTGCTGCAAAAGGGTAAATGCTGTCAGATGCTCCTTGATAGAATCATACAAACCATCCTCAAAGTAATGACACTAAAACTCCTCAGTAAGTATCGGTTCAGGGGCATACTTGCTGAGTCGATTGAATTCCCAGCTATACTCAACAACCGACAAGTTCCTCTATTCCGAGTTCAAAAATTGCTTCCACTTCTCCTTTCTATATGCCTCTGTAACATACTTAGCTTTGAACTCTTGGGTAAAGAAATCCTAAGTCAGAGGCATTAATAGCTGAGGATTCCTCAAAACAAACTTCCACTATTCATAGGTTGCTCCCTGAAGAAGAGAGACGGCAAAGTGCACCATCTAATCTAGTGGACAACTGATTTCATCTAACACCTCTTTACTTTCTCTGTCCAGAACTCAGCTCTTTTAGATTCCTCCAATGATGTTACAGAAAATTCCTCAGCTTAATACTTCCGTAACTGATCAATCAGAGCATTGGGTGTAGTCATACAATGCAGTAACGTCATCATATCCTTAGACAACTTAACTAAAGCCTCTCCCTGAGCTGGAGGAGGAGGTGGCACCTCAACTTCACCTTGATTGACCTTAGAGGGTCCAGATATCGATGGACGAGATTGCTCAAGATTATTACTCTCAACAACCTCGTCAACGGCTTCATGAGATCTTTCTATCTTTAATTCTATAACCAAAACATAGGACAAACTGCATTAGGCCAAAACACAAATTTTACACTCAAGTATAAGCAATAACTGACTGTTGGTTAAACTAGAATCGCCTAAACCATGCTATGATACTAAATAATGTAACACCCACATACCCCCTGGAAGGATATGTGGATGCTACTTAAGATAAGACTTAAATATATCAAAAAATACAAAAGAATAGCCAGAAATTCAAACAACCAATTATTACTTTTCCATACATATTCGACTTTAAACAAAATTTAACCAGCACACTAAATTTATCCGAACACATGCTTCAATTACAACACCATCCTAAATTAAAGTTATTTGTAACCCTTAAACAAAACAATACGTATCTTAAGTTCAAATACACTTTGTATTACAATATTTACAAACTTTTAACAAAATACATCATGTCTCATATTATTACATACAACTCAAACATACATTCCCCCAAACAAAACATATTTTTCATTGGCCATTGCGGTTGTTATTGTCCTAGTCTTCAAACCCTCCTATCTGAACCTACACAGGGCAAAACCACCATGTTAAGCATAAAGCTTAGTGGGGAATAAACTAAATAGGATATAAGTCGATAACTGTTTCAAACAATCATCCAAACATTCACATATTCAAAATCACATAAGATTATAAGCAGTGTTTACTTATCCATTTTCAAACCAAACCAAAATATCATAATTCTCAAAACAAAATATAACATATCAGAATAGGTTACACATTTAACTTTAGAGCAAAACTCATCAATTTCAAAACTGAATATTATAATATGAAAACAATACTTGTCTGTAACAAAGTAGAATTTGTTTATTTCAGAACGTAGCTCAGATGTTTCAGATCAAAACTTATTTATATCATAACTAAGCATATAATAGAATACAAAACAAGTTAGTCTGTTAATCCTTTATACAGAAGTGAGTAATGGGACTAATATGGTAGATACCGTGATTGATATCACATAAGAGGAGAGACTTATGTCTCAATAATAGGAGACACCGAAGCGTCACAAGAGCAGCTGCAAATCCTTCTAGGCATGCCCATTTACCCATGACTAGGATTTAACATTTTAAAAACAAAAAGGTTCATTTCAGAATTCTCATGTGAGGAACATATTGCAACACATACCACTTTATTCCATTTTGCTCAACCTAACATATTCATCAATTTCCAAACAAACTAACATGTCATAGAATTACAAGTATGTGCATTAATGCATCAATAGAGGTGTTAAGTCATCTCAAATTATGTGTATTCACACAAATAGAAAGAACTTCCAACATAATCCCAAATATCAAACTCCTCGGACACTTGATGGTTCAGAAATTAACACAATATCATCGTAGAAATTCCCAATTCACAAACATCCATATCCAATTCATAATACTTAAGCCTTTGGAACTCATTCATTCATGAACACACCAAGCAATTCAATATTGTATTCATCATTATTAAACCATACATTCTTAATATTATCATCTCAATTAAATTGAATACCAAGTTAAGCTCATAACACACCTTAAACAAGTCTATTTAATAAATTAACTTAACCTTATATAGTTCATTAATTGCACAAAATCCCATTTTTTCACCTTCCTAATCAATTCCCACAATTGTGGGATAAGTGACCCAAAACTTCAAAATTGCAACCACAACTCAACTTCAAGCCAAATTGCAAAGCCCTTAGTGACAGAAATGAAATTCAATTCCTTCATGAATTGTAGATATATGTATCTAGTTTAATCTGAATTTAAAATCATCTCATTTCGATACCTACAGGTTAAGATATGGCTAAAATATCGATACCTGTTCAATGGACCCACTCCTTCTAACAAGTGTCCAGCATGTATCAAGTTTCTAACCTTAATTCTTTATTAATTCAGTACACATTTTATCCACTTCAAACATCAAACAATATATGTTCCAATATGATATTAAGTTTAGTATTCCCTTACCTTTTTAATTTCAAAGAACAACTCCAAAGATCCAACTATATCAGCCTTTTCAAGCAACCAAACCCAACTTCAAGATCAAGGTGGAACTAAGATGATCTTCATACCATAGAGGAACTAATATAAAGGATAACATGAAGTAGTTCCCTTGAATAGTTTGGCAAAGGACTTCGTGTGATAACATGTAAGATGGATGCAGAAATTGAGAACATGGGCAAAGATGATTTCGACGGAGAGATTGAAAACAAAGTGAGGGCTGCAGAAACTTCCTTACAAGAACGAAACACCTAAGCTATTAGGTGTCTCATTTATGCATTGACACATGTCTCCAATGCATGACTCCCGTTTGCCCTCCATTTATATTGCCAATTGCAACACTTCCATTAGGCCACTTGTCAACTTATTAATAATGCCATTTGTCACATTCTTGCCAAGCCATTTGTCACATAATGGATGATGCCAAATGTCATTGCATTAGCTATGCCAAATATCACTAACTTATAGGCTTAATCATTCTAATTTTCATGTACCAACTTAACTTGTCTCTTGACCATTTTTCCTAATCCAAATGTACATTTAAATACCTCAATTCTTTAACGGCTTCAATTAATTTCAATTCACTAACTATGGTCAATCAATACCAAAATTCAAGTCACACGCCTTTTACTTTCAAATCATAGAACAATTTTAACTCATATCATACATGTACTTTCATAAATATGTAACATTTCATCTAGGGTATATTTTGGGGCCTTACAGATTATATCTATATAGTAATAAGAGCACACAACTTCTATCTATGTGTCAAAATAAGTCATTAGCATGTGGATTAGAAATAAAGCCAAACTATTGAACAATAAAGCTAAATTTGATAAACAATGCTTGAGGGGCTTGTTTGAGACTATAGAGAGACTTTTTAAAATGACAAACAATATTTTTGGTGTTAGATTTAATATAAATCTATAATAAGAACCCAAATTAAACATGTCAGATTATTAAGGATAAACTTGATTGCAAAAGCATACATGAATCTATAAAATAAAATTGATTGAGTTGTTGTGACTCTTTATGAATTTTGGCCTTACAAGAGATACATATAGGTTGTCTGTCTTTTCCAACGATAGGATATTAGAAAAGAAACCTTTATGTTCTCTTTGAGACTATAACTACTCAATTATATGTATAGTGCTTATTCCTAATTTGCCTACTATAAGTTAGGAATACAACATTATTCTGCATATATAATAACCTATACTTAATTAGACGATTTAGGTTGACTAACCTAAAACCTTAATATATCACTTTTAGTCTTAGGTGAAATATTATAATAGCCAATGACATAGAATTATATATATATATATATAGTCTATTAAAAATTCCAACAACCTCCCACTTGGACTTTATATATATAATACCTTATGATTTTATGCCATAATAGATCTTATGAGCTCAAAATTACTATTATTATAAAATCATCTTTAAACTATCTGGTATATCAATGATATTAATATAGGATTAAAGAAATCTTTGTTATAGTTATCGTGATTAAACTCATTAATGGTCGCATAAATCAATATAATTAATGACATGGATTAAATATGCATGTGTAGTATGAAAATTGCAAGTCATGTGATCTTAATGTTTATTTCTAGCTAGTCCTACCTTATTCCTTAATAAAATTAAATCAAACGAAATCAGTGTTTAAACTCACTAAATCCTTTATATTGTAGTGTTAAATCATAAAATCTATAAGACATGTCTATAACTGTAAGTATCTATAAATAGAAACATGCTTAAGGGACTTATTTGAGGAAATAGGGACCCTTTTTAAAGTGACAAACAATATTTAGAGGATGATCATAACCTGAAGGTGGTCACATATACACTTTTCTTAAAAAAGTTACCATTGAAAAAGGCATTTTGGGCATCTATTTGAAACAATTGCCATTTTTTATTTCATTCATATTCCTCCACAAAAATTTCTTTCTCTAAGTAATCATTCTAAAAAACTTATTTGACATTTATATGGTGAACTAACTAGTTTTTTTGTGAGCAAAAGTTAAAAATATTCTTATGGTATCCAATCAAGTAACTAGGGTAAAGGTTTCATAAATTTCATTCCAAACATATAAACATATCTTTTGACAACTAGTCTTGCTTTGTACTTGTTCGTAGAACTATTAAGATTAAATTTGATTATCTAACCCACTTGATACCAATTGGTCTTTTATATCTAAACGTGTCCACCAACTCTCAAGTCTAGCTTTTCTTAATCATCTTAAGCTTATCTTTCATTAAAATTATCCACTTATTGTTTGCTATATCCTCTTCATACTCTTAGCCAAATTCCATCTATGGAGTGGATAAATTATTCATGATAAAAAAAGGTTTGGCTGCTTAAATAGTATAATGCAAAATAAAATAGAAAAATCTAAAAGGAAAAGAAAAACAAATTAATAAACTTTAAAATAAATATTAACCTGAACTTATATTATAACACTTTTGATAAATATTCAAAAGTGATCTAGTTCTCCAGATTGGTTCTTTATTAAAATTGCTATTCTTCCCTTAGATTACTAGTTTCTTGTTATCTTCCTAACTCCAACTATTTAACTCAAGGAATTAGACATCCCTGCTATAGTTACTTTATTGTTTTTTGGAAGACGGATGCTATAGGCTTTGAAACTGAGCTATAGCTTATAAAGATTCTTGGTTCTGCTTTATTCTCCAATTTGTCTCTCTTTACATATGGATTATAAGAGAAATATAGACGACCAAATATTTTCAAATTTAGCAGTCTTGGTTTGTAACCATACCATGCTTCAAATGGTGTCTTTTTAACAGTATATTTGTTAATAATTTGTTCAGCAAAAAGATTATTGTATTTTCATCCTTAACCCATAATTTATTTGGTAACTCTTTATTATTTAACAACAATTAGTCATTTCTATAATCATTTTTTCTATCCACAATGCCATTCTGCTAAGGGTATATGGTGCAAACAATTGGTGCTCAATGCCAGTTTCTTCACAAAAAATAAATCTTATAGAAATACATTCAGTTCCATTATTACCCTAATCACCTATATTCTGTATTTATTTTGAGTTATCACCTAAGATTTAAACTTTTAAAAGATGTTATTAACCTCAGACTTAAACTTCACCAAATAAATCCATCATATTCTTGTATAATCATCGGTGAAAGTAATATGATACTTCTATTTAATGATGGTGTTTTATGAGATTCTCTCTCATTTATATGTACTAAATGTAGCTTTTATATAGTTTTATAGGCCTTGTTTTGCAAAAAATAAAGTCTTATCTACTTCTCGTATTGATAGGCAACACAGGTTAGAAGCTCCTTTTTGAATTTAAGTAATCCTTATACTAAATTGTTCTTTTGCATAAAGAGTAAGGCAATATGATGAAAGTGCCCCAATCTTCCATGTCAAAACACCACATTACTTTTTTGTATATATAATGCAGCTTGCTCTACTTCTAGTAAGTTTAAAGCAAAATTTTGCATTTAAACTCAAATACCCTTATTCAATTAGCATCTTTGATTATAGAACTTTTTTTTCAAATAGAACTTGATTATGTTTAGACATGATATGCCTCTACTTTCTATTGTCTCTTTTCCTTTTGCTTCAATGTATGCTCTATCCTTAATATTGATTATGGAAACAGTAGTTTTGTCAAGCTTTTTGAGTAACTCATAGTTATAAGTGATGTGATTTGTGCAGTAGCTATCTGTTAGCCAACTTTCTATAGAGCTAGTACTGGCAAAATATGATGCCACAAATGGATGCCTCTCTTGTGATAAATTAGCAACAACATCGACTTCTTGTAGCTATTGATTTTTGTGGCTAATTAGTTTTCTTAGAATGAGGACATGATGGATAGGTTTGACAGGTGTAATTGTTGTTATTATTCTTGATTATACCTAAACTTGATCTCGACAACTTGTTGTAATTTTGTTTCTTTTGGTTTTTGTCTCTATTTTTGTTATTATGGGACTTTGCTTAAAAATTCTTCTCGGTGGATTCTTCTTTTATCATAAGCCTCCTTTTATTCTTATGCCTGCAGTGCATTTAAAAATTATGTGAATGTAATACTTGACAGGTTTAGGATTATTTAATGATAAAATTATGGCGTCAAATTTCTCAAGAATTATAATTAGGATTTTTGAACAATTCTTGAATAAAAGAAGTCCATACTAAGAAGTCTTACCTTGTTAATTATGTTAAGTAGTTTGTCATAATACTCCTTAAATTATTATTTATTCTTTCATCTTCTGCATTTCAAATTCGATCATATTCATAACTTGCATGCCTCTAAGTCTTTCATTTTCTATATACTCTTACTTTAAGAAATCCAAGATTTTTTTTGATTATTTTCCCTCTAATTTCCTTTGTTTTTTATCCTTATAATTTTTAATTTATGCCATTGTTAGATTATTTGGCATAAGAACTTCATATTCACTTTCAATGACTTCTCATAAATCATTAGCATCAAGATTGATTTCCATTCTGATACCCCATACTTAATAATTTGTTCCATCAAATAGTAAAAGTGCCATTGAAAAGAAGCTTCTAAATATCTATTTGCAGGTTCTATGTTTTATATAAGAAAAGTGGTGAGTGCTTAAGAAAAGTGTTTACACTTTCTCAATCTCATAGATCCCTCAAAATTGTGACTAAATAGAGTATAAATATTTAACAGAAACAAGCTAATTTATGGACTACAAAAAAATCTTCATTTTATTCAATGATAAAACATTAATTTATACACCAAAATTATAAATCACGATGAGTATAAAATAAAGAATAATAAAACAGTCAAATTATAGCTATCAAAAACTCGCAACAAATTAAAGAGAATGAAATAACAATACTCCTAAAATCAGGTCTACACCATTTCTACTATTAGATCTTTCTAAACATATTTTGCAGATATATTCAAAAGCTCTTGAAGCATTGTTTAACAATTCTGTATAATAGTTTGTCATTATTATGGAACCAATATAACATATTTTGATTGACTAGCAAAGCGAATGAATCATCTCTGGAGTTCCCATCTAAGGATTTGTTACGTTATGTATCTTGTGGTTCATAATAAGGTTGCTATAGCAACCCTGGCTTGGATCACACTTACTCTCTGGCGTAGTGGTAGTGATTGTTGATTTTTTTGAATCATGCGTGCAGCGAGGAAAGTCCTACAAATTAATTGATAATGTTCATGCAGTAGAGTAATAGTGCGATAACTCGATCGTTAGTTTTAAATCCTTGTGTGGGAGTATGTTGGTTATGTACCCTCCAAGCAGATGGGGATTGTCTTAGTTTGGATGGTTTGACGTTGAATTGAAGCTGTATAAGATCTAGTTGTAGAAAGGTGTTGGAAGTTGTATTTAAGAGAGAGCTTAGGTGTAGGCCACAATCCTAGTTAAGAGTTATTGTGGCTCAAGAACTTGATGCCCCATACACAAGTCCACTCATTTGTGTATTTGAAGATCAAATGCGAGGCACTAACACTCGTTAAATTCTTTATAGTTGATGTTAAATCTCATACTTCGTTAACATATATAACATCTAAACTTCTCCTTCCGTAACAGCTTGGACAATACTCTACAAAGATACGAGAAATATTCACAGGCAAATAGGCAGCTGATTCCAAATGACTTTGGACTACAGGTAACATCTACTTATTTTTGTTTTATTTACATACTATACCCTTTAACTTTGCCTTTAATGAAGCATTGAACTCCAACCCTAAACTGGTGTACGGGGACTCTACTTTGGCTACGTGTTTGTCATAGCTCTTAATTTATTCTACTTTTTCTACTTTGCCAAAATTGCATCTTAAAATTAGCCAGAATCTTCTCTCCATTTTACCTTATCCTTACCCTGTCTTATGAATCTTAACCATCTATTTATGTGAGTCCCGCATGAGTCCTGCATAAATAGATGACTGAGATTTATGGAATAGGATAAGGACAGGATAAAATAGACAGAAAATCCGTCCCTTTTAAAATGCTACGAGTATTCTTGGAAATTATATCAATTTATATTATTGGTCAGTTTTTTTGTTGCTAGTCAAAATGTTCTTATTTCAGTATACATTTGAGGCATGAGCTAAACATTTCTCATCATCTAGTATCACATCTTTGTGGGTTCTGATTAGGGAAGCTCGACTCTGGAGCAACCTAAACTGATGGCTAGAGTTGAAGTCCTACAGAGAAACCTAAGGTGCAATCATGAATGTTAGAACAATACAAAAAGCATTCTACCCACAGCTTATCTCTTTACGTCGCATGTTTTTCCATACGATTGCATTAGCTTAAGCAAAAACTAAATGTTCTGACGTGTTATATGAATTACTTAGGAACTGTGCTGGAGAAGAATTAGATCCCATGAGTCTGAGAGAGCTCCAACGGTTGGAGCAACAAATCCATTCTGCCCTTAAGCGCATACGATCAAGAAAGGTGAATTTAACACCATTCTACAAACTTGAGTGTTTTTCTTTTCGGGAGCAACAATGTTATGTATGTGAAGTTGCCTACTCAGTATAATTGTCTGACACTTGCAGAGTCAGTTGATTCAAGAGTATATTTCCCAGCTGCAGAAAAAGGTGAATCTCAAGCGTGGTGAACTGGTGATGCATATTGTTTTTCCTTTTTTCAGAAGACTCAAATCCCAAGTATAAAATATTGAGGAGATGGATGAGAATCTAGAGTGATAAGACTCGCAGGTTAATTTAGGCATTTTCATATCAACAAGTTCCAGATGAGGTTAAAACCAAAAACACTAGGAAACAGGGGGAAAAAAATTGTAGCAGATAGAGAATCTCCAGAACAACTTATGTCTGGTTCCAAGAGCACTTATTCTGTTCCGTTTTTGCATTACAACCTCATGTGTTGAATTCCAAACGCTACCAAGTATGAAGGAGCCAGGATCCTCAGAGGATCCCGTCCCAGACACCCATCCCGTTCACATCATACGTCACCATTCTTGTGCTTTATATACTAACCTGGAATGTTGGAACTGTTGCCCTTTAAAGAACTAGTTGGACCTGTTCATTCCACAACCTCACCGAGATAATGGGAGTGAAAAAAAACTCATGGATATGTAGAAAGTTCCACAATGTTACCAAATCAATGTCCTTTTCTAGACGCAAAGCGTGCAACATGCCTTTAGGTTATCGACCTTCATAACAGGAGCATCATATGCATGTTGGTCCTTGATGTCTTTTTGCATGACAATTAAGCTTAAATAAAACATCTGTCATCTAACAGCAAAAGGTTGTTCCAGGAAAGGGCATTGCAGGAGCATAATAATCTATTGGCAAAGCAGGTAAATTGTGTTTCAACTTCTATAAACAAGACTTATAAACTGCTTGCAGGTTCTAACATAATCAAGTTTTCACGCTCAATACTTGTAAATAGCTGGAGGAGAGAGAGAAGTCAGTGATTAGGAATACTCAGTTGGAGGAGCAGAACCATGGTCAAAATCCCTCCACACAACAACCCCCATCACAGTCGCTGCCAATGATATCACTGCCTTCTTTAACCCTACGGTAGACTCCTTTATCTCTTGCCCAAACTGCTTCTGTCAATTAGATTTGAATCTAACTTCATTCTTTGATAATAACCTGAGGGCTAGTCGAACAAGAGTCTGAACTTGGCTTCGCGTTCCATTATACTTATTGACGAGTCTTAAGAAATGAGATGGAATTTTGTTGAACTTGACCATTTCAATTTTATAATCTAGTAAAAATAACGATTCGGGACAGAGTTTAGTGGTCATAGACTCGTTAGAACAAGCCAACACAGTCATCAGTTCTGTTGTAGCAGTGTGCGACAGTTTTCAGACATGTTAACGACTTGGAAGCATTCATTAAAAGAAACATAAGAATGCCGTAGTTAAGGTGGAAATGATAAATGATTTGTGAAAGTAGCTAACATGAACTACTACTAAAAATTTTGCAGCGACACTCAAGCTGAGGAGAGTGAAGCTCAAATCCAAGTCCAATCTCAAGCTCGCTCTGCTAACAGTATGTCCATCCCACATTGGATGATTAGCATTGCAAGAAAGTAGATGAGATATCATATCGCTACTAGAATAAAAGGATTAGCTTAGCTCAAGAGCATATCTTGATCGTAACCGGTGTAGTATGGTGATAAAACTGCATCTGCTGAAGGTATTGTCATTTTTAAACTCTTTCATCTACTCGAAGAAACCACACTCCTGCATCTGGAATGCGTGCGTGGAAAAGACCACCATGGCTATTCTTGCCGTTATTCGTGTTGGTTGATGATAATGTTACGACTGGACGTCATTAGACTTGCTTATGTTGGTAAGCTACACATAACTTACAGAAGTTCTATAGAAGAGTCGCATGGGGCCATAGTTGTAGCACTTCCACCTCCAACCTCCAAGTAGGGAGACCTCTTTTGTTTCTCCTGTCCATTATTACAAAAATAAAAATAGAAAACCTAATGCAATTGTCAAGTAGCAGGGATGATCGAAAGCGATGATAGTAGATACACATCATGCAACAGTAATTAATTTTAAAAGTAATTGGAGTTAATTTTCCTAATGTCCTGATTCATTAGCCATTAGAAGTTTCAAGGAGTTCCAATTATAAATCCTTGATCAATTACACTGATCTGATACAACATTCATGACCAATTTGCAAGTACATTGATCTGATATATATAAATATGTGCCAATACAAGAGTGGCTATTCCATAAAATAACGTAAGCCTAGTCCTTAAATTTGCAATCCCAATAGGTTGCAGTAAATCTAGCTATGCAGGTGATTTACACGAGTTCAAATATGACCCACACCATTGTTTCATCAGCTCGTCCCACTCTTGATGCCATCACTTTCATAATCAGAGTCACCACCTTCAAGCAAATGTTCCCTGCAGACACGAGTCGTTAGAAGAAAACATAACAAGGGAAAGGCACCCAAGTCGAGACAAATATTTTTGGAAGAAAAAATGGAAAAAAGGTCAA
This sequence comes from Erythroxylum incrassatum, assembly GCA_026546855.1. Classification (NCBI taxonomy): domain Eukaryota; kingdom Viridiplantae; phylum Streptophyta; class Magnoliopsida; order Malpighiales; family Erythroxylaceae; genus Erythroxylum; species Erythroxylum incrassatum. Next base: position 14,921,123 of record JANVCL010000006.1, read on the forward strand.
CGCACCAAACTTACAGCACCAATGTTTAATTGTGGAACTAGGATTCGTGGAATATGTTGAAGCTAGCCTCTCACTGCTTCTATTTATATTTTATATTCAGTAAAATATAATTATATAAGCTAAACTAGGGGTTTGACTGAAGCTGGATCATATATATCATGCATCAAGTTTGTTATAAATGCGACCCTTGCGTTTTGTCTACCGATCCATTTTGTGGAGGAGTAAATGGGTAAGAAGAATGATGAAGAATGCCTTTAGAAGCCATGAACGCAATAAATTCATCAGAAAAATATTCCTTGGCGTAATCACTAGAAAAACTATACAAATAGGACAGACTTATTTTCAATCTCAGCATAAAAGCTTTTAAATATAGAGAACAACTCAAAACAATTTTTCATTAAAAATATATACGTCAAAAAGATGGCAGTAGGAAAATCCTAAGAGTGAACTAGCACGACTTGGTCCCCACAATTTTGTGTGGACAAGAGAAAAGTGGGTAATAGCCCTATTAGTGACTTGACTAGGAAGTGACGTACAAGTATGTTCTCACAAGGTAAAGAAAACGAGGAAAAACTAGGGACTGTATTATAAAGTCTAACATGATTAAGATCACTAACACAATTGTGAAGAAGTTCTTGAGACTTAGGCATGGTGCAAGCTACCGGAGAAGTAGGTGCTACAAGGTGGTAGATTTTATGAGACTCGCATCCAATGCCAATCATCTGTTGAGAAATTCAAACGCTACAGTGGCTGGAATGATACACAACCACATAGAAAGAGGAAAAACTAATTCCGGAGTGAAGAACGACATGGTAGGCGTTGCTGGTAGGAGACACAAGAGGAGTTGATGTTAGATAAGAGTTAGGTTAGGACCAAAACTGCTCTGATAGCATAAAGGATTGAAGAACTAGGATTTGTGGAATGGTTTGAGGTTAGCCTCTTTCTATTCTTCTATTTATATGAGGTAAAACATAATTTTAAATAATTATAGAGGCTATACTACAAACTTGACTCTAGCCTTTAACTATAATGATACAAAAGAGCTTAGAGTTTATAAAAGAAATAAAAAGAGGACAAACTAGTCAACCACAAGCTTCAATTTGGTTGAATGAAGATTAAAAGTCAACCTGGAGACGAAGACCACAAAAACTACAAATTGACATTTAGTTTATGCTAGGTTTCTTTATCAGGTAAGAAGTAATAATAAGAAGGTATGATGCTTTCTTCTAAGAAGATCCTGAATTTTTTTCCATGAACTTGATTTTTCAATTATAAGGTATGATACTTTCTTCTAAGAACGATTGTTAGACCTTAGGAGCAATTCCTAGTTCCCTTCCCTCCATTACTTGTTTACCTCATTAAATTCCAGCAATTTTAACCCGAGTTTCCAGCAATCAAAACCCTAAAATTCTTACCATATCAAACCCAAAAATTCTAGCCTAAATTTCTGTCAATCAAACCCTAAAATTCCAGCTAATCTAAACTTGAAATTCCAATGACCTAAGTTGAAATCCAAACCTGAAATTTGATATTTCAACAGCCTAATAATAATTTATGCCCTATATTTCCTAGTTTCTGTGAGTTTTAGCTACTAGTTGATATTTTTTCTACTTGTCCTCGTCATAATCTTAACATATATTTACAATCTAACAGCTTCAAGTATTTTTTGATGTAAAAGAATGAAAAGAAATCAATGTGAAGTTAAAAGGCGATAAAAATGAATTTCAGACCGGAAGATCAGACATCAGCCAAATGAATATTACCTCAATCTTCCACAAAGACGTGCTAAACCATCTGAGCCTGTTCTTAATGCAACATCCTCAATCTCTGACGCATTTGATTGATTCAAACTATCTGCAAGCCTAAACTCACACAATTCTTTCAAGGAACAAGCATCTGTCAACACTGCTGAATGGCCGCCACCAGCTGCTAGTTTTCGCACTTCCCCTACACACCTGCAATATGGGAATTGCATCAAAATAGAACAGTATACAACCTGCAACAAGGCATCGCAACTTTTGGCAGAATCATACCAGTCAACTGGAGAAGGATACCAAGCATATGTAGATTTCTCATTAGCTGCCTGACCATAACTGTTGTAGCCCCATCCATGTATCCTTCCATCCTTCAGAGACACAAGGGTGTGGGAATGTCCACACGCAACAAGTTGAACGCCAGTTGGGACAACCAAAGCAGGGAGATTTTTGAGAAATGATTCTGAATCACTAGGAATGAATGAAAAGGATCCTTTCTGTGGGCCAAGCCCTAATTGACCAGCTTGACCACCACCCCAAGCATAGAGAGCTCCCTTCTCAGTTACAGCACAGGTGTGCACACCACCACATGCCACATCCTTTACAAAGATTCCATCAAGGGCAACAACTCGCCTTGGCAATAGCTCTTTGTCCCCGGACTGAAGAGAAGTATGTCCAAGTTGACCCATAGTTCCTAGACCCCAAGTATACCTTGAAGATGGATAAATCGTAAACATGAGAGAGAGCCAGGGAAAGCATATGAAGCAGAAAAGACAAGCTCACAAATAAGTTCGGTAATTTCAAAGTGAGTTGCATAACAAGAAGTTGCCACTTAACAATATTGGGTATGGAAATGAAAGGAAGAAGAAAAGGAGGGCAATGGGAGGCTGAAAAAGGGCAACAAATAATTTTCCAATTTCAAGTTTAACCCATTACTAAACAGAAAAAGAACAAACACTTTTTTCCCAAGCAATTCAATGAGTCTAGTCACACATGAAACTCAATTCCAACTAACAAAGGCATGTTTGTATCCATCTATTTACATTCATGGCTGACTACTTGAACAAATATGAAAACCAACCTAGCCCTTCAAGTGTATACGATGATCATAAAGTTCTGGTGGTGCCAAAAGTTGTAAGTTTGGTGAGTTTGCCATATTACGTACAGCCTAAACGACTATTACTTATCAAAACTTGAGAATATAATGAAATTGGTCGCGGAATCAACAACTACCAAAGAGGGAAAATAACTTTTTATTAAAATGTTAAATTGTACAGTCCATCAAAATCAAGTTATAACAATTAAGATCAAGTGTGGGCAGTTTGTATGGAAAAATTGTAGAGTAAAGATTCTACTACAGAATGACCAACGCAGGAATAAAAAATAGTACTATCAAATAAACGAGATCTAAAATCATTTTTTCTTTTTTTTCCCCTCTTTTTATCATAAGACCAAGTATAGGGAAAAGAGACTTGCATATTAGAATGCATCGCATTTCCATTGCATCCCATCTCCAGACGTGAGATTCGCATAAGATTTTTCCAACCTTCAAAGAGAGTTATATGTGTCATGCAGAAAACCGTAACTCTCATGATCAAAATTTAGAACATGTTTCCATATAAACAGTTTTTGAGATAACTTACACCTCGCCATTTTCAGATATGGCTGCTGAATGGTACTCGCCACATGACACATGGGTAATCTTCACAAGCTCAGGAGCTTCATCAAGAAAATTTGCATAAGCATTTATAATACGAGCCCCTTGTAGTCCTTCACAGGTAATACCTCTGCCAAGCTGACCATATTCATTATAGCCTGATTTATCAAAAGAGCAATGCGATACTGATTAAAGGTGGAAGAAATTAGCAAATAAGATTCCACAATCATTCTCAGATAAAAATCATAAAAATGAAGATGAACCATCAGCACTTAAAGCAACTAATATGAGCTTGACACTAATTGTTCACAACACTTATTTTAAGCATTTTAAAGAAATTGTAGAAACACAAGCATTTACCCCATGCTTGCAGCAAGCCATCCTCAGATAAAGCCACTGCGTGGACTGCGCCACAAGATACTTGCTGGATAACCTGATAATTAAGAACACTTTGAATTAGGAGTAACCCTATAACAACATCAGTTAGGAGTAACTCTATAACAACATCAAGAACTCAGATGCTTAATAAGTTTGTAAAATCTAGGTTACATTGACAAAGCATACAAAATTGGAAACACAATTGGAGTTCTAATAAGCATCAGACAGCAATATCACACATTTTAAATTATTAGATGAATCTCAAGCTATCATGATGATGACATTGAATTTAAATATTCAAATAGCAAGAGCTTTAAGATTGATTTGATGCAAAAGAAATTAAAGTTTATAAAAGAAATAAAAGAGGAAAGATTAGCCAATCACAAGCTTTAATTTGGTGAAATGAGGATTGAGAATTGAGTTGACATAAAAAATAAGGACAGAAATTTAGATTATATTAGGATTTCTTATTAGATAGGAAGTAGGAGTAAGTTAAATATATTACTCTGTTTTAGATATGTTATCCTAATTGTTTAGGATTTACAAAATTTTTATTAGAACAAGATTTGAATTTTTTTTAGATAAATTTGTTAGGGCACATTCCTACTAGAGTAAGGGTTCTAAAAACTTTTATAAAATATATGCGTATTCAGACCTTCAACAATAAGCAATCTGAAGTTTTTCTACAAGCTTGAGTTTTCAACTAGAAAGTGTGATGCTTTCTTCTAAGAGTAATTCTTAGGCTCTAGAAGTGATTCCTAATTTCCTATCTTCCAGTTTTTGTGTTCACCACAAAATTCTATTTAAATCCTAAAATACTAGCCTAATATCAACCATATTTCTAATTTTGTGAGTTTGAGCTATTAGTTAATAATTTTTCTATTTGTCCTACATCAATTTGATATTAGAGCTTTGGTTCACAATGGTAACACATAGTGGAAGGGCATATAAAGAATATTCAGCGACTTAGAGCAAGACGAAATACTTCTGAATATTGCAAAAAAATGGGGCATTGTGGGAAAATTAGTTCCTAACTTCTAGGGATTTGAATGTGGGAAAATCAGATCCTAATCTCTATTGATTTATTCTACTATTGTATAGAGATTTTATTTTGTATAGGATTTTATTTCCATCTGCGTATACTAGGATCACACTTGTATAAATAAAGACGTAGTAGTCTTGCAAATTAATTCAACATACAACAAATTATTGAGTTCTATGTTATCACATGGTATCAGAGCCAGGAGCTCTAAAAACTTTTTTTTTTCTGTTTGAGGAAACCCTAGGATAGGGCTGCCTCACATTAACCACCATCTTAGAGTGGTTTGTTACTGTCACCGCCAGTGTCAATAGGAGCACCACCAGAAGTCTACTGGTTCCCCAAAATCTGGTCACCGGAAAGTGAACGCGTGTCCCTCCTGCGCCTCCCGTAGCTCTCTGCCGTTGGTCCACACGCCGGCGTGTGAGCTTCACCCCACCGGAGTTTCGTCTTCCGCTTTTTTTTTTCCCTAACCTCACCACCTTCTTGTTCCGGTCTTGTCTTGCTGGAAAGCCTTCCGTTCAACGCTGGTTTGTTAGGCTTGCATTTGTGGTATTTTTTACGGCACTCTCTTTACCAGTTATATTTCTGCTGTATACAATGTAAGATACTCCTACTAAAACTGACGTGACTGTAGTTGATCATACCAATCACACTGTAACAAGTGATTTGCCACAGATCCAGGCAGCCTATAGATTGAATGGTAAAAATTATTTGAAGTGGTCTCAGTTGGTTCGTACTTTTCTGAAAGGAAAGGGAAA
>JANVCL010000006.1:14943015-14953761 GCA_026546855.1 Erythroxylum incrassatum
AGAGGTTGTGACTTGTGAGGTTGATTTCGGATGAAGCCATGAAGGATGATTAATTGAAAAATCCGATTGTCTCATGGCTGATTAATTGAAAAATCCGATTGTGTTAATGACTTAATGTTGAAGGCTTGAAGGTTAGAATTGGATTGATTGAGTTTGTGATAATATATGATTATGGACTATTTTGCAATTTTTAAAAAGTTTAGGGATCATTTTATAAATTTAAAAAATATATCGAAACGATACCCGATACCGATCAGTACCGGTACAGTTTTATTTCAGAGCTCAATCCGATATTAAATTCGGTACGGTATTCATAACATTGATACAAAGTACAAACCGCAGAAATAACAATGAAACTTGCTCGTTAAGTAAAAGAAATGAGTTTATTATTTTACCATGATGGTGGCTGGGCCATAACCCCTCCTTTTCTACCTCGTTTTTCATTTTTCTTATTTTCGCAATCATTAGATATCCATCCATCCTCTCTCTTCCAAAACTATTTCCTGTAAGAGTCCTCAGAGAACCGTTATCCCCTCCTAATTATCTATTCTTTTTAGCTATGGCGTCCGATCCTCAACACCCCATCCGCACTTCTCCTGTAATGATCGTGATGACAAGCTTTTAAGTCTAATCTCTGTTCTTCTGTTCCATTTAGCTTGTTCTAGTTGTTTATCAAGTTAGTAAGAAAAAGAAAAGTAAAACAAGATGGAGTAGCAAGCAACACGAGAATATAAATTTTGATGTTCTTTCACTTTTAGTTTCAAATTGACGTTTGAGTTGAAATTCTATTGCTATATCTCCAACTATGGGATGTCAGTTTTTGCTTCACAAGTAACTAACAGTCACCCAAATGAGTTATTTATCGTTGTTTGTCTTCATTTTCCAACAAAAATGAAGTTGCTTGTTTAGTTATGAAGTTGAAAAGTTTGCGCTAATCAGGTAGGAAAGTTTTCCGGGGAAATCAATAACGCAGAGGAACCTCTTCTTAATGGAATTCACCCTTCAGAGAATTATACCGTCTTATCTGCAATTCTCCCGTAAGCTTTTACTTTCAGTCGCTTTTATTTCCTCTTATTTGTGTGGGCTAACAAGCTGGACGTAGCTATTAGCTTGCTTGTAAAATTTTCCGCAAATGATTGTATTCTAACTATTTGATGGTTGCTAGGCATGCTTTCCTTCTACCCTTTATCAAACAAGTAAATGCAGTAGCATTAGTGAAATGATAACAAACAGGGCTTTTTTATTCCTTTTGTCTCGACGTGGGATTTCAGAGTTCTGTGATAGGATATGCAAAAGTGTTAAAGATGGTCACTACTTGTAGGTATTAGATGCCTAGGACCTTTCTTATCTTGCTTTTACAGGCATCTTGAGCTTATAGCAGTTGTGTCAAAATGAGTTTGTTTGTAAAAGGCTATAAGTAAAAGATAGTCTGGTAAATTTAGTGAGAGGGGAGTAAGAGAACACTAATGGAAAGGTGGACGAGATCGGAGAGAAGAGATAGGAGCGGGATCTGTTGGGAACAGGGCAGGGTTTCTGGATGAATAATGTCACCTAATGTTGTTCGTTGAACATGGTACTGCTTCTCAAGATTGGAACCAAATATTTTACCTTGCTTGCAAGGCAAATTTGGATATTTGCAGCATGAAGTACTTGAGCAATCAGAAAAAGAAGCCATTTCTCTGAGCTAGTTTGGTTTGAGAAGCAACATGCTAGGTGGTTGTTTGTGCTAAGAAACGAATCAAACTCTCTTTTGTATGCTCTGTGAAAAATACTCATTTGTGCTCAGTCAATATTTCTTTTCTTGTTCTTCCATTCTTTCTTCAATTAAGAAGAAAACAAAGATTATAGAACTGAGTGGTTTACATGGAGTTGACAACAAAGAATATGTTGCACTTATTAACTAAAATGCAAAGGTGTATATTTAATAGTTTTCGAATGCGCACGAGTAGCATAGAAGTATTGGACATTAAAATTATTGAGTTGCTCTTGAAAGAAGACCAAAAAGTTGATTATCTAAACAAAGAGCATTTTCTTCACTCATTTTTTTTTATATGCTAGATTTTCATAAGTCTCTTAAACATGTACTAGAGAACAAAACCTTGCTTGACTTATTTCACTTTATTGATTTTGTGTTATTTGATCGCCATGTTCCTTACAGAGAGTAATAATGAAAAGTTGCATTAGTGTCCAATGAATATTAGCTAATAGAACTTACGATCAATATTTTATCTCGATGTTTACTAATCACATCAATGAACTTAAGAACCATTTCCTTGATTTCAGATTCCTATTTCCAGCTCTTGGAGGACTATTGTATGGATATGATATTGGTTCTACATCTTGTGCGACAATATCAATAGAGGTGTGCATCTAAAGGCACTTTAAGTTTTGAACACACTATATTTTGACTTGTTCCATTAGGTGTTAGTATAAGTTCTTATTTGTAGAATCAGTTTACTACATATTTTACTGTATGATCCCCTTGTAGTGTTTTTTTTCCAGAATATAGTCACTGAAACAAGCTTTTTAGCTCCATTTCATGTGTTTAATGAAAAAATAAATAAAGGAAAACAATTAAAACATAATGAACACCTTGAGATTTCCATTATAATGGATTTTATTTCCCATTAATAATTATCTTCTTTATCTTTCTGTCAAGTAACCAAAAGCAAACACCTTGAGATTTCCATTATAATGGATTTTTATTCCCTTTAATAATTATCTTCTTTCTCTTTCTGTCAAGTAACCAAAACTTTTGATATGCAACAAAACATGTAGGATGGGCTACTGTGTATACCTGTAGTAATAACTGAAATTGTCAGTGCACATGCACACACTCCTTGCAGTGGTGTGGGGTGGGGGGCGTGAGGTTGTGGGGCAGGAGGAGCAGAGGTTTTCATTCTTGTAACATTACTGTTGAAATCAGAAATTCTCTCTTTTTCTTAACTTGTTAGCCTTTTGTATTCATATGCAGTCAGCCACTCTGAGCGGCATTACATGGTACAATCTAAACTCTGTTGAGATCGGGCTCATAGTGAGTTTCAACTCTTTTCTACTCCTTCTTCTATCGATATAATTGATGCTTAATCTTAGGTTATTGCATTATGTTTACAAGTTTAATTTGCAATTCTATGAACTCTTTTGACAGACCAGTGGCTCACTGTATGGGGCCTTAATTGGATCAGTCTTAGCTTTTAATATTGCCGACTTTCTAGGTTAGTGATGTTATCGTGTAACGTATGGTAAGTTTTTTGATAACTTCATTTTCAAGACGAAGGTAGAATGATGCATTTGGTTTGCAGGAAGAAGAAGGGAGTTGATTTTGGCTTCTTGCTTATATCTTCTTGGAGCAATTATAACAGCAGCCGCGCCTATATTTGCAGTTATGGTGATTGGGCGGTTTGTGTATGGTATTGGAATTGGATTGGTAAAAACCTTTCTGCTCCTTTCTCTGAATTTTGTTACGTGAATTGTAGGCATTCTCGAGCATTTTGCGAATAATGGGCACGAAAACTTTATTATTTACAAGTTCAATGTACCCTTTTTTTTGGAAGATTTGTTCAATGTACTCATTTTAAGTGCAGATTAATTGCAATTTGAATATTAGAAGGAAGGAATTAATTCGAAAATGTTTTCAGACATTTGTTGTTTTAAAATTTATCCTAATTTAGATGGATAAACTCTTTGTTTCTGAAATTTTAGGCCATGCATGCTGCTCCAATGTATATTGCTGAGACAGCTCCAAGTCAGATTCGTGGTCAACTAATCTCCCTCAAAGAGTTTTTTATAGTTCTTGGGATGGTTGTAAGTTCATCGATATTTTATTGGGACTTTGAGTTTGTTTTGGGTTTACAAAATTAGTTGCCAGCAATTGTTGTTGTATGAAGCTTTCTTTCAATCTACTTTTATTTGTATGCTTTAATTCCTGAAGTAGTTACTACAAGACTATCTTGCAGGGAGGTTATGGAATTGGTAGTCTTTTAGTAGATACTATAGCTGGTTGGCGCTATATGTATGGAGCCAGCACTCCTTTGGCAGTTGTCATGGGAATTGGGATGTGGTGGCTACCAGCATCACCTAGATGGCTTCTATTATGTGCCATACAAGGGAAAGGAAATATGCACGATTTGAAAGAAAGTGCAATATGTTGCTTGTGTCGACTCAGGGGTGAAGCTATTGGTGACACTGCTCCTAGGCAAGTAGAGGAAATTCTTGCGGAACTTGCCGTTGTTGGTGAAGAAAAGGAAGCTACGTTTAGGGAAATGTTCAGAGGGAAATGTTTGAAGGCTCTTATAATTGGTGCAGGATTAGTTTTGTTTCAACAGGTACTTCATATGCCAAATAGAAATAAAATATCTCATAAGATGCTCAAGTTGCTGCATTTTGGCTTACACATGATATTTAATGGCAGATCACAGGGCAACCAAGTGTACTGTATTATGCCGCATCAATCCTTGAGGTATCTTGGGTCCTGCTGCTGAAAGTCATGAAATAATTCTCCCTTTTACAGAGTTTTGCTAGAAGAAACATAATTTGATCTTGACCCAAGATGTTATGACAGACTGCAGGATTCTCTGCAGCATCTGATGCAACGCGAGTCTCAATTCTACTTGGTCTACTGAAGGTTAGTTTCCATTTCATGATAACATCATAGACCGATTTCATATAGGCTATTATTTATTGAGAATTAGTGGATAGAAAGTTCTAACACAAATTTAATGTGTTTAGAATACTTGTACTTTATGGTGTTGTAGGACGAGAATTCACTTGTGTTAGAAATTCATGATACTTGAAAGTTGCATATTTTGGTGATGTAGAAGTTCAATTAGAAGTTCTTGACATTTTTTTTCACCTCGTTCATTATATTCCATGAGAAGAAATTCATAAGAATGCTGCTTTTATTTCCTTATGTATTGTGGAGGATATATGTTTAGCTTTTTTCTTAACTTCCTATGCTGTTTCTATATTTTGCTTTTGTTTTAACTTTTGAGGGTCATGTGGTGGCACAACATATTCATAACTGGATTGGGTATAAATATTTTCATTTTCCTCTTGAACTATGTTCCTGGATTTGAATATTTGATTTTGTATGTTGTCATTGAATATTTGATTTTGTATGTTGTATGTTGTCATGTCAGTTCCACTGTGCTATAGATCTTCTAATTCTTTTAATCTAGTAAAGAAGCTTTTATGTGATGAATAACCAACATTTAATCATGCTACCCTTTATTCTTTACCTGCGCTGTATGAATTATTTTACCTTTCAAGTTACTTCTCTTCATTTTCCAATATCTATTGGAATTTTGTTTGCAGTTGGTTATGACTGGAGTAGCTGTTACTATCGTCGATAGAGTTGGAAGGAGACCTTTACTTCTTGGTGGTGTTTCTGGAATGGTCCGTTTTCTCACTCTTTATTGGATTCCATTCTTTTATTCTGATACCTTGAGCAGCATGTGCATAAAGATGGTAGTTCTTTCGTTCATTTCTAAAACGAGCAGTGGAGGATGCAGAGCAATGTCAGTCTTTTACCTGATATAAGTTTACAGAAATTTCTGTGAGATTATCTCTCACATTACCAAAAAGAAGGGTTATGGAGGATGTGGAAAACATGGGAAATTTGAATTTATAGGGAAGTAACTCTTAAAATTTGAACAACCATACTGATATACACGCTGTATCTGTGTGGCAGGCTGTATCTCTGTTCCTTCTGGGGTCATATTACCTTTTCCTAGGTGATGCACCACTTGTCGCTGTTGTTGCCTTGCTGTTATATGTTGGTTGCTACCAGGTAATCAAGATTTCTTTCCGAACCTGAATAAATCGTTACTCAGAGCTCTTTGGTTTATATGAAAGATAAGATGGTATGCTTAGTTTTATGGAGCTTTTTGGTATTTATATGGACAGAAGGTCACAAAGAACGAGAAATGGGCAATTTTTACTCTTAAAAGAATTTGATTTATGAAATGCTTGTTTCTTCTTACCAATAGTTCAATGGTTTGGATTAGGAATCTTCTTTTTCCTTTTTTTTTTCATGTACTCACATATGAATTAGTTATAGCCGTTGGGTAAAATTTGGGGGTTACAGCGAGATTGTTAGCACTTCATGCTTAGTCTGACTGGTGTTTTGTAGATTGATCTTTAGGGTGGAGATAGGTGACACTTTCCTAGCACTCTTGAACCAACTGTGGTATGCGGTATATTTTACTGCTAATTCTTATATGATATTATAATTGAACATGAGAGCCAAATGAATCGAAATATACGTGTTTGGTTTAGGAAGAGATCATGAAAGTTTTGCAATGAATGAAAAAATAATCTTATTGTTTACATAATCGAAAAAATATAAGTTTGGGACGGCGTGTTTGTGGAGGAGGAAACTTTGGATGAATTGTACGGTGGAATACTTCTTGCCCATATGGTCATCTTACGGCGTCAAGGCTAATATGAACTTCAGTTTTGTACTGTCCTCCGCGTGCTGTCATAATATACTTATCACTTCTTTATTATCTTTCTTAGAAGTTTTAAGATCCCAGAGAATTAGTATTTTGTATAAGAATATTATTATGCATCTAATAGTGTGATCAATTTAGGTATATTTAGGAATATTATATTTTCTTATTAGATTCTCTTATATCTTTCAAGGATTATCATATATTTTGTATTTAGTCTAATCTTTTAATATGTCCTAGTTATTTAACCTAAATATTTTCTTAATTAACCTAAATATTTGCTTGTAATGGGTTGTTTGATTTATTTTTGTAATTATCTTCTTTTTATTTTGTGTATTTATTTACCTTTTTTTACTCTCTATCTTATTCTATATTTATTGTATTATTTATTTTGTTACTTATTTTATCTTTATATTATTTTATTTATATGTATTTATTTTAATTTTTATTACTATTAACTTTTATGTCTATTTTTATTTTTATTTTATTTTAAATTATTTCTGTTTTATTATTTTAATATATACATGCATATATTTTTCATTTGGGTCTATTGCAAACATTCTCTTTACTAATTGGAGGTAAAATTGGGGTAAAATTGCGTATTACTGAATTTTTCACTGAGTTATATATTTTTTAATTAGAGAGTGTTGTAATGCTCTACGTAAAGTGGTTAAGCCTAATGATTAATTTCCTTTCGATATAAATAGATGAGTTAAGCCTAATGGATAATACACTTCAACTCTTTTGTGTCCATAAATGTAGACTTTGCAACCGAACCATTATTCACCTTAATCTAATTTGTAAATTCTTTTTCCTCGTCCTAGTCTACTTTCCATTTCCTATCTTATCCCAAACCACTTATTCTTTATTCTCTTTCAAGTCATTATTCTTCTGTAAGTTGTCTAATTCTCTATTGGCTGCTCCTTTCACAGCGAGCCCCTCCTTTGGTAGTGATTAAGTGTTGTTACCTATTGTTTTTCTTTTCTTCTGTAAACCCATTGGGAGAGCTCTTACCGTTTTTCCACTTTTCCTTTTGGCAGTCAATTGAGAATGTTGTTACATCTACTCTATCTTTTTTTTTTAGCAGTCCATGAATCACGCTACCTTTCTTCTTGTCTACTGTTTCTTCGTCAATTATACCATCGTCACTATTCTCTTTCTACAAGTGTCTTTAAAAAGCTGTTAATTAAAAATTTTATTTTATATATTCGCAGAATTCTCCTTCCATAGGTTCATAATTTATATGCAAGCTAGACATAGATAACATCCACTCGCCTGCTTGAGGAAATCTTGAAGGTCATATATATCTAGTATTTTGTATAGGAATATTATATCTTTATAACCAAACAACGTTAACCAATATGTATTTATTTCACTCTTTCCTACTCTTACTTTTAATTTCAGAAGAAATTATTTGGATAAAGAATGTTAGCTCCCGTTGTAGTATATGCTAGAGAAGTAGTAGATTCCACACTGACATGTTTATTTCCAAGCGTTACAAACAAATTTAAAAACAATGATAAAAATAAGACCAATTTTCAACTCGTCACTTTTGCCTTAAGAGTTCTTAGTCTTCCACCATTTAGCTTATGAATGTTGCCTACAATGTTTCTTTGGTGACCTCTTCCATAATGGCTAATGGAATTGCTTTGCAGTTATCCTTTGGTCCCATTGGTTGGTTGATGATTTCAGAGATTTTCCCCCTACGTCTAAGAGGACGGGGTCTCAGTATAGCAGTGCTTGTGAATTTTGGTGCAAACGCTTTGGTGACATTCGCATTTTCCCCTTTGAAGGTACTTAATAATCTCTATAGCTGTAAAATGTTTTCATTTTTCCTTTCAAGGTCATCCTTTGGATGCATTTTTTTAGAAAACAGTAGGCAATACTATGGATAAGGCTACTGTAAAGAGTAACCAATGCCAAGATTCTTTGACAAATAAACTATTGCTAGATGCTTAAGAAATCGAGGTCTCTATATTAATACTATTATGGTTTCCGAAGGTGGAATATTTTGAGGAAAATACACCTTGAAAATACATATACTCACAATGGTTGCTACACCTTTTGCAAACCCTCAGAACCATATCCTTAATAACTGTTATTGTCTGGTAAGACATCCAAATGTTGCTTATGTTGCCTTCATCCAAATGCTAAAAATCTTCCAGAGTGAAGTCTTAATGAATCTCTCTGATTTTATTGTTAGATTTCTTATTTCACCGGAACATTTGAGGGAAAATAAAGTGTAGCTGCTGTTGCAAATTTTGTTTTATGATTAGGTTGAAGTAGTTGGAACATGAGAGCATTGGTTTTGTCTATGCTGAAATATGGATCTTTCATTCACTTTTATTTCTGGGGTGGACGTGGGTGTAAATGAAAAGTTGACACGTGGTAGAACCTGTGCAAGTATAATTGAGACCACAACGTTTGCGTATCCAAAATACTCAGCCAGATATTAAGAAAGGCCTACAGTGCAAAATGCATGTATCGTTCCTTATGGTTTCTGTTTTTTTACAAGTCATCCACCGCCCAAAAGCTTAAGTTGTTGGATGAGGTTTGTGAACATCATATTAGAGACCCTTAGTGTAGTGTAGACGAATTACCCTTCAAATATTATTCTATCACGTGCAGTATGTAGCGTAGACAAATCACGACATGGTGAGAATGACATCGCCATTCAAATATTATTCTATCACACGCGTCATGTAGTTTAGACAAACCACAACATGATGAGAGTGACTTGAAATGTATCATTCTGGTACAAAAGTGAAGCTCTTGGTTGAGGCTTAAGAAGGGTTAAATGTATCACTGTCTAGCTTGGATGCATTCTTACTTATAATTAAGTCTTTGCTGCATGGTTCTAGTTACCTCATGGATCTTTCAACTCGCTGATAACATGTTCTTGCAACTTTTTGTTTCCAAGCGTTCTTTATGAAAGTTTTGTTCTAAGAATTTCCAAAAAGGTGCAGCATGGCGCTCCTATTTTCTACCTAATTCTTCTTGTTGTGCATGGCGTTCCCTGTACAACTTGATTGAATCTTATCCGGCTTACAGGCTTTACTGGGAGCGGGCATCTTGTTCTACGGATTCGGAGTGATAGCTGTTGTGTCTCTTCTCTTCATATTTTTTATTGTACCAGAGACGAAGGGACTAACACTCGAGGAAATTGAGGCCAGATGCTTGTAAACTTCTGTTGCATATGTTCAAGTACTTGCTCTGATGGCAGGTCCGGCAGTCAGTATGTGTACGAATTTTTTTTTTGATGCAAGTATGTGTACGAAATTAGATGCATACCACTATCTTATAGATTCTGCCATTCATAATACTATAAAATTCCTTAATTACGATGCCATAAAAAAGTAGTATACACAAGAGATCTCGTTGTCGCTACTTATCACTTAATCTAAAACATATATAATAGAAAGTAGTTATCAAGTAAAGCAGTTGATTTAAACAAAGAAATGTTGTATTGCTCTTTCCTATTTGTTCTTATGTTTCTATAATTAAGACCATACTACATGGAATCTCTTACAATATTAATGGGAAATTGTTGTATAGTTCTTGAGATAAGAACTCATAAAGATTTTATGAAGGAAAATGAAGTCGAGGAAAGGCACATAAAATTTAGAAATAGGGAGCTAAGAAAGGGCATATCCAAAGATTGCAGTAGGGTTTGGATTTGGAACAGCTTGATTTGATTTAACTTGGAAGTCAATAGGTTAGGTTCAATTTTACTAGAATTCAAGTTGGCTCATATGACACCATTTTGGTCTTTAAGTTAAAAAATAAAAATAAAATATTGTTTTAAAAATTGGACCTAAAATGATGTTATTTTGGGTTGCATGTTTGGACTTAGGCCTAGATTGTGTGAAGTGAGTTTGCACTAATTTTGAGTTATATGTTTATATTCAGTTTCGGTCCACGATGGGTCTAGCTTGTTTCAGTCCATGATCATGCCTAGGCACATTTAGTTAGCTTTCTAAATTTTAGTTTTGAGGTATAATAATAATATTGTTGGTCTTTAGACTATACATAAGAGGGCAAAGTTATACATAAGAGGGCAAAGCTATGAATGTCGTACCGAGCTTGGTACCGGATTGGATCTGTTCGGTACCGGTCAGTACTGAGTACCGTTTCGGACAATTTTTTAAATTTATAAAATAGTCTCTAAAATTTTTAAAAATTGCAAAATAGTCCATATTAGTATATTGTACAGTTGTACTATATACTTTACTAGTTTACTGTTTACATCAATCATGCTTTCAAAAATCTTAATAATAAATAATAATGACAATTAATA
>JANVCL010000006.1:15062013-15102260 GCA_026546855.1 Erythroxylum incrassatum
AATAAGCATAATAATTACACCAAAATTCCCATTGAATGCATCTAACAACCATGATTCATTAACTACATAATTAAAGCATCATTAAAGCTTAACTTAAAAACTTACCTACTTCAAGCTCTTAACTCTTCAATTCTTGAATAAATACCCTAACTCACTACCTTCTCCACTCTCTTCTACCACCATGCATATGTAATTCCATCAAGGAAAGAAAGGAGTTGGTTGCATGAAGAAACTCTTAAATTTGGAGGAAGGATTTACTTAAAGAAGAAAAATCGATGGAGGAGTTGAAACTTGAAGTAGGTTTCGGTTGATGATGCAAATAAGCAATAAAAGTCATCCTTCCCTTCTTATCTTAAGGCAATAACCGAGAAAGGCAATAGGCAAAACCAAGAAAGGCAATAAGTAGGCATTAAATGAAGACAATAGGTGGCAAGATAAGATTAGTCCAACATGGAGAAGAAAAGTCAAAGAAATTAACTAATAAACTTTAATCAATTAATCCTACTAAAATTAACCCAATCAACTCCAATGGCCCTCATTCCAATCCCAAAATAATATACCCAATATCTTAGTGCCATTGGATAGTGATTTTCGATACTGAAAATCAACCGGTTCGTCACTTGGCGATATTTTTCCGGTCAAGGAATTTTCTCTGGAAAATTCCAGAAAAATTTTCAAAAATCCCTTAAAATAGAAAACACTCAATGGCTCACTCAGAATAATTTTTCAAACCCAATAACCACGTTAATCACAATAAAATTGCATTAGGCCCATCTACCGGGAATGTCATGTATGCATGTACAGTTATTTCATGTGCACTATTTTCACTGATTACCAGTACCAGTATGCATAACAATGTCAAAGCAGTCCTAATCACTCTTACTCCTAGCTAATTTACTATTTTACCCTTCTCGTCGGAGGTGGGATGTTACACTATTGGCTTCATAGATAAGTAGAAATCAGATTATGTGTGTTCGTTAGAGAAATCACTATATAGCCTAAAGCAAGCTCCTAGGCAATGGAACAAGAAGTTCCATGAGGTGGTGACAGAATTGAGATTCAAAAGGAGTGTATATGATTACTGCCTATACTACAAAGACTTAGAGAAAGAGGAAGTAGTCTGCATGTTGGTGTATGTGGATGATTTAATCATTACAGGAAAGCTGATTAAGAAAATTCAAGAAGTGAAAGATGCCTTAAAAAAGAATTTTGACATGAAAGACCAAGGGAGAGCAAAGAAGCTACTGGGAATGCAAATCATAAGGAATGAAGCTAAAGGGAAACTATGGTTAATACAAAGGGACTACATCAGGAAAGTCCTATGTAAGTTCAACATGGAAGACTCTAAACCAAGCCCTGCTCCAATTGCCACACACTTATAGCTGACAGCTGATAAGAGTCCAGCAACAGAAGCAGAGAGGGAACACATGCCGAAACATCCTTATGATGTGGGTATAGGTTGTATTATGTATATTACAATTTGTGCTAGACCTAACTTAGCACATGCAATCAGCCTACTCAGCAGATTCATGTCTAATCCAGGTCTAAAACATTGATCTGGATTTAAGATAATACTCAGATATCTGAAGGGAACCCTAAACCATGGTCTATGTTTTTCTAAGTCTAACCTAGAAATGCATAAACATATGAATTTAAATGGCTATGTAGATGCAGATTATGCAACAGACAAGGACACACGCAAATCATTATCAGCATACTACTTCACACTATCAGGCAACACAGTAACCTGGAAAGTGCAACAACAAGCAGTGATGTCACTATCTACAACAGAAGCAGAATTTTACGCAATCACAGAAAGCCTAAAGGAGCTAATATGGCTTAACGGACTACTGTCAAAAATCAAAAAACAAACAACGGAGTCAACTATACACACAAGCAGTCAAAGTGCGATTTACCTCAGTAAGGACCCAGTCCTACACGAGAGGTCAAAGCACATAGACGTTTGACTCCACTTCATCAGAGAGAAGGTCAATAGTAGAGAAGTCGACCTGGAAAAATAAGAGGAGAAGAAAACCCTTCAGATTTTGGAACAAAAGTAGTTCCAATAAAGAAATTAATTTTCTGTAGAGAGTTTCTACAGATAAATGAAGCACCTTGAAAGAAAAAAGGAATTTACCCATCAATCGCACAACACTAGAAGAAAAAATTAAGGATTTGAATTTTTTCTAAGGTTTTGGATTTTAGAAACTGGCCGCAAATCGAGAGATTAAGGGAAGGTTTTTGAAGAAGGAGGGAAGAATGTGAAGAAAAACACATGATTCTTTAAAAATCAACACTAAAACGCTACAGATCAAAAGCTACAGATGATGAGTCGAAGCAAAAGAGAAAGAAGAATAGCAGGGACATGAAAAGGGTGACTCTCAAAAGTTCCAAAGGAGTTGTCTGAAGTCATTAACTCACCCAAGCCACTTTTGTTCAGACACACGTGAGGCACACTAAGCATAGCCACAAAACGCAACACTTCATTTGGAAATATATTAAAGTATGATGGAAGGCATTTCAAGTAAATCACGTGGACAAAGGCATGCACGTTGATGGATCCAGTCAAAGGCTTCTGAGAAAGAACAAGATTATTAAAGATAGAGTATTTAATAAGGTCACGTGGATAAGGCATGGGTATATGGACTAAGTCAATGTCTTATGGTTATCATTTGAAGGCAGTAGTACATCCACAACAATTATAAATAGCCAAGTCTCAAGCATTCACAAATACACAGAGAACAATACAACTACATGTTTACAAATCATCTGTATACATTCAGCCTTTAGGCTCAGAGAGAAAATTAGAGAAAGTGCTAGAGTACCTATCAAAGTGTACTAGGGAGTTTGTGAGAAACTCTTACAAGTGTTTCAGGGAAACACTCAATCTCTTATATACCTTCTTTCTTGATCTTAATAACATCCAGTGTATGTGTGATTGGCCCTTGGACATAGATAACTTTGTGTTATCGAACCAAGTAAACTCTGTACATTTTCTTTACTTTCTTGCAATCTTCCATCTCTGCAAAATCAAATCAAAGCAAATTTTTATCGGTTTAGAAAGTATTATATAGAAATAATACTAAGATTTCTAACAATACATCTACTTAACTTTCTTGGGTTTGATTCGAACTTGTTCATAGATTCTCAATGGTATATTCCTTATATTCCTAGACAGGTTTGCATTTAAAGAGATAAAAATAGAGAAAATTAGGTAGGAACTTTGTTGATATTTGAAAGCAAAAACATAAATGCTTTATGTGGTAAGAAGATGATAATTTTTATTTTTCTCAATGAGTAACGAAAAGAATTTTAAGTTTGGTGTAATAGATGGCAGTATCCCATTAAGATAATTAAAAAAATTAGGATCACTAAGTTATTTATTTGTATGAAAAGACCGTACCCTCTCCTTCTTATATTAAAAACCCTCAACTCTACTTCTCTTATCTATCTCGTTCTAGTTCCTTTTTTTTCCCTCTCTCTCTCATTTATATATTTTTGTACTATATATGAGTTGACTCACTTTATGAAGATAGTTGTCTCATCTTGAAGCCACAGTTGCCTCTCATTGTTAGACAAATCGGATCACTCTTGATGTTCTAGGTGGGTTACCTCACTCCAATGATGCCACTTCAAAGGCACAGCTATCTTACTTTACATCACTCCTAGGCACTTGCATGTCTAACTCTGATGAAAAATTTGCTTGACATGGAAAGCATAGTTGTCTCACCTAAATAGACCAGTTACATTACTTTTGGTCATTTATATTTCAATTGAGTTTCCATACTCACCTTGAAGGAATAGTTAGCTCACCTGCAGATTACCTCAATCTATTAAGACATTTGTCTCACCTATAAGGCATGGTTACTTCACCTTGTTTTACTCTTAGGCATATCATTTGACCGTGTCAATTGCCTCACTTTGAGGGCCTAATTGACTTATTTACTAGATCAGATACATACTTCTTCATCATATAATCTTAAGTGAGTTATTTCACTCTAATAGGACAGTCATCTCACCTTAAATATACAATATCTCAGTTAACTATATCAATCCTATTACTTTTGTTAAATTATATTATAACAAGACAATAATAACAAAAATTATCAGTTGATAATAATATAAAGAATAATTTAATCTCTTAATCACTCCCACTCCATTCAAACATTATTATAAAAAAAGAGAGATAGAGATCCTATTTATTCAATAAATAAATTAATCGACATTTTTATTCAATAATTAAAGATTTAAAATTTGTATATTATCTTTTCTTTGTTTTAATATAATAAATTATCAGTGCTTTTCTCTTTTCTTCTAACTCATTGGATATTGATTTAGAATTGAAATTCAAATTTCTCATGATTATCCTTAAGAGCGTGCAATCTTCATGGTCCTGTTAATGGTTTGTCGCCAACATCATCTCAGGCGATCTGAATTTCAAGATAAATATGGATATCTATTTTAGTTTCTCCCACCAATACTTTCCTTTCATCAAAATTCTTGACATTCCAACAATTTGTCTACTCAGTAGATTCAGTTATAAGTTCAATAATAGCACAAAACTTCTCACACGCAATTTGATTTCATTTTGCACGTTCATGTTATAAGAATTAAGGCATATGACTACCCATACCCTGACAAGAAAATCCCAAGTGGCATGCAAACATCTAAAATGTAGTTAATGATCTTGTCCAAGTTTATGTACTGAATTTGACCATTCAATAAAATTATTTATATACACACACAGTTAAAAGGAACTCGATCTTATATCAGTTGAAATGTTTTCATGTACCTTTTAAACGTCATCCTTTAATTTTCACTTTACATCTTACATAGATATTAGATAGATGTTGTAAGTTGTCACAAAAAGGGACTTCTTTGGGGATGAAAGGAAGCCTATATATTAAGAAACACTATCAAAGTATATCTTATGAATGTGAGGAAACAAATGTGTAAAATAACACTATCCCCCGACCAAACACTAGACCACTCAACTCTTTAAGGTAAATTACATCTTTCTACACAACCTGCCAGCCATCATGAAGATGTATCATCCAACACTCAAAAATTGGGTCATTTGAACAGCTTGATTAATTGAATACAAACATCAATTATCCAAATGGGACCAATAAACCGTAGAAATTACTCCAAATGTCCTAAAATTAGCATCTAAAATACTCTACATCCACCAAAAAGATTTCAGTGCAGTATCGCTGATGTCCCAATCTAACAATCCGGCACCTTTGATCGCACTAGGCTCAGAACTATGGAAAACCTCAGGGCCGGAGCAAAAGAATGTTATTTCTGTTCACATTAATCTGCTGTCATGCAGTTGTATGCCCAGATACCTGAGTTTAGAAGTCACGCAATTTAGCCTACGCAACAAAAACATGAGCCTATGAATCCAACATCTCATCTTGTATCTCATTAGGAGCAATAAGCCCTGGGATGGAGAGCATCCTTTGTCGCTCTCTCTGTCTCTGGGCAGCAGCCTCCTCTGCATAGAGATCTTTATTATCCTGCACAAAACGAACAAACCATTATAAAATTTTAGCTTTCTAAAGAACGTTGTTGAAAACACTAATCACAGTGCTCAGTAGCTGCATCTGCAGCTGACAAAATGATATGAAACCTAAATAAAGTGAATGGTCCAAGAAACAATTTCATCTTCCAAATGCAAAATGACCCATAATTTAATATCCCTTTGGACACCCCAACTCTGACAGCACCTTTCCTTATCAAAAAGCTTTTGTCTTGGGGTTAAGAGGACAAAAGGCAACATGCTAAGGGAGACCATACTTAGCATCTTACCTGAGCTGAGAATTCCTTAGATTGCACAAGAAAGTCTCGTATGTGATTCTTAAATACAGAGAGATCATTTCTTGACTCAAAAAGCCCACTGACAAATTGAGTGACCTGAAAACTTCCTCATATTAGCAAATCCACATAATAACTACGATGGCAAATAGCCATATGAAGAAAGAAAAAGAAAATAACAGCTGTCCTCACCTCGACTGCAGTCATATTGGGGAATGATGTTCCCAAAAGTTTGATAGTGTATTCACGAACAAAAATTCCATTATTTGGATATGGATAAGAAACTGCCGCAGCATCCCACAAGGGCTCTGTTAAAGAACCACTCTCCACCTGAGAATGTGTAATATTATTGAGGTTGTTCCTGCCCAAAGCTAAATATGAATGAAGGTTTCAAGGCACATACCAGGCAAAATAAATGCTGTAGCACTAAAACGTGCAACTTAAAACCAGGTTTGTGAAAAGTATCCGTTAAAACAGCAAATATTTCCTGTTCAATGGTCAAGAAGTACGTCCGATAGAACTGATTACAGAACTCAGAAGCCTGTCAATTGTCATACAGACGCAACATAAGTACCACATATCCTTAACACTGATAAACAAATTCCTAACAAAGAATTAAACCTGGAAGTTCTTCAGCATCTCCAATAATAAATTTAATCCAGTCTCCGCAATATTCCTTTCTGTATGCCGGAATGCCCATATTATTGAATCCATAACAAGCTTTAGTTGCTGGCAAGCAAAGATAAAGAGAACAATGTTAAGTTCACATGAAACTCAATACACACACACACACACACACACAGAGAGAGAGAGAGAGAGAGAGAGAATGAGAGAGAGAGAGATAGAGTCAGAGACATTATAAAACATACTATATAAGCAGATAGCAAAGCACAATTGTCATTGTTTATGCTCTTCCTTAAGATCGTACTGATTCCAACAAGAAACTTCAATGAGTTGCACCAACCTGACTTGTTAAATGAATCAGTGCAGGAAAACAATGTGTGGCAATGGCGCGAAGCAAGGAAAAGAACTTGAGGCGATGTTCTGGATAATCTTCAAAATTCTTTGTTATCATCTGCAGTATGCAGAAGCAGAAACATTAATTTATATAACGCTTTTCAGGATTCCTCAAAAAGATCCTGAGAACACAGGAATTCAGTAGCATTCAATACTACCAAATTGATATTTTGTTTTTATTTATACCAAATTGAATCCCTTTTGTCAAGAGTTTCTTGTTTTTAATTACTCTAGATCATTGATTCAAGCACTTGCATGTTGTGCCAAGACTAAGCACATCAGGGATACCCAGAAGTGTACACCTTTTCCAGCAACATGTATGGAACTTGTACTGCTAAATGATGGGAACACAGCATAAAAGATACTTTCAAGGCATGAAATTCAGACAGCAGAAAAGAATAATTGCATGAAACCATGTAATTTATTTAATGCACATCTCATTTTGCATTTGGGAACCAAATTACACAATAAAACCTCTATAAATTAATAGTTGGGACCATAAAAAATCTATTAATTAAAAATTAATCAATTGATAATTAGTTTAGCCTATTAGCTCAAGCCAGGATTATAAAAATTAGTATATAATAGAGGTAATTAGTTCAATTCCTATATTAGCCAATAACAAGGCTCTAACATTTAGTACAGCCATCTTAGAAAACTTTCAAAGTTCATCTTGATTGAAATGTCCTAGCAATGTTGCATGTCAATAATTGTTATAGGTAACATAAAGTAGCAAAAAAGAAGTGACTGAAGTAAATGATATGTATGAGCATCAAAGGAGGAAAGTATATCTCACCTCCAGCGTACACTGGAAAACAGCTTCAAATATACGAGGTACATCATCTATCATTGTTGCTTTGTACCTTGGCCAATAAACCAGGAAAAGTAACATATCAGAAGATGAAGCCAAACAGAAAGCATTACTTTAGCAACAAACTCTTGATAGGCACCACATTTAAGGACATTTTCCAGATCTGATTTGATAATTTACTTGCATGCAGATTACCACTATTCTAGGAATGCCTGTAAAATGCAAATATCTTATCCAATTAGATAACATATTAACCCACACAACTTGCATCAATCAATCTTAAACCCAAACCTGTGGCGAGTAACTAAACTAATTGAACCATACATCCAACAAACAAAAGTGGCACATACATTCATCTCAAATGTTATTAACAGATAAAGGGGGCAAGGCATGAGTGAAATGGCACCATACTTGTTTATAATTGTTGCAAAAAGTGATAGAACTTCAGATTCTCTAGCATCAGGCAAATTCCTTGCATAATCACCAAGAACAGGATCCATCATTGGAGGCACAAATTGCTTTCCAATATGTGGCTGATCTTCAGCCTTGTCCAAAAATGTTTCAATGAGCTTAAGTGTCTCCTTCTTGACAGACCTGCTCCACAACCATCAAAAACTAGAAAAATTTTGTACTGTCCGTATCTGATATAAAATAAGTGAAACGCACCGCAAAAGTTTCACATATGAAGTTCTAGATGCATAGGGGCCTCCTTCTGCAATGCTACTTGAGATCAACTCACTGTACATTCTGTGAAAAAACAGCAACAGAAAATTAGGCAAAATCAGAGTCAAGCATGTAATTGAACTGAAGTTCAAAACGAAACTACAACGGTAAATGAGAATGCACCTGTACACATTAAGCATGTCCAAAAATATTAAAGAAATTTGTGATAAGAAGTATGTCCCAAGAGAACTTGCAACACTTGTATTTGTCTGCAAAATAATAGTGATGTGAATAAACACGTCCCAAGAGAACTTGCAACACTTGTATTTGTCTGCAAAATAATAGTAATGTGAATAAACACATCAAGAATGCAGTGACTGCAACAGAGGGTTCAGCAACTACTCAAGTACAAATTGTAGGTGATACACGAGAAACGCCCAACAGTCGTGAGTCAATATGAGCGTTTGTTCCGTACCAACATGTAAACCACCGAGCTTGTACACGGCACATTATATTACCTCCATATCAAAAAGATATCAAACTGAAAACCACTATTCCTCTCAGTTTCCAGTAATACAGTGTCACACATTCAAAAGCTATACCTGTAATATGTTAAGCACAGTCCTGATCACATCTTGATCTTTAAGAAAATCAACACTCTGGCGGGCCTGCCCTATAATTTCAGCCCATTTCTGTGACCAGCATAAAACAGAGACCATTAGCAGTAGAGCTGGAAGGCATTAACAGCTGTAAGTACATCATGAAATCCCAGATCTTAACATGAGGTACAGATAAAAGAAAAGAAAACACTAAATAGTGGAGCCTGAAACACAGTTCTTTTTCCCATGGTAATAATAAAGAACATGCACCAAAACACATGAATCCATTCTATACGGAGGTGAAAACTGAAAGGAGAAAAAAACCTAGTTCTCTGGTTTTCATACCTGGTTGGGTAGATCCATTAATCTCTGCAGATATTCATCTCTCTTTTGTGGATCAGATTCAGCTTGAATCATCTGACCAACCTGAGGAAATATAGAAGGCAAAAGGAGCAACGTCACAAACATCATAAATAGGTAGCTCACCAAAGACACTGTGATCAGAGCTAAATTGAGTACTGATTCATAAAATATATGAATTTGATGAGGCTCAAGATCAGCAACAGTAGCCGGAAGTCCTGAAAGCAGTTCAGATACAAATGGTTCATTTTCTCCAACCTGAAGCAGCAGATCAACCGCCCTATAAGCATCTACATTATTTTTAAAGATAGTTGATAAGAACTATGAAGTGAAAATCGATTTCACCTGAACAATAACAAACTTGCGTTTGCATTTCTGAACAATTTTCAAAAATGTATCACATGCCATATCCTGCAAGATATTGAGAAGATATAGTTAGTCAATGGCATATCATTCAAGAAAAAAATGCTTTTGGTTGTAAAACTAAACTATAAAGGAATACTTTAAATGTATAGCAGTTTTAAAAAATATGACCATGACTATATACAGAACAATAGATAAAACAAAAATCAAAAGCAACATAACCTGAACTCCAGGATGTGTTTCATGCATAAACTCAAACAATTTGTTTACAACAGTTTTCAAGAATTTCCAGTGGGCTCGAAGAAATCTTGGATACTGTCCAACAACATACCTACAAAAGAACCAATTTCAAGGTAAGTAGATGCAACTTTAGATCGATAATTGTCACCTCAATAATTATATTATTTGAGCTTTCTCATCAATCTACTTATAGAACATCAAACATAATATGATCAAGAAAACAAAATTTCTCTTTACCATTCAAATTAACAATCAGGTAAACAGCCAAATATGGCAAGTTCACTTTAATAGCATCAAATAAGAAAAGGTTCCATCTAACAAGAGGCATTCCATGAGATTTTTGGCAATCAGGATGTCTTACATGATGTTACTAGCAATGACAGCTTTGTTATCCTTTCCTTTTGTGATTTCACATAGATTCAGCAAATCACGAATGACCATCACCAGAAATCTGTTCTCCTGTCAACGCCAATGTCCTTGATAAATGAGGAAAGGTAACTTTTTGCAAAGCAAGAGTTGTAATCCCAAAAAGTGAAACAATTAGTTGATACAATTCATTACAAGTGTTTAACAGCCCAAGATTACCAACAATAACCTTTTATAAGTGGCAACACAAGCAGAAACAAAACAAAGCCCTAGACCTTTTCCCCACTTTATTTGATTTGTATAATCCATTGCATTATAATCCTCGCCCAGATGATAAGACTCACTTCTCACACCATATCCCCAAATGCCCAACAGTAGTGAGATTCTGGCCTAGTGAACATGTTTTAATGCACACAAGGGAAGTATTTTTAAAAGAAACAGTAACAATGCTCAATGGAAATACAAGTTTGCCAAGTGATAAAAATAAATGTTGGCAAGTGAAATTCAATACTAATCTGAACTAGTTGGAAATTTGATAATTAAGAAAAAAGACATCTTTATCAGTGTCACCATTCCCTCCAAAATTTAAAATGGATACAGAAGAAATGAGTACATAATGACTTGCAAGTAAAAATCACATACTACAAAATTTCATAAAGATATACACCGGAAGACTAACAAGAATAACCTGGAAGCTTAACAAAACATAAATTCACCAACCCCAGTATGAAACAGAAAACTGAATGCAATACATAGCCAGACTATGTAATGACAGAAGATATACTCTTCATTCGACCAGTCTACAAGAAAGGACGTCATCATAATGATCGGTAAGCAAAACAGTAGAGAAAAGATTGTTCCAAGATCTAGGATCAAATCGATATATCAGAAATTCATCTAAAAATATAGCTATTATAAAGAGAATTAGAATATATTTAGATAAAAGAGTATATTTAGAAAAAAATGAATATTGAATATAAATATATATTTCTAATCATTTATTATTAAAATTTTGGATTTTATTTCTAGTTTTTTATTTAACTTAGTTAATTTACATTTATTTATCTTTGTTATTTGGATTTAGGTTTATTATTTAACTTTTTATTTTTATCTTTGTTATTTAGATTTAGATTTATTATTTCATTTTTTATTTAGATTTAGATTGATATATTAAATGTCATTCATGTCGTCTTTTTCCATATTGCCAAAGAAACATATTAGTGAGAAAATTTTTGAAATTTAGTTCACCAAAAAGTACAGGAAAATTACAGTTAATGCAGAAAAGAAACAACAATCCCATCACTCTTCAAAATGACAGCGATCATACATTCATTCCCTGCACCTACACAAAAATACAAAACAAAAATACCTTGCATATACCTTGCCAATTAAGGTAAAAAAAAAAAAGAACAAGTTAAAGTTCTAAAAAAACTAATATTAACAAATAAAAAGATGCAAAACAAAACCTACTGCAAACTAACCTTGACCATACACAACTTCTACAACATTCATACCCAAAATTAGTTAAGCCAGGATACAGAAAAATTATATCCCAACTATCACAGAACATATAAGTTCAGGAATTGTGAAAACCACAAATGATGAAAAGAGATCTCATTAGTAACATTACAAGTACGACACAAATCTTATACCTGTTCTTCCATCATCGAACCAGAAATAGACCCTATTGCCCAGCAGAGAGTATTGAGGTTGTTCCAACTCCAGTCCTCACCACTCAACTGTTTACTCAACTTCTTCAGCATCTGAATGATACCAACAAGAGTAAGCAACAAAAGACATATAAGAATATTTCTAGACCAAAAGAATATACAGAAGTTCCATAATATCTGAAATAAACAAGGAAAGATCAAATTAAAAAGTGCCAAACAGAACATGGTAGGGAATGACAGCATTACCTTTTATTATCTCTACACTATTGAAACAAAAGCGTACTCTATTATGTGAAAAGAAGGAATGACTAGCCACCAACATATAATAATTTGGAAGTCATGATGACAAATAGAAAAGAATTGTTCCGAATTGGCAGTTGTTCTTCGCTTACACAAAGCAAATAAATCTAAAGCTAACCAATAAAAGATCAGATTGAATGAACAATTTAAAGAAATTAAAAATAAATCAATTTAAATTCAAGGAAGAAATTAGAAATAAATCAATTTAAATTGAATGAACTATTAGCGCAGTCACCAACATATTCAGATACAAATATGTCCTCCTCACAAGATATTATGTAGTCCACATGTGCACTATTTAATAACTACCTGCTTTTCAGTGTCATCATGATCGAGATGTGACAGGTAGATTAGTGTCTCTCTCATGATCTGTAAAATCACATCTTTGTTAGAATAAATACAAGTAATAACAACATCAACAGCAATGGTATCTCTCCTGGAAATTTTTAAAAAAAAAAGTTTGAAAATAACTGAAAATAATTTCACCTTGACTTTTGCCCAAACATACAGAGAATATCAGCAAGTAACGATGGTACTAAAGTAAACATTGTTGCCAAAAATGCCACAAAAAGCTTTCATCTATAATTTCAGACGCATTATGTATTTGTACCTAACTACACTTTTTTTTATCTAGTAAAAACTTAACTTTGACACTAATATAATGCTACAGGCACAATATGATTATCCTTATTTTCAGGAATAATTTCACATGGTTCTTTCAACCAAGCCCTTGATCCAGGCATCCACCACAATTAATTTAGCCTCAAATTCTGGTTTGGGAAAATTTTAAGAAATTTAAATCAATAATTTTTATGATGATGGAATAGTATCTATCATAGATTTAATCTGATTATTGACAAGATAAATATTTATTACCTTATATTGAACAAGAACATCGTTGTCCTTCATGGTTTCACGAACTATGTTGCCATTTTCATCTTCAACTATCAGAACCTCCTCTGGTTTTGCCATACGACAAATCATAAGCATCCTCAGCTTTGACATTGGACCAGAATAGAGTTGTCTCCGCTGAAAAACTTGTGAACCTATGCCATCGACCATACCATGAAGCGAAGGTATCTGGAAATTCAATACATAGACAAAGGAAAGAAACCAAAAAATTGATTTGCTTTATCACAGAGTAAAGGGTTACAAACTAGGACTAATTATATACCAGCAGAAGGGCAAGAAGTGAAAAAAAACACATGAATATGTGCATGTACGTAAACTGGAAAGGAAAAACAGAAAATAAACCTAGAATGAATAAGAAACCATGCTCATAAAAAACTAAGAAAGCAAAGGAAAATAATAGAATTTCACTAAATATTTTCCTTGTCTTATACAGTTTTGATAAAGAGAACCACTTTATAACCCTCCTACTTATCCTCTTTTACATTTATATCCTCTTACTTCAAACTTTTTGTATAGAAGTTGTCTTAGTATTTAGAATATGCCAAAACAAACATTCTCTGTTAAGACCATTCTTAAGTCACTTTTAATTATCATATTTTTAATAGCACAAAGATGCTGATAGGAAAATAAAACCTTAAATGAGATTATAGAATATGAAAATACAAAGAAGTAGAAAGATCAAGAGTGTTTTTCCAATGAACCTGTAACGGGGTAAGGAAAAGGAACTGATGCTTTTTCTCAATTTTATTAGGGCTCATGGAAAATTGACATGGTATTTGGAAAATTAATGCATCAACCACCAAAATAGATTCATGGTCGAAAACACTCATAACAAGGTGACGTTGGAAGATTTCAGAAATTAACAGATTCAGGATGACAAAAGAAGGATTAAAAGTCGTTCAAGGAACACACAAGGAGCTGGCATCATCACACTGTCAAACTTAGGTTGCATCAATACGAAAGATGTGCACTACAGCTTAACAACTTGTGATTAGTGCAGTAGATCTTCTCGCACAAAAACATGTGAAAAAATAAGCTGTAAGCAATTATATGCATCATACCTGGAGTCCCATCATGGTTGCAGCTACTGCAGGATTGTCAAGATTATGGTGTGCCTCAAATAGTTCCAAAACCAAGGAGTTCCAATAGTCCAGACAAACCTATATATCAAACAAAGTAATTATTTCATGTGAAATCACAACTTTGATGATTAACAGGATATGATTTGGGGGTTTGTATAAAGTACCTTGAAGACTTCTGTGTCATCAACATACGAGATATTAATTAGATACTCAAGACCCAACAGCAGTGCAGAAATGTTCTCCTGAGTGGATTCCATCACTCTGATATGAGACTGCAATGTTAAGTAAGGGCATTATCATCAAAATGATTTTTAACAAGAACATGCCTGACTAAGTGCCAATGCTCATAGGAAAAAATATTCCCTATAGGGTGCAAGATATTGAAACCGTATACACCGAAATGACAAGTTTTACAGGACATAAAGTATTTGTTTGACGAATAGATAAATTCATAAAACCACCATCACACCTCAAGCAATAAACACTCACACTACATTAAAAAAAAACACAACCATAACGTGCACCTGAAAGCATGTATCTAGAAATCTCTAAACAAGCTTTTTGTCACACAAAAAAGCAGACTGTATTTCCACACTGTTGCATGTAATCGACAAACCCAAGGCTTGGGGCCTATATCATTAATTAGTTCCATAATTAACACCACGGCTTCTTTCTTTAACATAATTTCATCACATTGCAAGAAAACAAACATAAAATAAATGCAAGAGGGCATGTTGGAAACAAATGGAAAAAGCTCATTAGTTAAGCCCAATATTAGTTTTTCCTGGCCATAGAAAAGATCACTCACCACAAGGCTGAACATTTTTCAACAATTCTAGCTAAGGTGATATAATATGTTTAAAGTGACAGAAAGCTTGCCTTGTAAAATGAAGTGAAAAACAATGCCAAGTTCTGGATAAAGGCCTGTAGCAAGTAGTGACAAGAAACAAAGATAATCAGTTGCAAGTAAAACCATGTAGAAAGTCGGACCAAAGGAATACTTGGCATGTTACCTGCTCTTCACTAGATCCATGTGCATAAGCCTCTGGTATGTTTGTTGCTGGCGGAAGAATGACCTAAAGGAGGAAACTAGTTGTTAGAGTAGGTTGCATTAAATGGAAGTAATATTGTGTATACTCTTATGACTGGGTTCCAGTTCTGAATCAAGATGAACTATACCTGTAATTGGACCATGAAAACAGAATACATCTTAACATACTGCACATTATAGAAGTCTCCAAAATTAAGTGCAGCAACCTGTAAACACCAAAACAACAAATATGAGCCCCACATTTCTCAAGAAGTAAAATATGCAGATCTTCAATGTCAGTACAATCTACCTCAGTCAAACACTGGAGTGTGAGATTCCTATATGATGGCATGGGAAAAAACTTGAGGAGCGTTTCCAGCTGTAATACAGTATCATCATGAGAAAAAGAAGAGATAAATCCGGAAACAGAACAATCCCACCACTATAATACTAACAGCCATGCATGATTATTCTATGCCTACCAATGGAGATTCAAAAATGTAGCCCAAGGGAATCCAGGAAAGAAAAGCATGCAATGTGGATAGTGTTGCTCGAATAAGCTCAGTTCTTTGAGAGGCTGACAGTACATACAAACATAACTCATGGATGAGTTGAAATTCACTGTCAAAACAAAAGAAAATTATTAGCAAGGAAAATGATGAGTATCAATTATGTGAGAACGATATTGACTGCCATAATACAAAATTTCTATACTTAATTTTCCAAAATAAAAGTTCTATACCTGTTTAGGGATTGTTTGAGTTCTTTGATCTTCTGTTGAGTCATTTCTCCCCGAGAAAAGTCAAAAACTTCCTCACTTAGAAGCTGAAAAACAAAATGTTACTACACATACCCAAAACAAGTATATTTAGAAATGAGTACAAGAGCAAACTTACTTTCAAAATAGCCATACAATTCTCACAAATTGTTTCACTAGTTTTTGCAGCTGCAACAAGGTCAGGTATAAAGCTTTGCCATCTAGCTGGCCATTCATGCTTCAAAATCTGTAGCACCATAAACGCTATATTCATCTAACTCGCAATTCTCAACTTGACAGAAAAACTAACAAAAGGTCAAGCCAAAATCAAACAACAAAGAAAAAGTTCTTCAAAAGAATAACCAGAAATAATGTTGTCTAAGTAGTGGCAAAGAGGAAAACATTGAATTAATTACCCCAGCTAGAGTATCATCATTTTCAACGAAACTATAGCAATTACAAATCCATAATCTAGATAGAAATAACTTAAATAAAGATTTTGGACTTTCAAATTAGCAAGAACAAAAAGCTATACCTGAACTAAAATAACATTTAGCTTGTTCACATAAAGCCTTTCCATTCGAAAAGAGGCCTCATTACTTGAAAGCTGTACAAGAAACTAGAATTTATATACCAACAACATATCTGAAAGATTCAGTGAATTACATAAATAATATTTGAACTCCTGTCGTCCATATCTCCAAGGCATGCATACCTGAACAATTAATTCAGAGATATAATTTTTCATTCCATCTCGCTGCTCAACAGGTAAGGCATTCCATCTGTACTTTATAACAGTTTCTAGAACCTTCAAAAATGGATGGGAAAAACCACATGAGTGCAGACAGCCTATTAATTGATCATCCAAACCACAAGACCATTAACAAGCTAAATGAAACAGCAAACTACTTCACCTCAGACCACAACCCCTAGACCATTTTTTGAATATATCAATAACAAATAACAAAAAATTAAAAGATCTTGCCATCTCTGCTGAGCTCATGGCATTATTTGCTATCATATTGGTGGAACTTCTTCATTCTTAAGTTAAACTCTGACCCTCTCAAAAGCAGGATAAACAGATGCAAAACAGCATAATGTCTATACCGAAATAGAATAGGTAAGATCCCTCAACCATAAGCTTTAATTTGTTGGGATAGCAAGCAGCAAAACATTAAACCACAAAATCCGGATTACACTGGGGTTGAAGGCAATTGTGGCAACTACAAACAATGCGGGTTCAATTACAGGAAATGTGGCAGCAATTGCAGCAAATCACGGTAACAATCTGGACCAAATTTGCATAT
Source organism: Erythroxylum incrassatum (assembly GCA_026546855.1). Classification (NCBI taxonomy): domain Eukaryota; kingdom Viridiplantae; phylum Streptophyta; class Magnoliopsida; order Malpighiales; family Erythroxylaceae; genus Erythroxylum; species Erythroxylum incrassatum. Next base: position 15,079,308 of record JANVCL010000006.1, read on the forward strand.
TGCAGCCACAATTGCAGTTGCAAACCATCATTTAAAATCTTGGTGACTAGTTACTGGTCAAGTGAACAGTGAGTGCAAGGGCAATTATGACATTTTACATCATAATAAGTTTTCCTTACTATAAAGAAATTTCAGATATGGTATATTGTCCTAATCTATTTAGAACTTAAGCTTATTAAGAATAAAGGATCCAATATTGGACTAGGATTCAATTCTATTTTGAAAATCTTAGCTCTAAATTCCTTTATTACTGGGTCCATTTGTTTCCATTTATATTTTTATTTTTTGTTTTGTTTTTCAAATTTAGTAAAAATAAACCTGTTTATTTGAATTTATAGTTTTTGTTTTTAATTTTGGTTTTCTTCCAATTTTCATAAATTATGAAAATCATAAAGAGTAGTTTTTCCAGTTTCTATTTTTTATAATATGATTTACTATTAATTAAATATACATTATTTAATTATTTAATATTAATTATTAATAAGAATTATAAATAATTTAATCTAATAACTTAATTCAACTTTTATAATTAAATTAAATATTAAAAATAAAATAATTTTAATGTAATAATTATTAATAAATATAATTTAAATTTAAAATATTTTCACAATGTATAAATTTAACATAAAATTTGCCTTAATAATTAAAAATAAATTTTAATTTATAAATAAAATTTTAATTATTTTAATCATTTATTTTAATGAAATATAACAATTTTCACTAATAATTTTCAATAAATACTATAAAAAAGGTTAAGATAAATTTTATTTAATGTATTTATTTATAAAAATAATTCATTTTAAAATTTTATATAATATATAATTATTAAATATTAACAACCAAATAGACTTTTGTTATTATCTGGAAAAAAATTGAAAACTACAACAAAAAAATAGAAATACACTCAAACGGCCCGTAAGATTAGGATTCCAATAATTCATTTACATTTACGTGTACGTGTATTCAACCCTTCAATCAAAGCACAATTGATTTTCTCGGCAAATTTTGAGTTCTCAAACTAGAAGGTGTGATGCTTTCTTCTAAGAGTAAGTGCCTGTTTGGATGGGCTTATACCAGTAGAGTTTTTGTCAGTAGAACTTTTCTTAAAAGAGCTTTTCTAAGAAGCCAACTGACTATTTGACTGTCATTTTAAAAAGAACTTTTTTAAAAGAGCTTCATACAATAGACTGTTTGACAACATAAAAATAAAAATACTTTTAATTTTAACTATATTTTATTTTGTAATAAAAATTATTTATCCATATAAATATTATTTAAAGTATATTAAACAATATGCAAAGTACAATATATTAATTATTATATAATTTTAAACATATGAAACATAAATGAAAATATATCTAACAAAATCTTGTATATAGATTATAACATAAATAAACTAATATCGAAAATAAATATTATAATATATAAAAAATCAAATAATATTATATAAATTTTAAAATAAATATCCTAAATAATTAAATACATAATAAACAAGTTGATGAGTTTGTGAGTATTGGGAGAATTATGTGTATAATTAATTTGTATCAAAAAGATTTTAAGTTCATATTATAATAATTTAATTATATTTTTTAATTAATCAAACTAAAAATTTATTAAATAAATCTACTTAAAATTTAATATTCATGCTTGAAATTCGAAAATGATTTATTAATTTTATTTGTTAAATAGTTAAATTCTAATAAATTTAATTTTAAAAAGGATAAAATAGGATATGTATTTTCTGGGTCCCACTCCGGTATTTTAAAATTTTAAAGATAAAGAGTACTAGTGATTAAATGAAATCTTAGCCGTCCAAGCACGTGCAATCATTAGCGATAGTGCAGGATCGCTTGATTTAGAAGCGCAGTTAAGTTACTAATTAATAATTATTACTCCAACATGACCGATCCAGTGGTCCTGGGCGCATCAGATCACAATCCGTTGAAAAGCACTGAGCATTATGTCCAATATTAACATATCCAACCCAAAAATGTTCAAAGCCAAATATTTTATTTCTTAGCTTAGTTGAAAATTGAAAACGTATTTATATAATTATCTGAATATTTTTAATTGACGTATAATAATTTATTTTGTATTGTAAGTTGTAACCGTAAAAGACATTGCGGTTAGATTTAAATGACACTATCTCACACTGTCAACTTCACCGGCTCGCGTGTTCTCTCCACGTCTTCTTCGGCTCTGTTCCTGTACAGTTCATTTCTTCACTACCTCGAATAAACTCTCCCTCTTTCTCATTGAAGAGGAGACTAAATTGAGCGAAATCAGGGCTTGCGAGAGCTTGATGTTTGTGGAAAAAGACGTGGAAGAATGCCGCTGACGAGGTGCCAAATACGGAGTGAGTACGGCTTAGCCGATCCGGAGCTGTACAGAGCCGCTGATAGAGATGATCCGGAGGCTCTCTTGGAAGGCGTTGCTATGGCTGGCCTCGTCGGAATTCTACGCCAACTCGGGGACCTGGCTGAGTTAGTCTTTCTCTTGGTTGTTGTTGTCTTTTGTTTTTGTTTTTGAGAATTGAGTATGAGTATGAGCTTGAATTGTTTGGTGAAATGTTGGTTAAAATTTGCATTTGAGTTTCTAGTTCTTTACGGCGCTGTTTCGGGCGTGTCCGTCCACAGTGTATGTAATTCTGTTTTCTTTTTATTTATAGTTTTGTTGTTTCTAGCAGCTTCGATGCAATCGTTTCTTTTTTGTAGTGTGTGTATAGCTATGTGACGATGACTTGCTGACTATGGACTAATGTGTCAACTGTCAAGTATTCTAGGAGTTAGCTCTGATTCCAATTCTTAAGCTTAATGCTTTTCGAAATTGGCACTTCTGTTATCTTAATTTTTGTAAAGGAATCTAACTGCAGTATATTACTAAATTAACTGAATTTGTATAATTCTTTGCCTAAATAGGATATGGATATTCTATGCGTGCTCGGTTTATGTACCTATTGTTGCTGATTCTTTTTCAAGTTTGATGGAGCTATGATTAGTTATTAAACTTGACTAGCAGCAATGGTTTTTGATGCAGTGCCATTGATTTAATTTATATATTTATCTTTGTCTGGTTCTATTTGATAACGAATTAGCTTTCAGGAATCTTTAATTTCTTCTCTCTGGGACATTGAACTTTTGCTTTCAGAATTTTGTGGACCGTGGAAATGTTCAGTACATTTAATAATTCCTCTTGCTCGTATGCACATTGCTGCGAAATTTAATCTCCTTCATTTCCTTTCGAAATACCTACTTAGAAAATTTGTTTGATAGTTGTTCTTATGGTTTTTTGAAGGTTTGCTGCCGAGATATTTCATGATTTACATGAGGAAGTAATGGCAACTGCAGCCAGAGGCCATGGCCTATTGGCTCGTGTTCAGCAGCTTGAGGCAGAAGTTCCTTCCATTGAGAAGGCATTTCTCTCCCAAACAAATCATTCGTCATTCTTCTCAAGTGCAGGTTCTAACCATCTGTGCTATTGCTTTGTAAATCATTCTGGGTTTCTCGTATTAGTAAGTTGATGACTAATTTGGACAATTTCGAAACATATGTAAAGAGTATTACAAATCATTGGTTGAAGAATTGAGTGTTATAAATTTTTCTTGTTCCCTTCTAAATAGAGGCGTGACTCAAATTTTCTGTTAACGAATGATAGATGCTGCTATTATCAATAGATCATTTTTACTTATATTAAATAAGATCCTGGACTTCGAGATTTTTTGTGTTCTTTTTTAACTTACTTCTTGGTGGAACTTCAGTTGTATATATATAACTAGCTTTGGTCAAAAAGCTTTGCAAGTCTGATGTTTATGTACTTCTTAGTCTGTGGTTTTATCCTTTTAAAGTATTAGGCTTCTGTTCCTCCAAAGAATTGATCCTTTTTAGCATTATTTCATTACAGGCTTTGACTGGCATCCTAATCTGCACATGGAACACAGTGTCATTACTCGTGGTGGCCTGCCTCGCTTCGTGATGGACTCCTATGAGGAGTGCCGAGCTCCACCGCGCTTATTCCTTCTGGACAAGTATGATATTTAGCTCTGTTTTTAAGTCACCAAAGTTATTAAGTTTTAAGACCTTTGTACTATAGATAATAGAAAAAACTGGGCCTGGATTCTTTCAGGTTTGATGTTGCTGGGGCTGGAGCATGTTTGAAACGATACACTGATCCATCATTCTTTAAAATTGAAACAATGGGTGAAATTTCAGTTGAAGCTCCTAGGGATAAGAAGATTCGTAAAGTAAAGGTATATAGTGAGCTTTACATTGAAATTCAAAGGTCTTTCTTGGTAACTTGATTTTTAATTTGGCACTTTAATCTGTGGCAGAAGAAAGGATCACGCTGGAGGAATGGAGAAACCCCAGAATTTGCACCGGCGTCACATGCCAAGTAAGGCCTTCGTTCAATATTCTTGGCTGTGACAGTTTTGTATGCTTTAACTTGCATGTTTTGAGTGAGAAATTTTTATATAATTGTTTTCAAAAAATGCAGATTGCATGAGTTGTTTTTGGAGGAGCATGTTCAGAATATTCATCCTGACCCTGCACGTGTTGTGAAATTGAAAAGAAGGCAATTAAATGGATTTCCTTTTGACATGAAACCTGGGAAAAGTTACATGGAAAAAGTCCTGGAGATTTGTTCACCAGATCATAAAACAATATGTGGAGTTTCTGTTCCTCCACCAGCCTTGAAACTGACAAATGATAATTCTAGTGAATCAGGGCTGGAAATAGTTGAGATAAGTACAGTAAGTCCTCCCAAAAGGTCATTACAAAGAAAGGAAAGTGCAAGTTCATCACCTAAAATTGTTGATGGCGAGACAGATGAATCCCCTTCTTCCGTCCATAAAATGATGATTGAAGAGGAGATACGAGTTGATGTAGATGGAAAAACAGATGGTAGTCTGGATGGTGACAACTTTGATGATTTGACCAGTGAGGTAGACAATTACATGGATGCTCTTACTACCATGGAGTCAGAAATGGAAACCGACAACGATTACAAATCTAGGAAGCAGGAGCACCACTTGAATGCTTTAAATTATCAGATGGATTCTGATAGAAATGATGACCAGCTGGATGATAGAGCCAACTTTTCAGACTCTCAATCGATTGGAATCTCCTCTATATCAGATGATGGGATCAGGTCATTTAAGAGAGGGACATATAGCTTTTCATTTTCTGATTCTCCTAAAAGTTTATGTGAGAATATGTTGTTTGATGGTGAAGTAGCAGCTCAGGTGTTCTCTTCCACTGAAGATGGGCCGGCAGAGACTATGGCTGAGAAATCAAACAATAATCATGCGCATGGAGATACTCTGGGGTTGGAATCCTTTGAGCTTGCTGTGTCCAAGGATTTGCGTGCTGAGGGAGGCAAGATCCATGATCCTGGAGAGACATCATCAACCCTATTTGCTACTGATTCAGATATGCACTTGGCTTCAGTACCTGTTTCACTTTCTCAGATAGATTCATGGAAAGGACATGAATCAAATGATAGACCCTCTAGCTTTGTTAAGCTTGATTCAAATTCGCCATATATTGAGGAGAGTGGGACAAATCTGAACGAACAATCTGTACTTTTCCCTGATACAGCTTCCCAGACAAGGCATGATGTGCTACCTATTGAATGTCAAGCAGTTAATGAGTTGGATGACAAAGATACGCCTGGGCTTTCTCACGCTCTTGTACATTCCGTGACTACCTTGGATCTAACTCCTGAAACAAAAGATGACAATTATTCTGTGAATGAAGGGCTTCAAACAGAGAAGAGAGAAGCAATTTCTGATGAGAATTTGGTTGTGAAGAGTGATTTACAACATTCAGTTGTTTCAGCCAAAGAAGACGGGAGCCTTTCTTCAACTTTGCCTCAAGTCAAGGTGGATTCGGGTATTGTCTCAGTGCCCGACAGCTCAGCTACTGCAATTTCTGATGACATGATTTCTCAAGCTGCTGATGCCAATACAACAAGAAGAGTTGACTTGGATAATTCAAGCGCAGTGGTAGATACTTCAGAAGCTGAATTCAGTAAGGAACATGAACACTTAAGCACAACTGCTAATCATTTTGAAGTTGAATGTGTCTCAACAGAAGTAGTAGTTCCATGTTCTGAGGAGAAGCTGATTGAACTATCTGGACATACAGAAGGTGAGAAAATGGGTGCATCGACCAGTGATGTAGATTCAGTCAGAAGGTACATAGATGATCCTGGACGTCCATATACTTGTTTGGACATACCTGGTCCCAAGGATGAGGCGAACTTGGGTAATGTTGAAAGTGAAACTAACAAAGTAGAAGATCTGAGTTTGTCAGATGTTGCTGCCAGTGACACTAATTCTGATATTGTGGGTGATTTTGTTTGTTTATCTGCAGATTTAGTTTCATATCAATCTGAGATTCTTGTAAATAAGCAAGAATCTCTTTCTGACACTGAGATTAAACATCAGAAACCATTGGACTTAATGGAAACAGTTTCACCAGAATGCTCTGACACTGAGATTAAACATCAGAAACCATTGGACTTAATGGAAACAGTTTCACCAGAATGTCTAGCTGAATCCGAGGTACGGAAGGAATTGGAACAATTGGAAATCACTGCCATTGATCTAGATTCCAGAGGACACGATTTGGGCTTGAATGAGCATTGTAACGAAGGAGTTATTCATCGTTCATTTTTGGTGGATGAGACCCATAACAGTCTGTATGTTAGCGATGTCATGAATAGACTGACTTCAGGCATAAGCGGCCAAGGTTTGGAATCTAATAATACCTATCAGATTCATTACTTAGAGAAGAGTGAAGATGCGGAAGATTCAAGCATCATCTATCTTCCAGAGGCTATAACTTCTTTGAAAAAGCAGTCGAATGAGCTGCAAACATGTGAAATTATTGCAGAATATGTGCAAACGGCTGCCAGTGAGTCGAATTCCAAGCCAGTGACTGATCATTCTTCACCAACATGTTACCTACCCATTCCTGAAAATGTTTTGGAACATCCAAGTCCAGTGCAGTCCAATCAACTTGACAGGGGACATCTGCAAGTGATTGAAGCAAGTACTAACCAATCTAATATAAAGATTGAACAGACAGAAACTTTGAATCACCCAGATACTGAAATGGGTCTCAATGATATATCCAATTCTTGTTTGGAACTTCTTTCACGTCAAAATCTTTTAGTGAAACCAGCGGAGGCGGGGCTTGATGGCCTTAAATACACAGGAAATCCATTTGATTCTGGCTCTTCTAGCTTAGCCCCCGAGCCCAACCATGCCAATATGGAAGAGGCAACACCATTGCCTCCTTTGCCTCCTATCCAGTGGAGGTTAGGAAGGACTCAGTCGATCATGCAAGCTCAAGAGAAAGATTCTATATCTGACAGTCATTATGCATTCCCACCAACAGAGCCATTTGCAGCTGACCAGAAAGCTCCAATTCCATCTTCAGATAGAATGTTGTTGGCATCTTCAAACCCATTTTTCCCAATCTCTACTGCAGGTAGCCAGACTTCAACGCTGTACATATCTGAAGAGTCAACGAGGCAGTTGCCGCAACCAGCCCCCCATTCACTGGAGGAGCCATCCTTTCTTAAGGTGCCAAAATTTCAACAAGATTGTGTCCCATCAGAGGGTACAGAATCCGTGAACCCATTTTTAAGTTTGCAGGAAACCTCAAATGAGAAGTTGGAGCAAAATTTTATTCCCTCACGAGAAGACTTGTTGCAATCTACTCCAGATCTTCTCTCACAAGTACCAATAGCAGAGCGTATTAATTCTGAACATGATCCCATGCCCTCACAAGGCTTGCCAAGTTACCCTTTGAACCAATTAGCACCAATGACAACCTTAGAGGCAAAATCACCTTCACAAGAGTTGGAAGGGGAACAAGGGAATCATCCAGAAAAATCATTAATGCCTGAGTCTGTGGTAACTGAACAGCCTCAGTATGATGAGACTACTTCAAAAGGAGACTCAAAATCGCCTCACAGTAAATTAGCTTTGGCACCTACTTATGAAGTTGTAAGGTCAAATGGGAACAAGCTTCCTCGCCCTCGGAATCCTCTCATTGATGCAGTCGCTGCTCATGACAAAAGCAAGGTAATGAATGCTTGAATATGTTGATATGCTTTCAAGTCTTTTGCTTCCTAAATTCTGAATCCTGTGCAGTTGAGAAAAGTGACTGAAAGAGTTCGACCTCAGATTGGACCAAAGTTGGAAGAAAGAAATTCGATGTTAGAACAGATACGCACCAAGGTTAGGCCTCCATTTTCCTTCGTAGTTAGTTATTTATTCCATTGAAGCTTTTACACTTCCTCTTCATTTTCCTTGCAGTCCTTTAACTTGAAGCCTGCCACATTGGCAAGGCCTAGCATCCAGGGCATTCCAGGTCCAAGAACCAACCTGAGGGTTGCTGCCATCCTGGAGAAAGCAAATGCAATTCGCCAGGTCTCTCTATTCACACTGTGCTTTTGTGTTTTGTGTCTAAAACGATCTCTTATGTTCCAACTTTGAAACAGGCTTTTACTGGAAGTGATGAAGATGAGTCAGACAACTGGAGTGATTGTTGAGAAATAACACGCTCCTTCTCCATGTAATGATGGCTATTTTCTTTATATTAATTACTGATATATATCTTTATTCTAGTTCAAGGTGAACGCCAAGCATGGATGCCTATCCCCTGAAAGTAAATAGACAGCATTCAGATTTAGGGTATACCTTTTCCTCTTTATACTATGTTAAAGGTGCATGTGTTAAAGATTTGCTCATGGACATATGCCCTGCGCTGGTCCAAAAAAATTCACTTGGATGAAATGGCTAAACACAAAGATGGCAGTGACTCAGGTGGCAAGAGCAATATAATTATAGAGATTCAATCATATGTAATGAGATTTTAATATTTTGGCAGATGTAAATTTTGTGGTACTGATTAAAGTTTTGCATTCTTGTATGTAATGCTTTGATAATAGAGAAAGTCTGTCCATCTCATGTTTTTCCTTTGTAACAAAATGTGCTTGGTTTATGTCATTCATTAATTGTAATTACGAGTTGTACGAAATACTCTACATTTCTGGTTTACCTTTTTTTTTTTTCTTCCAGCCGAGAACGAGCAGGAATGGCAATTGGCCTACGGCTATCCTTACGGTAGGTTTTGGGAAGGTATAGTAATAAGTAGCTTTTTAGAGATGGTTATAAAATATGTTCTACTTTATAATGTATAAGTTTAAATGGATATTTTCTCTATTAAAATCTAGCAATTACTAAAATTATTAAGGCACAAAAATGATTTTAAAATTTAAAAGAAATTTCATTATTTGTACTTGCCTCCTCTGTTTCTCACTTATATTTTGGCATCAGGTAAGAAGAAAATTATGAGCATAATACCGTATACAATCAATTAAAACACAAAGATAATTATAAACAAAATACGAAGGTAAGTTAACAATATACAACGATCATGAAAACCCTATAAGACAATTACAAAGGAAAAGGTATCAAGTATCCCCGACATCGTTGCCATAATTATACAAACAGTCTCACCTATACTTGATATCATATTACAAAGAAAATCTTCTTTTATTTTAAAAATGTCATTAAGGGTCCAAGCTCAAAGCAGAATAAATACAAAGGTGACACCTAAAAAGGATGGATAATTAAAAACCATTTCCTTTATAATATTAATTAAACTATTAAACCCATAGAAAGTCATTTTGTAACAAACTTAATGATACATTTGTATGTTAAAAACCATTCCTATATTAAGGATCATGTATAATATAAACCATTTCCTTCCTAGCAAAAATGAAAAAAAAGTTTGGAAACAACCTCTCTATTAGTTAAGAGTAAGATTGCGTATTACATGATCTCCCTAAAACCCGCGTACCTACGAGATTCATACTAGATGTTGTGTTACAAAAAGTCAAACTTATAATTCATAAAAAGTGACTAGTTTTCAATGAGATTAATTTTCTTGTCATCAAATAAGATTGTGTCAAAGGTCTTAACAAATAGACTTAAACATATTTTGCCGCATGTTATTTCTGATACGCAATCTGTATTTGTGCCTAATTGGTTAATTACGGATAATGTATGTGTGGCTTTTGAGACTTTGCATAGCTTGAAGAATAGGAGGTATGGGGCTTTAGGTTATTGTGCACTAAAAATTGACATTAGCAAAGCTTGTGATCGGGTTAATTGGGCTTACTTGAAGGCCATGCTTACGTCTTTGGGTTTTCCTCCTGTATGGGTTAATTGGATGATTATGTGCTTTTCTGAGGTGAGCTATATGGTGAATCTTAATGGTAATCTTGTCGGGCCTATTACACCGAGTCGAGGTCTTCGTCAAGAAGATCCTATTTCTCCTTACTTGTCTTTTATATGTGCCGAAGGCCTTACTGCTTTGTTTAGGGAGGCAGAATCTAAAGGAGTGTTACATGGTTGTTGGGTTAGCAGAGGGTGTCCAAAAGTATCTCACTTACTATTTGCGGACCACTCTATTTTCTTTTTTGAGGCCAATTCTAATGAAGCGACGGTGGTCCGTAATATTCTTTCTGATTATGAAAAAGCTTCTGAGCAATCGGTAAACTTGTAGAAATCAGGGATAATTTTTAGCCCATGTGTGAAGGAGGATATCAGAGCTGCCATTTCAAGTATTCTTGGAGTTCATAGTCCATTGGAGGGTGGTAAGTATTTAGGGCTCCCTTCACTTATCGGTCGTCATAAAAAGCAGATTTTCAGTTACATTAAAGATAAGTTGTGGAAAAGCATTAATTCATGAAATAACTTATCCTTATCTAGAGCGGGTAGGGAGGTCCTTCTTAAATCTGTAGCGCAGGCCATTCCTTCCTATTGCATGTCTGTGTTTTTATTACCGCTTTCTCTGTGTCAAGAACTACAGGTTATTATGAACCGTTTCTGGTGAAATAGTAAGAAAGAAGTCACTGAGGGTATCAATTGGATTACTTAGGATTTTATGAGTGTTCCGAAGTGTGAAGATAGGATGGGTTTTCAAGACTTGCGACATTTCAATCTGGCTATGTTGGGTAAACAAGAGTGGCGCCTCCTAACTCAACAGGATACTTTGTTTTACAGGATGTTTAAAGCTAAATATTTCCCTTTAGTGGATTTTCTAAAAGCACAGAATGGTAATAATTTGAGCTTTATTTGGTCTAGTATCCATGCCTCGATTGATTTGTTGTGTTTGGGGTCTCGATTGAGAGTAGGCAATAGTAGGAGTATTCTGGTGGGTTTGGATCTATGGATTCCTAAGCAAGTCAATTTTGTGGCGAAAGATGGGCAAATGTTTGTGAATAGATCTTGGAGAGCTTGTGACTTCCTAGGAAATGGTGGTAAAAGGTGGAATATTGGGCTACTTATGGAATACTTTTCTTCTAATGATGTTCGTGCTATTCTCACTATACCGCTTAGTGTCCATTGTGTGGATGATTCAATGCTATGACATTTTGAGGAGAGGGGTAATTATACAATTAAGTTCGGCTATCATATTAGCAGGGGTTCATCCATGGTTAATAACTCGAACCCAAATAGAGAAGTATGGTGCGAAATATGGAAGCTTGACGTTCAAGGTTCGTGATTTCATGTGGAGAACGACCAAAAATGTGATACCAATTAAGATGAATTTCTTTTAAAGGTAAAAGTGTAAATTCAACAAAGAAGTTATGTACAACTACATAGGGGCATAGCCTAGACAAGATTAAAAAACAACAGGTCCAAAAATGCAATAAATCTAAAGGAAGGCCCAAAAACATAAAGAAACGCAAAACATCCAAAGGCCTAATAGTTGGGGTAGCTCTTAGAAAAACCTAAAAAATAGTAGCCCACAAAATCAGAGAAGATAGGTGCATGGACTTTGCCAGTGCAACCACCTACTACAACACCTTGCCAACTCCATACAACATGTTACACGCCTACAACCAACAGAAGAGCCAAAAACACCATCTGGAACTAGGTGAAGAGCAAGGGGTAACGATGTTTAGAAAGTAATGAGTTCAGTTGGGTAGAGGTGATACAAAATCTTATAGATGACCAACTTGATTTTAGAGATAACATCTAGGTTTGAAAAAGAAGCACCCTCAAGTTGGACAGCATTGCGAATTCTCCAAAGAGTGTAAAACTGTACAAAGAAGAGCCAAGCGAATGACTTTGCACCTCAGGAGAGCACCCTTTGCTTCTAATCGGATCCATTTGATAGCCCGTAATAAAGATCCCATTTCGCGTTGGATACTTAGCCAATGTCAAATACCTTGCCACACCACTCTAGTGAAATTACATGTTAAGGACAAGTGGTTGATAGATTCATCTTTAGAGCCACAAAAAACACAAAGAGAATTCAATCAAGAAAGGAGAGGTTATCTTTGGTAAAAAGACGGTTCCGCAAGCTCAACCAAGCTATAAAGGAGAATTTGGGTGGTATACAAGCCTTCCAAATGAAGGACATCCATGGCCTCTTGTTATGCTTAGTTACATTTAGGAGTAGTTAACACCAGAAGGCCATGCTTACTTGCAGCCCCTTTGCCTACCTCTTGGTCAATCAGATTAGCATCAGTCCCTATAGTACTTAGTAGAGTCTTGGCTTTGGTCTCTAAGGTTGTATTCGATTGTTCCTGCCTACTGGCTACCCTTGTTTCACTATCCAGATTTATCGCATTCATAGGTTGGGATTTGGCTGCTTGTGAAGCCCCTACTTTCGACATCCATTTTTGTACTGTTGGTAAATATTTCTTACAAGTAAAAAAATTATGCCCAAACATCTTACAAGAGCAGCAGTACTGTGGATAAGTTTCATAAACAACCAACTGAGTGAATCGAATGCCCTCAGGTAAGTTGAGAGCAAAACTAGTTATTGTTTTTTTGGAGACATCCACTTCGACAAGAAGACAAGCATATCCAACTCTGGACCTCAAGTTAGCGATTTGATCCGTACAAATAGGTTTCCCAACCATAGAACCGAGCTTGGAAAGGCCTTTAAGAGTCTATAAATCAAGTGGAACATTCGGAAGTTTGATCCAAATGGGCATCTCCATAAAATCCCTCATGGGAGATTAATTTGCAAGGTACACCCCATTGATCGATGAGGTCTTCTATGCCTTTCATACTAGAGAAGTGACCATTGAAAACACCACCAAACAAAATCCCCATTCACTTTCCAATTCCATTCTATCCTCAGCTAAGATGTTGACCACATTTGCCACAGAAATTTGTTCAAGAGGCATTCCCTGCGTGAGGTCACGATTTTGGCAAAAAAGACTAGCAAAGGAGGGTTTACTCGGAGCTTTCTCGGCGTTTCCGGAAGGCCTAGCCACCTGTTGTGAAGCAATTGGTTCTTCGACCCCAATCAGAACCGACAATAGAGTTGGCATTTGAGCAAGCACCTGAGCTGCAGACAGGGCTTGCGAAGGCGGAATGTTGGAGTTGATGAGAATTGTTTATTTTGCCTTTTGCAAGAAACTGTGGATCATTTATTCCTATATTGTCCTTATGCAATGAAAGTTTGGAGAGTTGTTGGTTTGGATGGGCCACCTTTGAACTCTTCTTTTGTTGATATATTTTGCAAGTTTGTTTATCCTTGGGCAAGGAGAAAGCTACCTATTTTGCTATGATTTGTTGGTATATTTAGCGGAGCAGAAACGACTTGTGTTAGTCCTCAAAACAATGACAGTGTAGTAGTTGGTTCAAGTGGCGATTGCCCATCTGCAGAACTGACAGGAATGGAGCGTGTTGAAGCCTACTGTTGTGTCTGTGTATCAGATTGGCGGACAACAGGGTGCTGAAAATGACATCATTAATTTGTACAATTCTTATTTACAAGCATTTGTTGATGCCGCAACATTTCAACAGGGAGATATCACAAGTTTTGCGGTGGTTTTTGAAGATCCTAAAGGTGGATTTATCAAAGCTATATTTGGTTACCAATAAGGTATTAAAAGTGTTGCAGTGGCGGAGGCAATTGCTTTGCATGAGACGTTATTACATGCAAAGTCTCACTTTGATGATGGCGGCTTTATTTTTACAGATTGCCAACATTTATTTCTTGCTTTTTCCTCTGATTCTCTTGACATTTCTGAGCTAGGTTTGATTGTTAAAGACTGTTTGCTTATTCTTAAGTCTAGACCAGATAAACAAGTTCGGGGGATTCGCAGAAACTTGCATGTTGTTACTCATCAACTGGCTAGAGCATCCATTAGATACTCCCCTTTTGTTTCTTGGGAGGTTGTTTCGGATGTTATCATCAAATTCTTCATTTGATTAATGAAATGGTTCTTTTCCTTCCAAAAAAAAAGTACCAAACTTAATCTACAGTAAGAGTTCCATAGTGAAATTAAAAACATCAAAATCAACAGCATCAGAATGTAATTTTTCATGATTAAAGAATATCAAATGACATTTACATAGTGTACAATATCCTATAACTAAGAAATCCCCACCTCAATGTGGACACTTCCACTAGCCCACAACAAAAGAATAAAACCAAAGCAACATAAATAAAATGGTTACCTTCATCCCATCTCTAAAAAAAGTAAGCATAAGTTGTCTGATGAACCCATATTCAATCATCAAAGTTATAAATTATAGAAAATGAATTAAGGTATGAAGTATCAAAAAGAACAAATAGAAAAATATGATAGAAATCAATAATTCAACACTCTACATAAGTTAGACATCACATACTTTTAAGACAAACATCACTTTAGTTGTTTTTGGATTTATCGTTGCTTACAACACTAGTCCAACCTAAGTCTCCATTGATAACAAAGAACACATCATTAACATCCATCTAGGCATTCTCTGTCCCAAAGAGCCAAACACCTCCTAGAAACAAAGCATGAAACAAAGGGTGAAAAAATGATGTGGAAGATAAAGCTTCCTTTATCGAGTGATGATCTTAATATCACTCACCGTGACGTCAAAAACACGAAATCGACATATATGAGCTGATATTCTAATCTTTTGTTTTCAAGCTTAATTTATTTAAGCTAATGACATAAATAAGCAAACTTAATAACTCAATATAAAGAACTCAATAAGCTTTCGTTCTGTCAAACATGAATAACCGTTTGCCACAAAACATCAAATTCATCCATTTCTATCATCATCGAAGTCGTTTTCTGCAACAAACTGTAGGAATAAATAATTACAATATACAGCCAAAGGTTAAGGAAGCCTGGTGAAGATAATATCAGACTTAAAACAATAATAAACATAGATAAAAAACCAACCAATAACCACATTCTAACATAGCTAAATCTCATTAATGCAAAGACAACAATGTTACGGTAAAAAACCTACAGATTAAAGTTGGTTAGGATAATCGAGACTAGTCAAGGAAAATATAAAGATTTATGCCTGGGAAAGATTCAAACTATTATAATTCAATTACATATATATGGTAGTTTTGGAACATTGTTAGGGTACAAATATATTACATTGTACAAAACAATAGTAAGACCAACATAGGCTGCATCATAAAGATATCGCATCACTTACATTAGGAAGCTGAAAAATTAGAATGCTGCAAAAATAAAAACAAATTACAAGTATCAACCCTCTTGGAACATATCATTTAAGGAAAGACTACAGTTCATTTGAGATCTGTCCAACAATAAGCCAGTTAGCATACACAAGAATGTGTCCATAATAAAATCCTCTAGCTAATGTTATTAAGAATTCAAAGATTAAAACCTTAAACAACCAATAAAATCTGCAAAACAGTAAATAATATTGATTGAAGGGAATTTCATGAATCAAAACCCTCAGCGGTTAAAGGATTAGCTCAATAAACAGTCAATGAAATCAACAAAGCAGTAACATAAACCATGCCTTGGATCCAAATCCTTCTACAGCTTAAGGTACCTATATCCTAAAACCTAAAACGTAAACTCTCTAACCTAAACCTTGAGCCTTAATCCTAAATCTTAATACTTAAGACCTAAGACCTATAACCTATAACTTATAAATTATAACATAAACCTTAAACTTTAATCCTAAACATTAAATCCTAATTCCTAATATCTAAACCCTAAGCCTTAAACTGTAAAATTTATACCTTAAAACTTAAACTATAAAACTCTAAACCTTAAACACTAAATTTAGAAATAAATCCCAATACTAAGTGTTAAGAAATTCAATTATCTAAGAATCAATTACCAAGTAAAACAAGAAATGGTTACTATCATCCGCCTCTATCAAAAGAAACACATCTTGACAATGTAATGAATAACACAGCTGAAGTATAAAAATTTTCTTGGATCCAAATCCTTTTAAAATGACTATTTTAGGTTTAAAGAATTTGGAATTTTGCTTTCCTTCCTTTTGTTTTTCTACACTCATCCCTCTTAAAAGAGCTTTGTTTAATTATAGCCATTTGAGAATATTTATCACTATAAACAATACACACACACACATCTCTATATATATATGTATACATATAAACAAAATTTCATTTAATAGTAATAAATATAACAAATTTTAATTAATAAATAATTACCTTATTTTTTACGTACTATTAGAATTCTCTAGATCTGGCGCTTTAACGAAATTTTTACTAGGTATTGTTGTTGTTGTATAAATATAGGCAGGAGACAAGGACGTTAATTTTGGCATAAAGTTAGAAATATGGGCATAAAAATAATGAACAAAATACCATATATTATTAATTAAAACACAATCATAATTACGAGGTAAACGCAAAGATAAGTTAACAATACGCACAAACAAGCATGAAAATCATGTAAGACAATTTAAAAGTCACATTTAGGAAGAAAAAATGGTTGAACAAAGATCATAAAGAAACTAAGGGAAGGTGCATGGGGCATTGATTGATTCATTTTTTGGTGATAGTTACGGCAATTTCCATGAAAGCTCTCTCTTATCTCCTATCCCATATGCTTGGATGCTAATACTTTTCTCCTCTTTCTAGAGAAAACATGCCATGGATTGATGAATGCGCCGTCTTTTAGCTAGCATCTGATGTGAGTCTGATGCGGTAGATAACTGCCACCGCACCACTCACCATCGTTGACATGGTCATCAGCATGAGTATGGTCATATTTCATGCTTGGCAACGAGTTGGGATGTGCCTGAGTCCGGCCTGAAAATATGAGGACGGAATACTCTGTTTATTTTACCTGTTTTTATTTTGTACTATAAATCAGTAATTTATTTTACCTTGTTTGTATTATGTTCTATAAATTTCAGTCATTTATTTATGCAGAATCTATACAGAATTTATATAAATGGATAACTGAGATTTATAGAACAGAATAAGACAGGATAAAATGGACAGAAAAATCTAGCTCAAAAAATATGCTTTTAAATGTGGTTTTGTAGCTAAAGAATGTGGAGGGTAGATTGAGTGCCTTAATTACCACTCATCCTATATAAATAAACATAAAATTGAAAGTGAAGATCATTCTTTCCTAAAATAATTAAAACTACAATAGAATTTGCCTCCCTAACCTATCTAATTCTACAAAGTCACAATCAAATCGTAGAAAAGGAACATTTACAAGCATGCACATATATGAGTATCATTACACAACTAAGGAAGTGGGCATTCTCCACTTTCTCCTGACTTCTAAACCTCATAGTGTATCTTCTTAGTCGATTAGGTAAATCTTATTTATATTAAATAAAAAGTATTATTTATAATTATTTTACAAGCGTTTGAAATTTTAAATCAAGATTTAAGTTTGTTTTTTTTATAATTTAAATATAATTTAAAATTTTATTAATTCAATTTTTGGATCAAAACTTAATAAGAATTGTATTGCCAATCCTACTAATTGCAACCAAGCCTTTCCTATTAGCATTAGGAATGGTCGGTCGTGTTGTGCCACCCCTCCTAACGCTGTTCAGGGAATCATGACGACCAACAAATGGGAAAAGGTTGAGTTGATGGTCCCTGACTCCATATCCACTTTTGGAGTTTGCTTTTACTTCAATTGCTCATTCCACAAAATCATCAATCCATCTTCACAAGCTCTTCTGCTTTCCGACGCCAACCCCACCTACCTACCTATATATAATCTAGCTTTAAGCTTAAGTCTCTCTTCATCTCTATATATAACCACTGAAATTGCTACTTCTGTTAATGGTTTTCCTTTTCCGGGAAGCTTGGCTCCACTCACATTTCTCCTGCTAGCTTGTGATCCTGGAGAAAAAATAGGTTGGCATTGCTTAACTGTACATTCATGTTTACATAGTTCAGAAAATCCTCTAAAAACTAGAAGAAGAAGGGTTTAAAGTTTTTGTGATCAATGTCACATTACCAGAGCATTACGCCATGCGAGGAGCTCACGAAAAAAGAAAGAGGAGTCAAGTCAAGTGACTTAAAATACATAAATTTTCAAGTCAATGGCTTTTAGCCGCAGGTTCTACGCTAAGAAACAAATTCCTGAACGCAAAAAATTCATATATGTATCCAAATCTGCTGCATCTTATTCTTTACGCTAGTCTCTCGTAGCCATTAACAATCACATCACACACTCGCTACCCTGTTCTTTCTATACTATATGCATTTAAATTAGTTCCTGTAAGTTGATGTTAGGTAAGACTATGAGTGTGACAATCGAGAGCTCTGAGAATGTGGGTTTCGTAGTTGAAATGTCTCATTTTGAACGAGTCAGTGAAGAGAACTTTCCTTGGCCTTCTCTTGCATGTGCTCTGCTGTGTTGTTTAGTTTCCATATAATTCAATGCAGCTATGCAAGTCTTCACGGCAGGCCCAGCTGAAATTTTGTATTATTATATCCGATTTCAGTATAAGTAGACCATCCAACCAGAAATTCCTACATTGATTTCATTGTTTCTTCTTCTTTATCTATGGCAGAAACTTCTTGCTCCTCCTCTGTAATCTCTGCTGTTACTAAATTCAAGTGGCATTTAGTGCGGGAGCAACTGGAATTCATTATCAGGGCCATGGTCCATCGTGTAATGGAGTTCGTACTACTCGCCTTGGCATTAGTGTCCAAGGTAACTGGCCTGAACCCCACTTTCTGGTGGCCAACCTTCCCAGACGGCGGTGCCTATTGCCTGAGCTGGAGGCTAGCAGTGGAGGCAAATAACTTACGTGCATGGCGGACTGTCCCTCCTCAATGCTTGTTCTATGTCGAGAAATACATGACCGAAGGCCAGTACGAAAAAGACCTTAACTTGGTGATTGATCAAATACGGACTTATGTGAATCAGATTGTTCCCTCCGGCGACAGCTTGGACGCTTGGATCCTAGATATTGACGATACCTGCATCTCCAATGTCGGTTACTACAAAGAAAAGAAGTACGGGTAAGTATCGAATGGAGTCCACAATTCCACATGCATGAAGATTCAATATCTTTTATTGTATGTTCTTCTTGTCTGATTTGAATCGACATGCATGAAGATTCAATATCTTTCCTTATATGTTCTTCTTACTCTGGTGCAGGTGTGATCCATACGACCCAGTTGGTTTCAGGACATGGGCATTGAAAGGAGCTTGTCCAGCAATTCGTTCAGTGCTTGGACTGTTCAGAGACCTGATCGAAAGGGGTTTCAAAGTGATACTGGTCACCGGAAGAGATGAACAAACTCTTGGTCAGGCAACTCTAGATAATCTGCAAACTCAAGGTTTTGTTGGGTACGAACAACTGATTATGAGGACTGAAGCGTACAAAGGACGAAGTGCAGTGTTATTTAAATCTGAAATAAGAAAGAAATTAGTTGCAGAAGGTTACAGGATATGGGGCAACGTCGGTGACCAGTGGAGCGATCTCCAAGGCGAAGTTTCAGGGAACCGAACCTTTAAGCTTCCTAATCCCATGTATTATGTACCCTGACATGACATGTAATAGTCACTTCCGATCGAAAAGCTTAATTAATAAAACTGAAGAATTTATTAGTCTAGGGTTTCAGGTTTACAATCTAACAAAGATTAGCGAAATGTAAGGTAGAAAGTTTTGATCCGTTCAATTCTAAACGAACAAAAAAGACGGATTGGATTTCGCAACTAATCAACCTGATAAATTGTGGGAATTCGTCATTAAGATCAGGGATTTGATTTGGAGCAATCAAAGAACGAAAACGATGAATGATGGCGATGTATCAAAACAGATACAGCAGATGGTTAGATTCATCCGTCAGGAGGCGGAGGAGAAAGCCAACGAGATCTCTGTCTCCGCCGAGGAGGTCATTTTGATTATCTTCAACAGTTTTCTGCAATGGTTTATAGTTTTTTTCAATGAATTTGGTGTTTCTTCAGCTTTTCTGAATCAGAAACATGAGAATAGTGAAAATTAAGTGCAGGAATTCAACATAGAGAAATTGCAAATACTTGAAGCAGAAAAGAAAAGGATCAAACAAGAAATCGAACGCAAGACCAAACAGGTTGAAGTTCGCAAGAAAATGTGAGGCTGTAAATTTTCAGGTCATTCTAAGCTAATCACCGGAAGCTTTTTAATTCGTTAGGGTTTTGATTAAAAATTTTGGGAATTTAATGCGTAGAGAGTACTCGATGCAACTGAACGAATCCCGCATAAAGGTTCTTCAGGCTCAAGACGCTGTGGTGAACGCCATGAAAGAATCTGCCACAGCTCAACTTCTCCGAGTCTGTGAAGACAAAAACGTATACAAGAAGCTGCTCAAGCTCCTCATTGTTCAGGTAGATTGTAACAGATCAGGTTTGCTGTCTAATAATCTGAGATATTGATCAGTTTCTGTGTTGATGATGATGTCGGTGATTTGTAGAGTTTGCTTAGGCTTAAGGAACCTGCGGTGTTGCTCCGGTGCAGAGAGGCGGATCGAAACCTGGTAGAGTCTGTTGTGGAAGAAGCAAAGAAAGAGTATGCTGAGAAACTCAAAGTTCAACCTCCCAAGCTTTCCATTGACAAACAAGTTTATCTCCCACCAGCTCCATCTTCTTCCGATTCGCATGCTCCTTACTGGTAATTGGATAATTCCTTCCTTTATTTACCTTCATCTGTACTTTCTATCCTCTTATTCTGGTAATTGTTGTGAAGCTCTGGAGGTGTAGTGTTGGCTTCACAGGACGGGAAGATAGTTTGCGAGAATACTTTGGATGCAAGACTGGATGTCCTTTTCAGACGAAAACTGCCGGAGGTATGGCTACTTTACCAACAAAACATCAGTTCAATTACAACGTGGGATGCAAATCTAGATGTGTAGAGTCTAGGAATGAACATCAAAAAAAAAAAAACAAGACAATTTACTAGGCTGCTAGGGCAAAAACATTCAAGTATCCTTGTATCTCTTTTGTCCGGGAACAGGGAAAGAAATTGTTCTCATGGAGATTTGTTCCTTGCTGCAGATCCGAAAACTCCTCCTTGGATCAGCAAGTAGTACAACGTGATGAGTCTGATACCATACTTTGGATCGAAAGTTGGAAGCTTTATTGAGCTTGACTTTTTTCATTTCTACATCTTACCATGTTGATGTTCTCAGATGATTTGAGTAGATGAATAATGGTAGATGACCGGTGGCTTATCTTTCCAAATCTCCGGCACTTTGTATCACAAACATTGGAAACATTCATGCTAAACAGGGGCTTTTAACTAAAAATTTTATGGCTTTAGTTGAAATGTTGGATATACATCTTCATCCACCTTGATAGGAGTGCAGAACTTCTTTGTTTTCATTTCCATTATCAAGAAAAGGATAGAGTCGTGTATTCCAATTTATGATTTGCTAAACTAAACTAATAGAATCAATTTGGAACAAAGATAGCTCTAAATGCAGTGCCTTTGAGTCATGGCATAATGTTCAAACGCCTAATGTATCTCCAAAATCCTGAATCATGTACACTACCAGCTGTAATTGGATAACTAAGCTAAGACACAGAATACCTTCGGCTCCTACCCTGTTTGTTTTCTGATCCCCGAGACTTTCGACCAGATTTTTGCCGTCTTGCCCCTGATGGAGCAGCAAAGATCCCAATCCTCCCGATCCCTTTGGAGATTGAGGTTAAGAATGTTTTCCCATTTGTTGATTTATCTGTCATCCCTTGCTTCATACATATTTGTTCCTTCTCCAACTCGCTCAACCTCACTCTCATCCTTGATATTTCAAGTTTAAGTTCCCGGTTTTCCCTCCGTAAAGAAGCATAATTATCGCGTGGGGACATAGCTGCACTTGGAACACCACTGCTTATCCTCTGTGATGGGTAACCATCTCCAGAACTTCCAGAAAATGCATTCTTCAGACGAAGCTGCTCAAAATAAAGAACTCTCACTGTCATTTGCACCGGCAGTCTATCATTTTGAGCAGCATGATTGCATGCTTCTTGAGATAACTTTTGGCAGTCTATGAACTTGCAAAGCTTTTTACATTCATGTTCAGTCAACACTGGATGGGCCTAGACAAGAAAAATGAGAAATGCAGGCTAATGTAAAGTCGATGACGACATGTAGACTAGGTTCAATACAAGTATAAAAGGCAAATTGTCAGATTTTGCATAACGTTGAATCATTTGAGGATGACAGCAATACCTTCAGATATATGTCAGCAGCTCTATAACCTTCATCAATCACCCGAGCATAGTCCGGTAGTATCTCGATCAAAGCAATGAATTTCTGCAAACGTAAATATGGATCAGGAGCAATTTCTGCAAGGTATGCATCAATAAGCCTTCCTATTTTCAACAAAGAATCATGACTGAGGAAATAAGAAGATCAACAAGTGTAACCATTTCTAGCCGAAAAGAAATTCTCTTTTCCAGCTCAAGTCTACACACAACATCAGCTTCCAATATGATTGCCATCTTTAACATCCCAAAGAGAAAACTCAGTGGGATGGTGCATGACTTATCTGTTGGCATAAGACTCACAAGAGTGTCCACAACCATGCCCTGATAGTTTTCCTCCTTGGTAGGACTTGACTTGTTCTTTGCTGGATTCCATATTTGACATTTCCCAATACCCTTGAGTGCTGTCTGAGCATAATGCATTAAAGAGAC
>JANVCL010000006.1:15109804-15124810 GCA_026546855.1 Erythroxylum incrassatum
TTGATTTAATAATTAAAATATATTTCAAATAAATATTAACTTATAAATAAAATATTAATTTTTAAATTATTTATTTTTATTAATGTAGCATAATTTTATTAATAAATATTATATAAGAGATTAAATAAATTTATTTAATTAAAAATATTTTATTTTTAAGTTTTATCTAATATATAATTATTATCATTAATAAAAATATAACTACATTTATATTAATAATTAAATAAATTTTTGTTTTTATTAGAAAGAAAAATAGAAATAAAAAATAAAAAATAAAAAATAAAAAAATCCAAACAGCTTACGAAGAAAAATAAAATTGAGTGAAGGATACACGTGGCAATAGATTATTGGGAAAGTGACGCGTAAAGCTAAATGAGGATACAAGAGGGCGAAGAGTGTCGGCTCTGGAGGATGAAAGAGATCGATATTTGGTAGGAAATACCAAAGAGATACTCCCCAGGTACTGCTTACGGTTTTCCATGTGATCCCATTAAAATGTAAATGTAAAATTCCAATTAGGGCTGAATTTTGCTGGATTTGGAATTCAGTGCTTGATTGCTGACATTTTTCTGTTATTAGTTTTTGGGCGCTCTTCTTCGTCGAAATTTTCGTTGAGATTTCCCCATCATTTAGGTATTTAATGGTTACTGTCGACTTCTTGTGTCCGTGTGATCCACCTGCCATTGGTTTTGTAATTCTGACTTCTCTGTTTTTAGTTGTTGTTCCTCCACTAGCTTCTGGGGGTGTCTTCAGCTTCATTCACTTCACCTTTTTATGGGTTTGATGATCAACTGTCTTTTTATATCTTAGTTTTTCAGCATAAAGGAACATTGGATATTATTTATTTTTATTCTCAAACGGGAAAGTTAGAGTGAAATGCGCTAAATTTTTTGTTTTTTTGGGTTTCATCCCTCATTTCTCTATGTATTTTCTTTTTATGGTATGACACTAGGTCAGATTGAGAGAAAATGATGCAGCTGCGGACTTACGCTAGCCTCAGTTTGGTTGCAACACTAGCTGTTGTCTATCATGCTTTTAACAGTAGAGGCCAGTTTTACCCAGCTATGGTCTATCTATCAACATCCAAGATTAGTTTGGTGCTGCTTCTCAATATGGGTCTGATCATTATGTGCATTCTGTGGCAATTGACAAAGAGGGTATTTCTTGGTTCCCTGCGGGAAGCTGAAGTTGAGAGGTTGAATGAGCAATCCTGGAGGGAGGTTATGGAAATCCTCTTTGCAATCACCATTTTTAGGCAAGACTTCTCTGTGATGTTTCTTGCTATGGTGACGGCTTTGTTGTTTATCAAGGCTCTGCATTGGTTGGCTCAAAAGAGAGTTGAATACATTGAGACAACACCAGCAGTGCCCATGTTGTCTCATGTTCGTATAGTTTCGTTTTTGGGATTCCTTCTTCTCCTAGATAGTCTATTTTTATATAGTTCCATCAAGTTTTTTCTGGAAACGCGACAAGCTTCAGTCTCTCTGTTCTTTTCATTTGAGTAAGTTATTTACTTCTTAGACTCTCAGCATTATTTTTAATTTATTGTTTCTATTAAGCAAACAGTACTATCATCGTTATGTCAATATGTAGCCATTTGCTCAACAAGCTTCAGTTGGTACTTTTCCCAAACTAAGTTTCATTGATTCTTTCCCTTATAGTGTTAGTTGGCATTCGGTATTGGTATTCAAATTATAAGGCCATATTCAAGTAGTTATTTGATTATGTAAAGTTTGGAACTTGTATTTAGATTATAGTCCTTTTGCAGAAGTTTCTGAGGGAGAAATTTGTAGTTAAATGGCATTTCAGAGTGTAGAAAAGTCTAGGTAATTAGAAAAAATATATATTTGTGATGGCATAAGAATTCGGGTTTCTTTTAGGCTAGGGAAAAGGTGAAGAAAGGGGCTCCACGTAAAGAAAGGGATGTGGCTTTCTTTATGTTTAATAGAAGACTTCTTAATGGGCGTTTAGGCCACCAAGCTTAAAGTGTCAAAAATTTCCAAAGACCTATGATCAATTGTAGATAATACTGTAAATTTGGAATTACCTTACTTTCATGTTTACGTGGTTAGCAACAATTGAAATTCAGATAAGATCATTCACCTATAACTCAGCTTGCTACTTGACCCCTGAGCCTATCTTTGGGCAGTTTGTTAAGCTAAACAACTGATATTCACAAGCATTTTGATTATGCTTAGTTTTAACTTGCAGTTGTGTTTGCTCCGATCAGCCTGTATATGGCATATTTTTTGGACATAATATTTTATTCCTTTGACATACTGTTGTTTTGACACTTAAATGTTAAATGTTCGATTGGTTTGATGGCTACTTTCAAAACAGGTATATGATACTGGCAACAACAACGGTGTCAACATTTGTAAAATACATCTTCTATGTGAGTGACATGCTCATGGAAGGACAATGGGAAAGAAAGGCGGTGTACACCTTCTACTTGGAACTTATTAGGGACTTGCTTCACTTGTCTATGTATTTATGCTTCTTCCTTGTTATTTTCATGTAAGTAGCTGAAGACTTTTCTTGAATTATATATGATAGTGGTAACATGATTTTTCCCTCGATATTAATGGTATTTGCGCGATTTACATAGATGTGCAATCTATTAAATGTGTTCAAGATTCTTGTAAGGATAGATTTATTTCTTATTTCTTGAAATTCAACAATGTCCCATGAAAATAATTATTTGAAAACTGATGGACAAACTTGCTGCAGCAAGTGTAGATAACCTCACAATATGGTGTGCTCAAGGCACCAAACCATCAGAAAATGTTCTTGATATAGGTTAATTTTTTATTGCATGGCAGCGTATTTGCAGCATGACAAATTAAACTATCAGTCTTCAAAGTAGTTATACATGGTTCTGTTGGAATTGGTTTATGAATCACAAGTTTTTACTGGCTACTTAAATAGCATGGGTTTACTCGTTGATTGTGAGATATAGTATTATTTTTTGCTGAAATAGCTCATGTTTGCTTCTGCAGGAATTATGGTGTTCCTTTGCACCTGATACGGGAGCTTTATGAGACCTTTAGGAATTTCAAAATTCGTGTTGCTGATTACATTCGTTACCGGAAGATCACTTCAAATATGAATGATCGCTTTCCGGATGCAACACCAGAAGAGCTTAGCGCGTTTGTTTTATTTCTGGTTTGGAATTTGTGCATTTGAGTTTTTACTATATTGTATTGTGTTCCCATATTTGATTATTTCTGCAGAAGTGATGCAACATGCATTATCTGCCGTGAGGAGATGACTACAGCCAAAAAATTAATATGTGGACATCTGTTTCATGTCCATTGTCTGCGATCATGGTTGGAGAGACAGCATACCTGTCCTACATGTAGAGCTCTAGTTGTACCGGCAGAAACTGGTGCAAGTGTGACAAGTGCTCAACAAGGATTACAACCAGATGCGCGACAAGGTAAATACTATTCTATTCTCATGTGTAGTCTCTGCTGTCTCTTTTAGTCTATTTATGCTGCGGATAATCACAAAATATGCAAAATTGACATCTGGTGTTAACAAGAGGTCTGTATGTCAATGCATGTCTATATGTTTTGTATTTACTTTATTTGCATCAATTCTATTGCTAAGCCCCGCTCTTTCGAGATCATATTAAGTATGCTAGTGGAGTTTTACAAAATTGTTTAAGGAAATTCTTTTGATAGTGGCCTTTTTCTTATGACTGTTACTTATGTTTTTGGGATTATTCACTGTTGATATTGGTAAACTAGAGCATTACTTGCTACCATATAGTTGTCATTTTGATGTCTTATGAGTTTGACGTTTTTCAAATGGAAACATATACTAGTTCATTTGAGGTTTTTCATGTGAAACATATCTACGTATGTATTATGTTGGAATTTATAAGGCCTTAAATGCATGTAGAGCCTTTGTGTAGCAGTGCTTGGGTGTAAAGATTAATAACAAGGCATGAACTTTCTCTTCTCATAAAGTTGCTTTAAATTATTGAATTTCAAGCTTGTGCACTTTGAATTATGAATGATAAATGTTCTTAAACTCAAATTATTGGATAAAATATGTCTTGATGGATTGATCTGGAAATTGCTTTACAATCTTTTAACTCCATACGCTTGGACCTCCTTCGATGAAGTTTCTATAGTTCTTTGTGGACCAAAAGTAAATTCTAGTATATCGGTTCTTGAGTACCATTTTGCTGGAAATTGTTAATTGCAGGCTTTTATCTAGAGCTCTTTTTTCACTATAATGAGTGGTACTACATGGGGTATATACTCATTTGCCTTGTCTACTTAAGTGTAGAGGTGTTGGTTAGTTTCTTTGCTACTAATGCCATTTATATCATCAAGAACTAGAGGGAGAGATAGAAATAAGTTGGTGTTATGGGTTAGTTTACTGAACTGTTCTTTAATGGGATAAGAGAGGATGATGAATTGCCTTCAACTGTCTCTATAATATGTGTTAGAGCATCTTTCCCGTAAGATCTGGGACATATTGCAGATTGAACCTCCTATTCAAATTTGTTTCTGGTACCTTTTGAGCTAATTCTAATCTCTGTTTCATTAAGTTGGGCCTTCAATATTCTATGCTTTGTCCATGATTATGAACAAAATAGTAAAATAATTTTTTTTGGATGATTTATGATTTGGGCTTTAGTTTGGCCATAACATCACTATAGGAATGACCATTCATGCACTGCTGGATTAACAATTGATGCATCTGATGCTGCATTAATCAGGGATCACGACATAAGGAATTGTTCTCATTTTCAAACTTCTCCTTCATCAAGTGTAAAGTTATTTTAAGTTCTAAAACTTGAATTTTTTTTTAAAAATTACACTCTTATTTTTGCATTATGATAGTCTTCTTTTTTTTTCCTGTATTTTTAGAACTTGAAATTAAAAAAAAAA
This sequence comes from Erythroxylum incrassatum, assembly GCA_026546855.1. Taxonomy (NCBI): domain Eukaryota; kingdom Viridiplantae; phylum Streptophyta; class Magnoliopsida; order Malpighiales; family Erythroxylaceae; genus Erythroxylum; species Erythroxylum incrassatum. The sequence goes on from JANVCL010000006.1 coordinate 15,114,712, forward strand.
CAAATTACACTCTTATTTTTGCATTATGATAGTCTTCTTTTTCTTTTCCTGTATTTTTTATTCATTTATGCATAATGGTTGTATTCCTCACCTTTCTATTTTTGTATCTCCTTTTGCACTAAGGTTGCCTTTTCTACCTTCTGTTAAGACGCCAATGCTCATCTTATTAACCAGAGAATTCACTGGTTTCTTTCTTCCAAAATTTAGGTGTTTTTATGTTTTCTTATTGAAAACCTCCTCAACTTGATGTTTTCTCACCAAATAATGTGTCTAACTGACTGGAATTTGTTTTTCCATATTTAACAAACATATATTGTTGTTGGATTAGCTCAGATGCATGTCTGGCTAAATCATTCATTTGGTGAAGCTCTGTAGCATCGAAATTATATTATTTCATACTATAATATGAAGTTAGCTTGTTACTAGCTTGTTGATCATTGTAAATTGATCTTCAGATATGAACACAAGGACTGCAGCTCAAAGTTCATTTGGTGCTTTGGTCAATAATGGTTCTAATGGGCATCAGGCTAGACTTCAAGCTACTGCTGCTGCTGCTGCAATATATGAGAGATCTTTTGTTTATCCGTCTGCAAGCACTCTAGTATGGTATATTCTTCTAGCTTTGAAATATCAGTGCAGCTTGTTTTCTCTATGTTTGCTTTAGTCATTGAAATTTACTTCTTTGCAGCATATTGGTAGTTTGAAAGTGCCATTCTTTGATATAAACTAAAAACTTAACAAGCCTAGATGTTAAATTATTATTTTATTACAATGATGTAGTAAATAGACACAATGTAGTTATGAGCCCTTATTAATCAATTGAGTTGATTTTGCTGAATTAAGTGTTTCCATGATTTCTAGGCTATTTGATAATGAATGGGGTGATTTGTGAATCACTGATCATATTAGTTTCAGTTTCAGATTTGTAAGGGCATTGTAATCATGAAAAAAATAACTTTAACTTCTCAACTGTTGTCACATTTTGCGTATTGTAGCCTGTGAAGGATTTAGAGGTGGACACTTGTTATGTTGGTAACATTGTGTTTGATTGTTTTGTTTATGTGGCTTACAGAGCCCAATATTTGTGGATCTTAATGGTCAATATTCCTACAATTGTGAAACTCTCGATGAGTGAATAAACCCATTAGCGAATTTCCATGTTTTGATCACATCTGATAACAATGGATGTTTAGGTTTCATAAGACTAGGTACACCAGCACTTACCTAGCTTGGTTTTCTTTGATTATGATTAATTTGCCCAAAGGATAGACTTCCACTGTTATTATCACTGTTCCTATCATTGGAAACAACATTTATTGTTATTTGTCCTCATAAAATCTTTGCGTTCTACTACCGAGTGCTTGGTTTTGTATGATTCGTGTATGATGAAGTTAGTATTGAAAACAAATGTGACCAACAGTTAATATCAAGGCAATTCTTTTTAGCATTATGATAACAGTGAATACTAATTGCTGCCTGATTGTTCTGCTAAATTTGAGAGTCTATAACTATATTTCAAAGGTATCACCTGTTGTTGACAAGGTACATTATGGTTTTTAGATACCTTGTTTGAATGTTATTAAAGATCATAGCGTTTTGGTATTTAACATGGGAATGTTAGTGATACTGTCCTATTTATGAAAATAATCATTATAACATGTATGTTTGCACACTGACTCATATATATGTAGTGATACACAAAGTTAATAATGTGGCTCTATTAGACTTCTGTCCGTAGGATTTAATGTTAAACATGAAGTGTACATTGTCGTCTATTCTGTTCTGCTATTTACACATGGTATCATGGTCCTGAAATCAGCACTCACGTGACTGACCTTTACTGTGAGCTTTTGTTCTCTCTCCCTAGCGGCTCCCCTGACCTTTCCCTCAAGCCTCAACTCTTATCTCTTGCTTATTTTCAGGGTAAACCAAATTCCATTGCACCTTTTGTTTACCTGGTGAAACCATGAACATCTCTTCCTATATTAATGAGATTGTATTCCCTCATCTGGTGGCTCATCTTTGTTATCTTCCTCTCTGTTGCCCTTCGCTCCCTTCTTCCCCGATGAGCTTGAGTCTCACCAACACCATTTCTGTTTCTTCACTGATTTGTTTTGCTTTTTTTTTTGTCGGAATCCACTGCAAGTCCCAAATCCTCTAATTATCATCTCTTGTTTCTTCTCACCAAACAAGTCTCGTAGGAAACCCAATTTCTATGCTATTGTGTCTAGTCTACTGGCAAGCATTGTTGAGCTCTGACCACAGGGGCAGATTACAGAACAAACCAATACTACCTTTGTGTCAAAACCCAGGATGTTTTCCTTAACCTAGTTGATCAGTTTCTCGAAGGAAATCATAAGAACCCAGTGTATTTCGTAATTCTATATGTACTGAACTCATTGCATGACATATTTTGATATTTTGTTCTTTCATTATTTATCATCAATGCAACAAAAAATACAGTATCATGGAATTTATGTTCTTTAAGTATGATGAGATACTGTGGTTTAGTTTTGCTATAATCCAAAGCTGTCACTTCTGCTATTCCTTGTATAAATAGTTATGGAAATAAAAGTATTCTGTGGTTGTATAAATGACTCTTCGGTGTTAGTGTTTTGGTCTGCTTGGGAAGAAATATTGTGTACCATTTTGCAGGTCTCCTGGATATGCATTGCTTCCTAAAGCTCAGAATGCTGGGGAATTGGAATCTGGTGGAGAAAAGGCTGTTGGACAACTGCATCCTCAGTTCGCAACACATGCTGGGCCTTCAAACTTGTCCTCCTCCCAAGTTCAACACTGTGTCTTTATTCCCTTTCAGGCATCGAGTTCAAATACTTACATTGAGAGATTGGGATGTATGTCGGTTTCTGACCTGGAAGCTCAGAAAAACCATCTCCAAAACCAGATTGAGGTACCTGTTCGCATGAATTTCTTTTAGAACTAATTTTTGTGTTTTCTTCAATGTTTGAGTTAGGTTTTCCATCTTTTTTCTATTCATATTGACACATGTAGCTGTTGACATTTACCTTGAAAGTGCTTGTGCTTTTAGATGGCAGTTCACTTGTATAAATCAGATTGCTATTTGCTTTCTTGTCTGAACAAAGTTGTGTTTGCACATGTTCAACTGTCTTTATTTTGAATTTCATTGTTTCCTATTTACATGATTTCTTTGTTATCATGATTTTGTAGTTGTATGGTTCTAACAAGAGTCCATTTCCAATCTATGTGACTAGTCCTCATCTATTGTTTGTCAGGATGATTAAAAAACTTGAAACCTCAGAAAAGACATTATTCAAACCATATGTGCTTGACTGCTGCTAGGTGGTGATGTGAGTGTGCTTAAGTGGTCCATGAGTGTAAACTTCTTTAATGCATTGACCATTAAACGAGCATTGTCAAAATCTGCGCCTGGATGCATTGCTTCTTGTTCAAATTGTGATGAGAGGCCGCCAAATTTGTTCGTTTGCTTCTATCCATATAAAATTGTCCTCTGTCAATTACAGTGGTTGACCTCAATTTTGCATTACTAAGCTGTTCTATAATTATTTTTAGTTGCTTGACATTATCGATTTGTTCCCTCCATATAGGTCCTGCAAAAACAGCTTCAGCTCCTGAAGAATCCAAAAGCTGGGGAAAGAACTAATGGCTGTCCAGCGACATCTGAAGATGTCAATGGTAAGGCTGCCCCCTCATCATCTTCTACATCGGATTGTGGCAATTATGGAGAGTTAGAAGATACTCGTTCGTGATCTTTGAGCAAATGTAGTTGTATCATAGATGTCAAAGGGAAGTCAATATCAGAGAAAGGGAAGCTGCTAAATAGTTAGAAGAGAAGGGAAAAAGGTCGGTCGTCACACTGCTTGCTTTAACCTGAAAAGGCTTTAAATCCTTGCAGCCTACCCAGCGAGTGTAATCCCTCAAGATCCTGTTTCTTGGTTGTAAGTTTCGAATACAACTAATGATTGATGTTAAAATGTCATTAACGCTTCCAGGTATGTAACTACAAAATGTGACCAATTTAAAGATTTGGATCGGGTTGCGTTGTACTTTGAACAATTTAGGGCTGTTCAAAATTCGGTTTGAGTTGGCATGTCAACCTGACTACAATGTAAGTTCGATATGAAAATTGACCCTATACAACCAGCACGTATCACCCGACCTGGTTTGACCTGACCTGAGCTTGCTAAATTGGTGAAAAGTCATTTGACTAGTTTGTGATTTGTTTGAGATTTTTTTTTCAAATTCCTTTTAAAGTGATTAAATTTCGTGACTTCCTTGAAGCATTGTTGAAGGGGGCCATTGCGGGTTCTCATGAAAACAAACGGGCTTGTTTTCCCTGCGCTACTCTGGTGAGAGATACATAGCCAATCGATCTAATAGGTCAGTACAGACACCAACGGGACTGTTCCTGAGCAAAATCATGTAACAGAAGTAACAAGTCACCTGAGTGAAAAAAAAAAACAGAAGTAAAAGCAAACTTTTCCAACTGGAAATTTATTGTAAAATAAAGTACCGTTTATTTTCGCCACAGAATCCGGATGCTTAAATTGAAGTTACAAATTTATGAACGGTTGCAAAAATGCAGGGGCAAGAGACAGGGAAACAAATTGAAGGTATTACCGATTGCAAGTTGCAACAACAAAGTTTGAATATACTTCCATTATAGGTTAAACGCTTTACATCACATTACGCATTGCTCTCGTAACAAACATCTGGAGCTACTGAAAGCACGGTTCTCAACGCTACTCCTTGATCCCTAATTGTTTTCCTGCATAATTTAGAATAACCAAATAATGGAAAGTATCATTTGGCTAGTTAGATAAGCCTCTACTTGCCTCTCCTATCATGTTAGTATAAATTTTTAGTTTATTTTAAGATGCAGTTGAATTTACGTGTGTGAAACGTTAAGAGATGATGCATTTAAGGTTTTCATAAAAAGAAAAAAGTGAGCATATTTTATCTTCTATCATATCCTAGAGATTTAGTTATTATTTGATTTTTTTCCTCAAGGATGATATATTTTCTTATATAAGTTGGATTGATAGTACGACAAGATAATGCATCATTTGAAATGGAATCATCTGAAAAAAAAGGTGTATATATACAACTAGGGGCAAATCCATAAATTTTTTTGAGTGAGACAAAAATTTAATGAGAGTAAAATTTTATTTTTTTATGAAATCAAACTTAAAAAAAAAACTTCCACACTCACACTGAAGCCCCTCCTTCGAGGAATCACCAGCAGCCCTACAACAATTAATCTTGTTCATCGCTGCCTCCTATGTCTAGGGAAGTTGATGTTATGTTTCTGTTTAGTACTCAACGTTAAATTGTGAATGAGCCACGTGGGCTTGTGACATTGGATAGCTTAGGAATTTTTTCTGGATTATTGAGTGCTACTGTATGCTTGGTAGTGTTTTGGAGATTTGATTATTGGTGGAGGTATAGTTTCCTTTAGTTTCGATGCAGGTTTCTTAAGTCTAGTAGTCCTTGATTCGAGTAGGAAGTGAATAGCTTTTGCTTCGGATGTTGTGCCTTCATAAGCACTAGTTAAGTGAACTTCTTGTCCATATTTCTCTACATTTATAAATCCTTTTAACTAATTAAAAAACTTAAAATAATAATTTTTTTATATAAAATTTTTTGGAGGCAGGCCGTTCATGTATACCACATGGGTTATGTGAAAGACATGTATATTGAGTAACGAAATACAGTAAAATCTCTATAAATTAATATTGTTGGGATCATGATATTTATTATTTTATATAGATATTAATTAACCGATAAATTAATATTTATTAATTTGAAAAGATTTTTGTAATTGATTGAAGTTAAATTTTGATTACATCAAAAAGCAGTGTATCTTAGAAAAATTCATGTTTAATATTTAATTGAATGAATCTAAAACATAGATTCATTGTACATAATATTAATGAAAACTAATAAATAATGTTCATTGTTTCTTGTTAATTAAGTATTATTCATTGTATTTTTACTAAAAACATTCAATGTACATATGTACATATGATGAAGATAGAAAATACTTTATAAACAAGATAGAAAATTTCTTGAAACCACACCCAACAATGACTCCTCATTTAAAAGGTGTCACAAAATCAACAATGACAGATCAAATAAGCAAAGAATTATGTGAGTACAAGAGAGATCATTCGACATGTGCTAAAAAAGATTTGCAGTTATGGCTTGAAGAAAAGTTTCATTTGAAAGTTAGTCAAGGTACAATCTTAAACACACTCAAACGATCGACTGAGTATCTTTCTGCCAACTTAGAAAAAGGAAGGGAAATCAAGCGGTACAAACCAACAAATTTCCAGATATGGAGAAGGTTGTTTATGAGTGGTTTCTCCAGTACCAAGATTGTGTGAATATGACTGGAGAGCTAATTTTGGAGTAGGCAAGAGATACAATGAAACTTCTATACCCTCAACAAGATTCTGAGCGCAAATTTTCTCAATGTTGGCTTGAGAAATTCAAGTTACGATACGATATTAAGTCATTTCGTCGTTTCGGAGAGAGTGGTTCTATTGGACCTCGCTTATTTCCGAAGTCCAACGCTTGCTTTGATACCACTCATGTTAGATCCCGTTTGTTTCCGGAACCCAACTCTTGCTTTCCTTATCTTCTGTTGGACCTTGTTTTCGAAATCCAACTCTTGCTCTGATACCATATATGTTAGACCCCACTTATTTTCGAAGCCCAACCTCTTGCGAAAACATCATAAGACATGAGCGTGCATATTACTTCGAAGGGTTATTCCATTGAACCCTCGTTAGCCATCACTGGTCCATCTTCATTCTCATAACATCCTAAAAATTTTCTCACAATTTGTTCAATGGCGTGCCCACACAAATCAGTCACCATGCTCAAACTCATTTCTCTTATTTATGAACAAAATATGGAAATCTTAAAATCAAAATTTCAATTTAACTTCTTCAAAGAAATCATATCTCTAAGTTATAATTTGTTTTTAATCTAAGAACCATCTTAATCGGAGCTCTATAGATCAAGATATTCTTAAGAAGACAAAGTATATTTGTAACCTAGTTGTGCTCTCCCAACCGATCCCTCATTTTCCTTCCATCAAATTTTTTCAAAACTACTCCAAAACATACCAATTTTCATGTGGAGATAGATACATGTCTTAGGAATCCATTGCTTCAAGAATCACCTCATTTAGAGGTCGGATGAAGAAGTAATGCCCAAAAAAATCCAACATGTTTATACCCTCAATCATGCAGTAACATGTCTTGGCGCGATTGTCATAACTTTCACCAAAAATGTCGAATTGAGTTCGTTCTTATACTATTGGAAAGAAGGCTTCCAGATCTAAAACTTTCATGAAGACTATAAAGCGAGATTCTGTATCTAAAAGGGTCAAAAATCGCTACTGAAGCTGTCTCGTGAATGTCCATTTAACGGACATAGACTGGCTTAAAAGCCATTTTTCACCCGAGAAGGTCCGTTTAACGGACACTAATGTCCGTTTAACAGACATACACTAGGATGGGGGTGTTTTTACACTCAAGAAGGTCCGTTTAATGGACCTAAAGTCTGTCCAACGGATATAGGGGTTCCCAAAACCCCTCCAAACCCTCTCTAATGCTTCCTACATCCAATCTAACACCATATTCACTCAACATCTTCCCAAATTCAACTCTTCTAGTACCAAATCACTTCATAACAACTCAATCACCAAATTTATCTCACAACATTCTCAATTCCCAACTCATTTGGTTCATTAAAACCACAATTCTCATCAACATACCATAGCTGTCCTATGCATATATTACATGCAACATCATATCTTGTAACGATCATATCTTTTCACTCTGGTATCTAAAAATCACAAACTTTATAGTGTTGGAAAGCTAAAAGAACAAGCTAAAACTTCTATGAAGACAACTTTGGCTAATTTTACCTAAATTCTTCCAGATTTTCCCTTGAATCAGTTCATAAAATTTACCCTTATGAAAAACTTGAAATTTATCTCAACTTCACTTCCTCTATTACAACATCATTCATAACATCCCTATCTTTCTTTTCCATAGTATCTCACTTATATATGTAACAATAGTTCATTTTCAAAGTTCATCAACTCAAGTTGATAACTTCTTCAAGTTAACTTAATTTCAACTTAACCTCATCCTTAGTTAAGTCATATTCCAACTCCACCTCATCTACACGTAAATTCACATTTCAAATCCATACACAAATCCATATTTCATTAACATCATAAAATAAGAGTTTACAAGCTTTATTGGCGTCTCATGCCACAATATATCATTTCACAAAATCCCCAAATTACACAAGATACTTGAATGATAATTGCTCAAAATGCAATTACAGCTCTGTTTTACATCAATTAATCCAAAACAAAACAAAACATGCAAATCTAGAGTAATGCCTTGGTTCTCACTCTGTTTCTTGCTCATCACCTGGAGATGAGACGGAAATGGGGGTGAGCTTAAAAAGCTCGTGGGTAACAAGTTTATAACGAATAAAAAGCAAAATCATTCAAAAGGTTCATTGCCATAAAAATCCTTATTGAATCATAAAATACACGTTTTCTCAAAATTCTTGTCATGTAATCAAAATCACAACACAATTTATGCATTTTTTCAACTTATTCACAAATCATAAACACATAGCACATCAGAAATGGTTCTGGTGGATCCAAAAATAGAACGTACTACACATTTCCACTTAATGGTCTTGTGTATCCATGAACAGAACGTACTAACAAAATCCCATATAATGGTTTTGCGTAGCTGTGAATTTATGGGAGTCCATGAAGGAGCTCCATGCCACTAACGGGTAGGTCAATGTGCACGTGACTTAACTTAGGGGACCACCACAAACCCACATAACATGTAATTCATGAACTTGAAAGCAGATTGCCCAAATGGCAACATTTTGAAAACTTGTTTTTCATAAACATGCAATTTTTCGAAAAACCTTTTCATTTAATAATTCACAATTCATCATCAAAATTCATACACCAAAACATGTAACAATTTCAAAAATCATTCAAAAGCAATCAAAGCAACATTTATGAAATAATTGAAATCATGTTATCTTTTTGATTTTGAAAACACATTAATGGCTCATTACTCAAATTATAAACATGAAACCCACCTTGAAATTCCTTGCTTAATACTTATTCAAAATGCTTCCCCTTTTGCTCCTCTTGCCTCTCTTGATTTCCTTCATCAAAGGCAAAATTCCTATTTAATAGGAATCCAAATTGGATAACCCAAAGAAACATATTCATAAAATTGATTTTAGAAAACTTAAACCCATGTATTCCTTAAGCTTCATGAACCAAAATCTTTCTTAAAAAAATCCAACAAATCAAACATACTCTTACTTTGATTCTTGACCAAATGAAGAGTTTTTTGGCTTCAATGGAAGCTCTCATCATCTTATACCTTTTTTCCTTCTTGAATAACTTCAAAGTCACTCTTTAGGACTAAGAAAAAGCAAAACCTAGCTTTTCTTCTTTCTTTCCTCTCTTCTCTATCGAAACCCTCTTGTTGGACTCCGTTTCCGGAGCCTAACTTTCGGGACATAAAACCTTGTGCTGAAAACCCTGAAGGGTCACTTGCTGTCATTCCACAATGGTGGTGAGTGCACACTAGTCAAACACCAAAATCATAAATTGACTTCTTCATAAAAATTGCAACTTTAAGTCTCTAACTAACTTTGAAGAAAGAATCACCTCAATCGGAGTTTTATAACTCAAGATATGGTCAAAAAGCCTAAGTGTGTACATACTCCCATTATGCTCTTCAACCCGACCTTTCACTTGTTCTAATGCAAACTCTCTCAATACAACTCTAATTGGTACAAATTTTTACGGGGATAAAGGTAAATGTCTTAGAAATCTATTGGTCCAAGAATCACCTCAATTGGAGGTCGGATGAGGTATGTTGCCACCCGAGAAGGTACGTTAAACAATCATCCATATCCGTTTAACGGACATGGGGGTTCCCCAAAGCCCCCAATGCCCCTCAAAAGCTTCCAAAAACATTCCTAACAACATAACCACTTCTAAACTTCCAAAATTCACTCATTCTAA
>JANVCL010000006.1:15134899-15144932 GCA_026546855.1 Erythroxylum incrassatum
TGTTTTAAAGAAACAAAAGTTTTATGTAATAAATTTTGACTGATTGATCGTTCTAGCATGCCACTCTTATGGGGTACATACTTGGATATCACCATAGATGTCGGGTATGTGTCTTGTGTGAGTGGGGTGCTACACTTCTTCTCCACCGAAACACAACTTCTAAACTCCATAACTTTTGATCCTGAATCCAAAATTTACAAACTTTATAGTAATGGAAAGATAAAAGAAAAATCTACAACTTCCATGAAGACCATTTTATCAAAATCGCTCTATATTAGTACAGAAAAATCACAGAAGTTTCAACTCGAAAATCCAACTCTCCACTGCTCATTCCCAGAAAATTTCCAGACTTTCACTTTCTAAAATCCAACACTTCAATTTTTATTCTAGTCATTACCACTCCATTTCAGTCAACTCACTCTGAATCAATCACAATGTATTATTTCTCAACACAAACTGAGAACTCATATTCTTTTTACAATCTTCTCTACTTCTAGGCCTTTACTTTGAGCTATTTTGATCCTTTCATGTAATATTGGTCTAAGCTTCAATGTAGTTAATAATACTTCATTCTATCCCAAATTTAGCTTAACATTTAGTTCTCTCAGTTGAACTAGATTTGGTAATCTCGATGCTTAAATTTCTACTACACTGCTATTAGATTTCTTGCTTAATGCATTAGCTACAACATTAGCCTTACCTGGATGATACTCTATCGTGCAATCATAATCCTTAAGCAACTCAATCCACCCCATTTGTCTCATATTAAACTCCTTTTGACTCAACAGATATCTAAAACTTCAATGATCTGTAAAAATTTGAAACATTTCTCCATATAAATAATGTCCCCAATTTTCAAAGCAAACAATATTGCCGTAAGCTCTAAATCATGAAATGGATAATTAACTTATGAGGCCTTAACTATCTCAAAGCATAAGCAATCACTCTATCATATTGCATTAAAACACACCTTAACCCCTGGTGTGAAGCATCACTGTGTACAACATATCCTCCAGATCCAGATGGAATAGCCAACACCGGTGTCGTAGTTAATTGATGTTTTAACTCATCAAGGCTCCTTTGACATTCATCAGTCCATTGAAAAGGTATGTTCTTCATTAGAAGCTTTGTCAAAGGGGTCGAGATCAATGAGAATCCCTTAACAAGCCTCCTGTAATAACCTGCTAGCCCAAGAAAACTATGAATCTCTAACACATTTGTAGGTGCTTCTTATTCCACCACAGCCCCAACTTTATTTAGATCTACCTGTGTACCCCTTTTAAACACTATATAACCCAAGAACACCATATAATCAAGCTAGAATTCACACTTATTGAACTTGGCGTACAATTTCTTCTTCATAATTATCTATAAAATTAACCTCAAATTCTCATAATGTTCCTCTCTACTCCTGGAATACACCAAGATATCGTCTATGAATACAATAAAAAAGTGATCTAATTAAGGTCAGAATACTTTATTCATCAATGCCATAAAGGTCGTTGGAGCATTCGTCAATCCAAAAGGCATCACCAAAAACTCGAAGTGTCCATATCTAATTCTGAGCGCACTCTTTGGTGCACCAGCTTCTAATTTTTTCAACTGATATTACCCTGACCTCAAATCCAGTTTAGTAAATACTTGAGCTCCCTATAATTGATCAAGTAAATCATCTATTCTCAATAGGGGATAGTTATTCTTCACTGTCCCCCAATTTAATTGCCTATAATCAATGCACAATCTCAAGGTACCATTCTTCTCCTTTACAAACAAAACTAGAGCTTCCCAAGGTGGCACAATGGGTTTGATAAAACCTTTATCTAATAACTCCTGCAACTGAGTCTTAAGTTTTTTAAATTCCATAGGTGATATCCAATAAGGAGGAATAGATATAGGAGTAGTACCTATGATAAGATCAATGGTGAACTCCGTTTCCCTATTTACTGGTAATCTCGATAATTCAGTGAGAAAAAAATTTAGAAAATTCCTAGCAATAGGAATATCCTGTAATGTCTGCTCAACTCAGGTATCAGTCACATAGGCTAAATATGCCTCACATCCACTTCGAATCAGTCTAAAAGCGCTTATTGATGAAATTAATCTAGCTGGCACTACTTGACTAACGCCTCACAATATCACCCTTAGTTGGGTAGGAGATTCAAAAATAACTTCCTGAGTATAACAATTCATCACAGCCCTATAAACAGTAAGCCAGTCCATACCTAAAATAAGGTCTATCTCTTTCAACTACAATCCTATCAAATCGGCTTTTAACTCAACCTGGTCAATTCAAATAATACACCTTCTACATACTTCTCCGATCACTATAATACTACCAACTGAAGTTCTCACCTTTAAGCGAAATTTCAACATCTCTCTCTCACAGTGCAATTTAGATGCTAGATGTGGGGTAGTAAATGAATGTGTAGATCCGGGATCTAACAATGCAAATGCCTAAAAATTAGACATATAACAGGCCTGTAACAACATCTAGGGAATTTTGTGCCTCCTATCTCGTAAAAGCAAAGATCTTAGCCTAAGACCGTTATTGGGTACTCCATACCTCAGTCTTAACACTAGGACCTGCTGAATTAGCTTTACCCCTACCTCAGCCTCTCTGTCCTACTCCATTGGCTCTGCTCTGTTAGATAGTCATCAACATCACTAACCCTCCTCTTACTCCATATTGTGCTCGTAAAGTTGCTAGACAGTCTCTAATCTGATGCTCAAAGGAGCCACAACGCAAACAAGCTCTTGATACCTTCCAACATACTCTACCATGTTTTTTTCATAGTATTCACAACTATGAATTTGTTGTGTTTATCTACCATAAGTCTATCCTCTAGATGTCTGATCTTTACCACCACCAGAATGAACAAAACTGCCTCTAGGTCTAAATGCTGACTGCTTCGATCTCGACTTTGATCACGATGATCTAGTCTGACGTTTTCTAAATTTCTTGCCAAAGTCAGCTTGGAACTCATCATACCTCTTAATCCTAAGCTCCTGTCTATACTCTCCTTGTTCATCCTTTAGTAACTACTCAATCTGAATCGAAGCAGCTCGCAACTCAGTTAAACTACTCAAATTTGTAATAGCCAACCTTGTCCTGATATCTTTATTCAATTCAGCCTCAAATCGCCTACATTTATCTTCCTCAATCGGGATCAGAGCAGTAGCATACCCCAATAGTTCATTGAACCGTACCTTATACTTAGCTAATGTGAGTTTTCTCTGTTTCAGATTGATTAATTCCTTCATCTTCCTGTCTAAATAGATATTTGGCATGTAATTATCCTTAAAGACCTTTAGGAAGTCCCCCCATGTCAGTCTGTAAGGGCAGGCAAAACTACTTGGAACTGTCTTGCACCACTAATAGGCTAGACCTTGAAGTAAAGAGACCGTGTAGTCGAATCTCTCATCAAGCTCACAGTCCATTTGATCAAATACTCTCTGTGTTCTTTCCAACAAACCCTCTATCTCGACAATGTCTGTACTTCCATAGAAGTCTACAACCCCTTGCTTCCTAAGTTTATCATATCTCCTTTCTCTTCTATAAGGAGCTCTCTTATGCATTTGTTCAAACTAGGGTATAGGGGACTCTCTATTGGCACTTATTAACTCAAGATCAACTGATTCTACGACACGGTCTCTTCTAGCAGAAGTCCTATAACAAACAATAATAATGATCACTATACGGGTTTTTTCTATATGCCATATTGAATTGCTCATATATGTCCCTAAGGATTCCAAACCATTGCTTTGATATCAAAACTATAACATACCACTCCCATAGAGCATAAGCTCGAATATACCATAAGATATTCAAGAACAGACTCTATGAAAATCGTAACATCTTGTTACCCATGTTAAGGCTAAAATAGTAAATATGAGAGATTACAGAGATATTAGAAAACACATTTCATGCTCATGCATTACATGATATGTACATGCATTCATTGACAATTTTCGAGTATAATTGTTTATAAGTGTGATTATATTGAGAATTGTGTTTTTTATATGTTGAAAAACTGATTTGGAGAGTATATTTAGTGATTTAGAATTTGTGGCGAAATTCAGGAAAATTCCTAAATTTTGGGTAATTTGAGGATTAGGAAAAATGCCAAGTGGCAAGACAATTGTTAAATGGTAGTAGAAATTACTGTCCAATGGCAATGGAAATTTTGATAAATGACTTTAGGAATTATTGATAAGTGCCATTAAAAATTGGGAGACAATTGGATTAAGAATCGGATTTGATTGGACTAGTTGTCACTTGCCACATATCTAATTCTTATAATTTTAAACTAGGATCTTTCAATTAACTAGTCTAATCATATTCGATTTTTGTCACTTGCCAAACAATGTCTTAAGTCCACTAAGCATTTAACCCCTTTGTTTTGGTCTCCCACAATGCTTTTTATTTAAAAGACCATTAGGTGTTGTCCTTGCTCTCTCCATCTTCCTCTTCGTGGCTTTTCTTCTTTTTCTTGATTTTCATTTTCTTCAATCACTACCTCATCAACTTTGAAGATCACACTTTCCTCCATTTGCTACTAGCATTTTGCTATCTTTCTTCTTCATTGTCATTAAAACCTATCTCTACCACCTTTAAAAGATGATGAACGTTTGATGCTTGCGAGCTAGGGCTACTGTTATTTTTGAAGAATCTGAAGCGAAACCAAGTAAGTTATGCTTTAAAGGTCATAGGTACTGTTAAATAAAACTAGAATAATGAGAACTGTAGGATTGATGACTTGATTATTCGAGTTGTATATGTGTGTCATGGATGGCGAATAATTTATATAAATGTCTTGTTTTTGTAATTATGAATGATCATTAATTATGCATGATTTGTTATAGAGATGTTTTGGAAGTTGGATGATCCTTATAATGGTGTTAGGATGAGTGTAGAAAATTAATTATGAATGGGTTAATGAATATGTTCTATTTTTGGTTAATGATCAAATATAGATCATGATTTGATTTGTGAATGTTATTGAGTTGAAATGGAGTTGAGAATGAGGAGTAGATGGAGTAGAAAATATGATCTTTGTATGAGTTGCGTTAGGGTATGATTTGGAAACAAAATTGGTAGTTGATTTGGAAAATGTAGCACAACATGATCTCTAAATATGCTTCTGTGTTTTAGCCATAAATTTTTCTCTAGTTATCCAAATGAGATGATTCTTAGTTTGGATTAAACTAGAGACATATGGATACATTTTTCATAAAGACATCGAATTTAAATTTTGTATTTAAGAGTCTCAAAATTTGACATGAAATTGAGAACTGGGCATAGTACATTGTTGGATGAATGTATATGTTGTGTTCCATTTTGAGTGTATAAGAATGTGTTATATTTTGAGTGTTTATAATCAAGTAGGGAATATGTAGTGTGTGTAGATGATGTTGAGTTGAAATTAGGTATACTTGAATAATCTATCCACTTGAGATGATGAATCAAATGAGTTGAGATTTGAGAGTTAATGAAATCTAATTGGTGTTTGAATTGTTATGAAGTGATATTGCATTAGGAGATGTGAATTTGGGAAGATTATGAGTAAAAGTGATGTAAGAATAGGTGTAGGATCCATTGGAGTTGTCTTAGAGAAGTAGAATTGAGTAAAAATCTGAAAAATACACAAACAGGCTGTGTAAATTAACACTGACTGTGTATTCCAAATGCAAAAAGGCCATCAGACCCGAGGAGTACATGGTCTGCCTGTGTTTTCCCACACAGCCCGTGTGTTTTCATCCTCAAAATTGCAAATTCTCTCTTCTAAGTCTTCACAAAAGTTTTTGATCTGTAAGTTCTCTTCAAAACCGTCCCAAGAAGACCTTAATCTAATATCTCTAGTAAAAGTTATGTCAATTGTCCAGAGATAGATACAATATGATTAACGACAAAATCATGTTTGATTCTTTTGGCCATAACTTCATTATTCGACCTCCAAATGAAGTGATTCCTAAACCAATAGATTCCTAACACATTTTTCTATCTCTCCATAAAAATTGGTAGCATGTGGTGTTGATTTGAAAAAGATTGGAGGAAAGAAAGTGAGGGAATCGATTAGAAGAGCATGAATCGGTTATGAGACATGTATTAAGGATATATACCTAGGAATGTCATTGAACATGCATTGTACATATTTCATATACATATGTGTGTATTAATAGACACTTATACAATTGTGCAAAATTGTGATATGCATATGATTTACATGATATAGAGGAACATATAGAGCGCCATCATCCAGACATTGTCGGGACCTCGAGGCAATAGGTTCTGGAGCAATCAACAAGTAACCTAGACGATCTCACTTAATTACTTGTTTGTTTAAATTCTGTTTTGAGTTATTTTAGGAATGTGATTTGAGTGTTGATTCCAGACAATAAAATTTCTAAGGAGTTATTATTCGGGAATGTATAGGAAGTGCTGCTTGTATGTGAATGTGATGGAATAAATGTTACTCAATAATGATGTTGAATGCCAGATCTTGGGTTCGATGAAAATTGTGATCTGAATGTGAATGCGCAAGCATATGAGTGATTGAGAAAATGATATGTGAAGCATTTCAATACACGAATGCATGTAAGATAAAGGAATTTTTGACCAGAGTCGCTAGTGAGAAAAGAGCTTAAAGCTAAGATTGTGATTAGAGCCATAGGCTCGGTTATGAATGTACCCAGTATCCACTAAGGGATATGGGACATTATTTAACACAGCTTAGTATCCACTAAAGGATATGAGCTAGTAAAAAGGCACGTGGTCACAACGACAATAATAAATGAAAGTGAGTCTCATATGCATTGCATTTATACTTGATATGTGTAATTTACATAAATGAAATAATTATGATGATTGTTCTGAAAGTGAAAAGTGATATTTTATGAATACGCAAAAAGATGTGAAATATATGTTATATGTATTGATGTGATGCATGAATTGAGTGAACCATCGATGATGGTTACCTCATTAAGTTCGCAAAACTCACCAAAATTGCAATGTTGACTTTTCAGGACTGAGAGACGCTACAAGCAGTGTAGACTTGTGATTTAGGAAGAGAAGTCATGGCTTAGAGGTCGGTCAACTGGGTTTTGGATAGATTAGATAGATTTTGTGTATTTCCTCTTTAATTTAGCACTTTTGTATTGGGCTATGATGATGTACATGTAGGGAATGTTGAAAGACATATTGTAGACCTTCGGTTTTTATGAAATAAAATGAAGAAATTTTAGGTTTTAAAATGTAGCGACTTTTATAACGACATTCGTATGAGAATAAATATATATGATGCCTTGTTAAGTGAATGTTATGATTGAACGTAGCATACCATTATCGTAGGATATGTACCGAAATATCCTTTAAGCATCCCGGTATATACCCTAGGGTAAGGGAGTGCTACAAAAGTGTACATTAAGACAATCAAACTAAGCGTTACGAAAGTGTACATTAAGACAATCAAACTAACTCATTAAAGGCATCAAACATATCATAAGCATTCTAAATGTTCATTTTAATCCATCAATCTTCCAATTATAACAAATAAACTCCAAATTACTAATTGTAATCCTTCAATTCTTGTTATTTGTAAATCAAAATACAAGACATTATAAATGAACAATCATATCATAATCATTTTGAAACTTTCATATCCCGGAATATGTCAATTAAGTGAAAATTTTCTAAATCAAAATTCATGCGTGTATGCCCGTATTATGTATGTGAATGAAATCATAAAAATCATATCCTAAATGCATGAAATTCATTCTAATATTCTAATATGATGTAATTCATATGACTAAGTAATCTAACACTCTAACTCTCAGTAGTTTTGGAAACCAACTATTACAGTCGAGTTATATGATATGGCCTAAAATACGTTCGAGACAACTTCTGATTTTCACAGTGGCTCACCAAAATTTGATGATACAGTCAAAGTTTAACATAAACCAAATCCCTAATTTTGAATTCTCTATCCAATCGATGGTTATTGGCTTAGTGGGTCATCCAATTACGTGATATGTGCATATTTTCTTTGAGCTGGGTGATAATCATCATCCAATTACGTGATTTATGCATATTTTCTTTGAGCTGGGTGATGATCTGGTCATGGTTAAAAAGAGCATCATCGATTAAAGCTATTGGTGATGACCCGATGGTGCAGGAGGGCAAGGAAGGCGGCAATCGGCCATTTAAGGCTTAGAATGGTGACATGCCTCATATGTCGAGTGCTAAACAATGCTGTACTAGTATTTGGTCAGGTATAGAAATCAAGACCATGATTTTGGCTCATCACAGGCAAAACAACAGAGATATGTTTCAAGGCAATGATTCAAAACTTTCAAGTATTCGTCAAATTGAGGGTGGTAAACACTATTGTGCTATAGTTTCATACCCAGCTAAGCAAACAAATCCTTCTAGAATAGACTTAGAGGTAAAAGGATTTTGATCGAACACGATAGATTTGGGAATCCCACAAAACTTGTAAATATTTGCCAAGAAAATAAAGGCTAGACTTACTGAGGTATAGTTGGGCGTTAGAGCGAGAAAATATGCATATTTGCTCAGACTATTCACTATTACCCAAATTATTTTCTTGCCATTTGATATAGGTAAGCTTGTTATGAAATCCATTATTATATCTTCCCAAGCAAGAGCTGAAATTAGTATTGGTTGGAGGAAGCCAAAAGGCTTCTGAGTCAAGTATTTAACCTGCTGATATATTTGACATTGTTGGACAAATTACTTTACAATTTTTTGTAAACTGAGCCAGAAAAAAGATGCAACAACTCTGACAGTTGTGGTTTTGACCCTAGAATGTCCTCCTACTGGGGAGGCATGGAACTTCTAAAGGATCTATGTATGGAGGCTGCTAGTAGCAGAAACGAAGAGGCATTGATCACAATATATAAGGACATTATGGATAGAGTACTTGCTTAATAGTTGTGGCTTGGAAGTGACGTTAAGAAGCCACTGAATTCCTACAGGTGTGGAAGAAAAGAAATCCTGAAGTTGAGCCAACCAAGGAAAAGTTGGGATAGAAAGGGTGTGGAAGGTTGGCAATTCGACCCAAATAAGAGCATATGCCACCCTATTTTCTCTCCTAAGCTTTTAAAAAATCTCATATTCATATCTGAGAAGTTTAGTCATCCATTTATATTATTATGGAGTCTGAACCGTTCGAGTAAGTAAAAGGCAGATACTTCGTTGATCCGTAAAAATCTTGAATTTGCGACCAATTAAATATTGCCTCCACTTTTTAATGGCCCTAGTAATACCATATAATTCTCTTATTTAGGTGGAAGAATCTTGTAGGTGTGGACACAGCTTACTGAAATACACGAAGGAGTGATCCTGCTGAAAGAGAACAACATCGACGATAATCCCAAACGCATTTGTGGTAACTTCAAAAGGTCACAAAAAATTAAGTAAAGCAAGCATAGACAGAATCGTCATGGCCCGCTTCAAAAGATGAAAAGCAATGTTGGCCTCATATGTCCATGTAACTTTTGATTTTGTAATAAATTTATAAATGGGCCTACAATTAATGCATAATTTTTGACAAAACGCTTGTAATAACCGGTGAGACCAAGATAGTACCTGAGCTCCATGATTGTACTCAGAATTGGCTAGTGCAAAATGGCCCTTATCTTGTCCTGATCAACACTAACACCATTAGCAGAGATAACATGGCCCAAATAATTTACTGATCCCACAACAAAAACATATTTAGAGAATTTTGCAAAAAAAATTATGGGAAGATAATAATGAGAGAACCTAGGATATAGTAACATGCTCTTCCATATTGGCACCATATATGAGTATATCATCGAAATGTTGGAGTTATGTAAACATAGTTGTAACACCCCACTCTTGCGTGACCTGAACCTGATATCGTTGGTGATATTCGAGTCCGTGCTCCGCGAGGGTGGCGTGCTACATCAGTCAGTCGAAACTCAGTATAAAATTTTTTTTGTTTTAAAACATTCATTTGCGCGGAATAGACAGAAATTACTCTGAGCCCAC
>JANVCL010000006.1:15148652-15159406 GCA_026546855.1 Erythroxylum incrassatum
CATCAATTAGGAGTCAACGAGTGCATAAACAGTTATGAAAATGCAGTCAATTTATAATGTAAACTTGGCTCAATCACACTCTCAACCGAAGCTCTCCCTTTTCTTCAAATTTCGTTGTCTTCTTTCAAAACAAGACAAGTAAATGCTTTTGTTTCTTTCTTTCTTTTAAAAGAAGCTAAAATCACCTAAATACCCCTCCTTGTAAGCCTTAAGCTTTAACAACTTAAGTGTTCTTCCTAAACTACCCCTTATACAAACTTATCATCCTAACACCTAAATTCAATTTACTCACTTCAAAAACCTTATTCACCTAACAAACTAATTACTCCCACAAAAACAAACTACTAATACTCTAAAAAGAAAGAATCTAAACATGCATATTCATACAAAAAAGATTTGGGGCTAACATTTCTGGTCTCTATATTTCTAATTTTTTTATTTATGGATTTCCACACTACTGGTTCTACAATTTTTCGCTATTTGCATTTTTTTAATTTTTGCATCTCAACCAAATATGTTTTTGTTTGCAATTTTTATATTACAAATCTTAACTAATAAGTTTTTTTAAAAAATACAAAAAGTAAAAAAAACTAAAACTAAAATTAAAATCCACAAAAAAAAAGTGAAATCAAATGACTATACTAAATTTCATAAATAAAAAACATTTTGACAAAAAAACACAGAAATGTTTATTACACCAAAAAAATAAAAGATAATTTTGCTAAAAAAATAGACATAGTATAATCCACAAATCCTTTGACTTATTATATTATTCCCATAAAGTTTTTTTTGAGAATTTAAATTGTATTGAATAAATAGAAAAGAATGGTACAATGTCTCTCAACCTTCGTAAGAATACCCAACTCATACGTGCGTTTTGACACAAACAAAAGAATACAAAATGCAGCTAAACCGGGACACTTGAACCGGCTGTGCATAGGCGAAGGGGGAAACTCCAAATTAGGGCATAATGAGTTGATCCTTTCGCAACCCACCCGGAAGCTACTCGATTCGAAAAATCAGGGGAGCGGGCTAGACGATGACTTAGGCGCTTCTTGAGCCCCTTCTTCTACCACATGTTGGGGGATGCCTACGGTAAGTCCAAATGATTGCATGACAGAAGAGTCTACTCAAAATTGACGATGGTTGGCTGTCTTGCAGGAGTGCGGAGGGGAAAGATGGGGTTTCCTTAGTTTGAGCGTTTCGTTCTCATTTGTCAGCCTCTAAAAGCTCAACATCGATCAGAGGAGAGGAGGAGGCAACTAGGATAAGGTTAGTACCTAGCTTGCTCCGTAGATTTAATGTATTGTTTGCCTTGTTGGAGACTAGACTTTCCAGGTGAGTGCTAGTCCTCTGCTACATTTGAAGTGCAGCTGAGTAGAGATCAGCTGCTCTTTGATGTTTCTTATGATAAGCTTTAGAGTAGAGGATAGAGGAGTAGTCTTCTGCTGGAATCTTCGTAAGTTTCTTTCCTTTCACATTTCATGAAAGCAAGTAGCCACTGAAATGAGGATAACTGCTCTGTCGAAATTAGAAACAAATAGGTGAGGCAATTCTAATAGCAACTCATAGAGCCTGTTCAGCAGATGGGCTTCAGTACTCAATCTAAGGATCTTCGTCCAGATTTCTGTAGAGTAAATACAATCAAAAAAAATATGATCCCTAGTCTCTTCCCTTTGATTACAAAGAATACACATCCGTGAGTAATTTAGGAATTGAAGCCGATCCATAGTACTGAGTCTATTCAGCATGACCAACCATAGTAGGAAACTATGTTTAGGTCTCAGAAACTTGTTCTAGACCATAGAAGACCAATCAACCGGAGTCAAAGTACCCCCTATCTGTTGCTTGGCTACCTGCATTGTGATGTTTAGGACTGGAATTCCCTGCCATAAGAAAATATCATTTTCTCCAGGCCTACTAATTGGTGGGATGGATAATAATTTGATTTCATCCCTGGAGAATAACCATCTGCCGTCAGCTAGGATTTCCTTAAGCTTGGTATGCCTAGGAAATCTCACCAGAAGGGTTCTCGCCAATGGGTTATGGATCAATGCACCTCGTCCTGTCCAATTGTCATGCCACAGAAATGATCTTTCCCCATCCCCCACTCTACAGGATATGTGAGGTTGTACATCTTCTGTCAGTTTTAAAAGTTGATTAAAGAACCAAGTGTAACTATTCTTGAAGGATAAATCCCAAAAACACCTCTCTTTGAGTATGTAAGCATGAATCCATCTAATCCACATTGATTGCTTATCACTGAAGATTCTCCAAATCCTTTTAGCCATAAGGAGATGATTCTTTTTGGAAATTGACTCCAACCCCAAACCCCCTCTCTCCAGGCTAACAAATACTCTTCCAATTAACCTTAACTTTCCCATGTTCGCCACTCCGTCTCCCCCATAGAAATTGCTTCATCAACTTTTCAATAATTTTGATAATTCCTTTGGAAAGGAAAATGTAGGAGCACCAGTAATTGTGCATAGATGAGATAACTGATTTCAGTAGCTGAAGCTTCCCTCCATAGGAAAAAGCTCAATTTGTCCAAACAACCAGTCTTTTCTGTATTTTTTCAATTAATGAGAAGCCTTTACAATACCTAAGTTTCCTAAAAGATATTGAAATACCTAGATAAAGGAGAAGGGCTCCTTGATTGCCATTCTAGGAATTGCTTGTAAAGCATTTGCTAAGTGATCTGTACTTTTTGAAAGGATAAGGTAGCTCTTTTGAAAGTTGATGTTCAACCCCAACATGTCCCTAAAATAAGTGAGGGTATTTATCAGTAGGGAGACTGAGGGGACGTGCATTATTCCCATAAAGTTATTATAAAGTTATAATTACTTAAATAAACATACAATAAAAATGTTAGAATATTATTTAAATAACAAAACAAGCAAAGAAAAAAATAAATAAAAGAATGAAGGAAAGAAAGAGAGATAAAAGGAGGAAAGAAAGTGACTTGGAACGATGAAAGAGAAAAAGAAAAAACAAAGAAAAATGGCTGAAAACTTGAAAAAAAATCAGTAAAGAGAAAAAAGTGCTGAATTGGAGCCAATTTTCCCTCCATTTTGGAGGCGGATTTGAGTTGGTCTAACCAAGTGTATACCCTGCAGCTTTCACGCTCTCTCCCCTTGACTAGCACTGGCCAGCTCCAACAAATGAAACGCAACTTTCCACCAATTCAATTCTTCTAAATATATAGGAACTTTCTAAGAACTCGAGGGAAAATAGGAGGGAGTTGACAAACTAATAGTATAAATTACCAGAACCAAGTGTCGACTTCAAATAGAATTGAACTTATGGAAAACAAACTACAGAACTAGCTATTTTTGAATCTCTTACCACACCTAGCTATATTTGAAGACATCGATTCCTCCACATCATCACCTATCTTACCAACATTTCCTATGTGGGTTAACATAATATAAAATTACATAAAATCCAGTTGATTCAAATGATGCAAGACAAAGAGATACGGAAGTGACCAATCCGATTTCCTCAGGCAAGTTAGACTACAAATGTCGCCCCAGCCAAAATGAATATATTGCATATTTCCAACAGGTACGTCTTACTTCACTCCTCCATGGCATCTGCTGAAGCTCCAGCAGTTGGCTTGGACTTTCCCTTCCTCTTACCTATATATTGATAATCACATAGATCTTAAGACTTCTTACTAGGCAGAAACGAAAATGGTCATGGCTCAAGAGAAAAGGTAAAGCTCATGTAAGGAAGCATAGAATACTGACAGAATGTGCCATAATAGAGAATGATAAAAATAAAATTACCTTTGTATTTCAACCGCTTGAGGTTCAAACCCTTCTTAATGTGAAATCTTGCAGGTGTGGTGTTACCGTCTTTGAAAGAATCTTCCCCTAAATAATTAACTTCCATCATCATTAAACTTTCAATTTATATTCTAAGCAGACAGCAAAGTCAAGAAGCCTTGGAACTATTGCTACTGGAAACAGTTTGCATTTGTGAATCTAAGTTCTTAGTGAGAATAACCAAAATTCCAGGATCAGTAGTCTTTCGGGACTTTACCAAAGTAAAAGACAACTAGCCAATTGAAGACAATTCTGATATTTCAGAAACACTTTATGAGATAAGTTCTCCATACCATAATAGAACCCCTATCTTTTTCCTAGTTCTCTGGTTAGTAAGGAGGGACTAAGCTTATTGTTTTCACAAAAATATGAGACCTTTGATGTAATCAAAAGCACATTTCCTTGGAGAGGATAGAAAGTTTATAGGTGCAAACAAATAACACACAAGTAGAATCCACTATTCATCAAACTTAATAATACTAAATGCCCATTTAAATAGCCAATGATCAAAACTTGTGGGAAATATTTTATCAAGAATAAAGAAGATGACAGGTTAGGTGAAGGATAGTCAAAATTTAGGAGGATAGCTTTGATATTTCAGAAAAGAACAGTTACATATCTACCAAACAGTGATTCATAACCATCTAAAAAAGACTTGTGACCAACACAAAAGATGATACAACAAAATGATGTGAGATACAACAAAATGATGTGAGCCTTAGCATGGGATCTAGTCAGAGGCCTAGACATGGAAGAATCTTTCTTAAGACCTATAGTGAATTTGGAGAGGCAACTCGTCATGACAGAGCCGCCTCTAAGTCTAACTTGCAGAGAGAATAATTGTTTCCCTTTATTGAATACTGATATCCTTTTCTAAAGGCCGGTAACAACAAGAGAAAGAAATCCAAAATTATAGGAACTTAACTAAAATAGGAAAGAGATCACAGATTGTAACCAATTAAAGGATTCTACTGAATAGAAAGTCCAACAAGTAAAAGAAACAAAATAAACTCCAATTGAGTAAGCTAGGATGCATCTACTGCTACTGCCTTCCTTCTCTGATATTGCCATCCAACAAAATTATCCACATCATCACTTCCTCTCTCAGCTTTGAGCTTGTCCTCACGCTCAAACTCTGAATAAGCTTCTTAAGAGTGCTCAACTAGTTCCCATGTTGCATCTTTGTGAGGACACACTACCCACTGCACTAATAGCTCCCATCGGCCTTGTTGAACCTACTGCATAAAATAACCCAAGGAATTCGTAAGACTTTGACATCACACATTGACAGCAAATTTCCTGCAACAGCTGGTTGGGTTCCTTTATATTCTTTGAAGAGAGAAACATGGAACACATCATATATTTTACTTCCTACACACAGCTCAAGCTGGTAAACAAGAAGTCCTACTCTGGCCACAACCTTGAAAGAGCCAAAATAATTTGTCAGAAGTTTGTGATTTTCTATCTGGCTATTGTTAGCCAACAGTATGGTTGAAGTCAGTCATACCCAATCCCCAACTGCAAAACTCAACTATCTATTCCTCGAATCATAAGTGTTCTTCATCCTTTGTTAAGGCTTGCAAGAGCCTATCCCAAGCAACTTGGAATATTGCATCCCTCTTTCAGAGAGCTTTATCAACTATTTCAATCCATGCAGAACCCACTAAATAAGAGAGAGAAGCCAAAGAGGCTCCTTTTCCACATCTAGCATAAATTCTTCCTTAAAATTGCTAACATACTTGCTACTAGAAGCATCACATTCTACCATAAGTTCTTCCTCAAAATTTGGCAACTTCAAGATCGAGATTGTTGAAAGAGAGGCCTTTAATTTATTGAAAAGCAACGTCAACTTCTGCATTCTATTGGAAAGCATTTTTCTTCAAGAGATTCGTTAAGGATGTGGCCACTCATCCATAATCTTTGATAAATTTCCTACAGTACCTTTCTAAATTGAGGAAGCTCCAAGATCCTTGGTGGATTGAAGAATTGGTCAACCAATGATAGCCTTAATTTTGGTTAAAACAATTCCACTCCAACAACATGGATGACATGTCCAAGATAGACCACCTATGAGCCAAAGAAACATAGACTTCTTTGAGTACAACATGTTAGCTCGCAAGAGTTCGAAAATTATTCTCATAAGCTGCATATATTCAACCAATGTCTTGCTATAAATTAATATGTCATCAAAGAAGGCCAAGACAAACTTACGCAAATAAGGTTAAAAGGCTTCATTCGTCAAACTCTAGAAAGTTGAAGGGGCGTTGGTAAGCTCAAAAGGCGTGATTAGAAATTAAAAGTGCCCACGATGAGCTCTAAAGGCCGTCTTTTCCACATCTAATAGCACCATCCTGATTTGGTGGTAGCCCAATCATAAATCAAACTTTGTAAAATGTTTCCCTCAATGAAGTTCATCCAATAGCTCATCAACCACTAGAATAAAAAATGTATCCTTAACAATGTGGGTGTTGAATTCACGATAATCCGCCCAAAACACCATGAACCATCATGCTTTTTGAGCAAGAGGACTAGGGAAGAGAATGGGGATCTACTTGGTCGAATGATCCCTTGTTGTAGCATCTGGGTACGTTGCTTCTCAATGTCATCCCTTTGAAAATGCAAGGACCCATAACGTCTTACTACGATTGGTCTCAACCGTTTGAGAGGCATGTGATGGTCACACTCACGACTCGGAGGCAAACCGAAAGGCTACATAAATAGGTTTGCAAACTCAACCAATAATTTATTCAAGATTACTGTAGTTGAATTCTATCCTTGCATCAAACATAGTTGTGGTTCTACATCTAGAGGTTGTCCTTGCCACAACACCTCCTTTCCATTGATGGCATGTAGAGAGACCTTAGGATTCCCACAATGTCTTCCTCTGATTCACTTTCTCATTTGAAACCGCAATCCAAAATAACCTTTTACATTTGTGTCCTACTAAATAGGATTCACATAGTTATAACACAATCCTTTGGCCCTCCTTTCTACCATCTCCACTCGTGTCAATCTCTTGGCAAGAAGTGCAAAAGAGCTTACCCTGTTGTTGCTACCTATTAGTTTTGTTGTTAGTTGTTTTCCCTTGGCATTTGAGCTCTTGATGGTTCACAATGTTAGGATTCCTTGAGAAACCCTTTACTTACAATCCAATGCTTGAGCTACATTCACGACAATTCTAAGGTTCCCTAGTTGCTGCATCTCAATGTCAATCCTAAGTTCTCCTACAAAACAATAGGTAAAAAAGTCCACTTGCTAGCGAGGTTTATGATTAGAAGTCCTAGGCACTGATAACTAGAATTGCATTGATATTGCTCAATAAAACCGATTTGTCTTAAGGTTCACAAGTTCTCCTAAAGGATTATTACTCTTAGGCAGCACAAATCTCACATGATAACACTCCTTAATATGCCCTAATCTAGTTCCTTTTCCTCCTAATCCACTTGATCAAACCATAATTATGCCCCACCCAATAGATTAAATGCAGCTAAGCCCACCTTGTTCCTTCAACAATCTTTTAATTGGCGAAGAATTTCTCACATCATTACAACCACCCCCAAATTTCATCAATGCCATCATAAGTAGGAAATTCCACCTTGGAGTATCACGACACCACGATCAACCCAACAGTGATTTAGATTTGTCTTTCGACCTTCCGCTACAACTTAGGCTATCACTGCCTTGTCCCTCTGCATTATCTCTAACAGGGTTCTCCAACTAAGAGGGCGAGTTTTGCCATCCACTCCTCTCATGCATGTTGTGGTGTAGCCATTTGTCTCATAAAAGCATCCGGCTTGGCTGCCAAATTCTTTGTCACCCATGATACCATGCTTTGATACCAAAAATGTTGTGAGCCTTAGCATGAGATCTAGTCATTGACTTAGACATTGAAGAATCTTTCTTAGGACCTAGGTGAATTTGGAAAGGTAGACTCATCCTTGCTAGAGCCCCTCTAAGGCTACCTTGCTGGGAGAATAATTGCTTCTCTTTATTGAATACCGATAGCCTCTTTTAAAGGTTAACAATAACAAGAGAAAGAGATCCTAAATTATAGGATCTTAATTAACAAAGGAAAGAGATCCTAGATTATAAGATCTTAACCAATTAAAGGATTCTACTAAACAGAAAGTCTTAACACGTAAAAGAAACAAAATAAAACTCTAATTGGGTAAGCTAAGTTGCATGTTCTACTGCTGCCTTCCTTCTCTAATATTGTCATCCAACAAAAGAAGCCACATCAAAAGATTTAAATAGACAAATGAAAGAGAAAAAATTTGAAGAGGAAAGGATATAGGATAGAAGAACCTTTCGATTTGTTTCATTTATTGCATAGAAAAAGCATCGAAACACTTTGTGCCTTCATTAACAGCACATATAAATGCAATCAATTGAACACTACACCTCCACTCTATAATGGCAAAGCCTCTAAACACCTGATGAAACATAAGTTATCAGAACCTGTCAATTTGTTTCATTTATTGCATAGAAGGTGCATCATAACACTTTGCCCCTTCATTAACACTACACCTCCACTCTATAATGGCAAAGCCTCTAAACACCTGACGAAGCATAAATTATTAGAACCTTTCAATTTGTTTCATTTATTGCATAGAAGGTGCATCAAAACACTTTGCCCCTTCATCAACAGCCTACATAAATGCAATCAATTGAACTCTACACCTCCACTCTATAATGGCAAAGCCTCTGTAAACCACATGAAGCATAAATTATCAAATAATATTCGGCAAGGTTCTAGTTTGGTAGCTTATGTAGCACCCAAAACTAGAATCAAACGCCTTCTATTTCACATGCAAATGATAGAAGCAGTAAAACCATGATGAAAGGTAAGATGCTATAAGGAATAGAGGACGAAGAAGAAGAAGGAGAACCTTGAGCAACAGCCATCTCAACATCTTTCATGGTAACCAGACCCTTCTCTAAAGCCTCCTTCTGCTCCTGTAACATATAAATAACGAATTGAATGCATATGCACATTAAGATTTTTTTTTAAAGCAATAAAGACAGATGAAATTAACGCACTCTCCGCCATTTCTTGAGGAGCTTGCGCTTGCGCTTCCCGGAGACCGAAAGAGGCTGAGGCTTGTTCCTGAGTTTCCTAGTAAAAGGGTCCCCATGTAAATCTCTCTTCTTCTGTGCTATAAGCGCTCTTCTCCTCTTCTGCACCACATTGAACTTCGCCATTGTGTCTATGTTCTTTTTTCTTTACACTAGTAAACCCTAACTTCTCATCCCACGACGCCACCCCAAACCCAAAAAGACACCCTTTTACATGCTAGGTTCCGTCTCCGACGCCTCACTGGGTTGGGCCTCTCTTGGACTTACCCACGCCACCAATTACCATACAGCCTATATAATAACAAAATAAAAGTTATGTTATCCCAAACTTGAGGGATTTTAATTTTAGGTCTTTAGATTTAACATGATTGTTGTTGGTACGTGAAACACGCTTTAAATACGGAGGAAACTATAAAATTTTAAATCAAGAATAAAATTTGAACGTTAATTATAGAATAAAAAGTGTTATAAACCTTGATCTACTCACCAAAAAAATTATCCGATCATATTATCTTTCATAATCTTGGATTGAAAAAAAAAGACAAGATAAAATATATAAATGGAATATAATTTTGATTAAATTTTAGGAATAATTATCATAGAACTTTCATCGTAAGACCTTTTCTTATTTTAATTTTATATTTTGAAAATTATCATTTATCTCTCTACGATATTATTTAACTATTACACAACTCTTTATATCATATTTCATTAACTTTTTACTTATAGAAATTTAAGTAAGAAAGAATAAAAAACTAATTGAATAGGATAGAATCATCATATAATAGCTAACAAAATATGAGGGTAAATAATAGTTTCTAAAATATGAGGACTGAAATTAAAAAATGTTAATTTGTTAAAAATATTAATTTGTTAAAAAATTAACCTTAACTTTTGATTGAGATAGATATTAATTTTTTTAAAAAATATCATCTTGTTTTCTTTTTTGGAATCATAACAAAATTACATCAAAAGCTACTGAATTAAGTGAGGGAAAGATATCCTTGTGATATCCTCTATGAGGAAATTAATACAGCCTGAAGGATGGCGTTGAAAGGTGGTGGTCCCTAATTCGAAGAATTGGGAGTAGTTGGCCAACCAATTTGCACAGCGATTAGCTTCTCTGTAGATATGTCATTGCCTTACTATCCATTATCTAGTAAGCAACTCTTGAATGGCCTTAATCATTGAGTTGCAGATACCCTGTTGTGGCTCTGGCAAGGAGAGTATGTTGATAACCACAAGAGAATCCATCTCCAACTCTATCTTTTTATAACCCAAGTCCCATGCAAGTGATAGACCCATGAATACACCCTAAAGTTCAGCACAGACTGAGGTGGTAAATCCCACGTTTTGAGCAAAACCTCTGAGCCAGGCCTCGGTATAGTCTCTAAGAACACCTCCTGCAGAAGCAGTGTGGGAAATGTGCTTACAAGCGCCATCGGTGTTTAATCGAGTCCACCCAAGAGGGGGCGTTAACCAGCTAATGAGTTCCTACTCTCGCTGGTGATTATCTAAAAGGACCCGAGAGAACATTTCTTTAGACTTATAGATCCACTCAATATAATTGAGGATAATGGCCTTAGGATTAATTGGCCATAAGAAATCTATATCGAAAATACTTTTGTTTCACCAATGCCAAATGAACCAGCAAGTGGTACCGAAGATGACAAGCCAATCAAACTCATATATCTTTATATGGGATTGTAGGTTTTGCCATAGCCAGTCTGGTTTTAACGTATTGAAGAACTCTCCATGTAACATCCCGTTACACATGTTAGGGCTAGAATTGTGAATTATGAGAATTTATGAGAAATTAGGAAAATGCACATCATGCATAAATTGATTGTG
>JANVCL010000006.1:15175588-15187852 GCA_026546855.1 Erythroxylum incrassatum
TTTCCAAATGGGAAATTAATTGTTTTGATTTGTATAAGATTGATTAAAAGATGAAGGGAATGAATAATAAGTTTTTGTTTAAAAGAGGAAATATGAAGGAAAATGGAAGAAGCAAATATTTGAGTTTGAGTGTGAATGATTTCAATGATTGAATAAGAAAAAGGAAAAAAAAGAAAAAAAAAAGTTTATACCGGATTTCGGATCGGATTAGTCTTATGGTTTCCAACGCAATACGCGATAGTTTTTCTATAAGTGTATGTTATCGGATGTCAGAATTTGTTTTTCCGTTCGATTGCATAGTTTATTTGGTTTGTTTCCGAGCCAATTCGATTTGACTTTGTATTCGATTCGATTTCGCTTTCGCTTTTGTGTTGCCGCTTTCGTTTCGCTTTGTTCTTTTCGTTTCGCTTTTTCGTTTCCATTTTGTATTCGCTTTGCTTTCATTCGTATTCCGTTCTTTCGGCTTATGTTTCGTTCTTTCGTTTCTGCTCTTTGCTATTTGTTTTGCTGTTGATTCGTTCGGATATAAATTCCTTCGTGTGTTTCCGCACGCGTTCTTTGCTTCGCTTTCTGTTTTTGTTTTTCGTTTTTCGTTTTTTCGATTGGGGTCCGGTTCTGAGATCGGGTCCCAACACTAATTCCACCACTTCATCCTTCCATTGGAATTTCATTATTCCATTTTGATAATTGAACACAATGTTGTTCAATGTTGACAAACACTGAAGCCTCAACAATATGTCAATACCTCTTATATCAATCACCAAAGCATCCGAGCAAAAATCTCTACCCCACATCTGCCACCTTAAATTTTTGCACACTCTACTGCAACTCAAAATCATCCCTCCACCTAGTATAATAAACAACTCCTCCACCTCTTCAAACTCTATTCCTAATCTAGATATTAAATTTTTGTCTACAAAATTATAGGTACTTCCACCATCCACCAGTATGTGAATTATATTTCCATCTAACACGCCTTGTAACTTAATTTGCTAAAAAATAACTACAGTCACTCCATACATTGCTTGCACGAATATACTAGGTAACTCTTCTTCTATGAATTCATCAATTTCCTCATTCTTAACTTCATTTTCTACCACATACATTTGTAACATCTTCTTCTTGCACTTATGGACTGGAACATACTTTTCTTCACATCAAAAGCTTGACTTAGCCCTGCATTCATCTAATTCTTTACTTGTAGTCGTCTTGTTCCATCTCATGTCCTTGTCTCCCTTCTAATTTCCATGCATAGGAGTAGGTAACAAACCAGATGAAGATTTTAATGGATTTATCTAATTTCCATGCATAGGAGTAGGTAACAAACCAGATGAAGATTTTAATGGATTTATCTAATTTCCAGCATAATTCGTACCTCTTTGCTGGAACCTTCTCGTCATTCCACAATGCACAGCCACCATTTCACGCTTCCTTGCCAAATCATACACCTGTTGAAGCATTCTCAAGTTCCACAATTTTACCGAATATTCTATCTCCACCTTCAACCCTTCCAAGAACATATTCACTAAATAAGGCTCGGGCATCAACATATTTTGAGACAACAAATCGAACTCAGTGCAATATTCTTTCACATATCCCTTTTGTCTCAATTCTGTCAACCCTCCCACTGGGTCTTCAAAAGCTACTTCTCCAAACTTTTGTTCCAACACCAAAAGGTATTCACCCATACTAAGAGGATCTCTAGTTAGCCTGTTCCTCACATACAACTCATGCCAAGCCAGTGCCTCACCTTTCCAAATAAATCGTAGCCATACTCACCTTCAATTTTGTAGGAGTTCGATCCAATGTAAAAAAATTGCTCACATTTAAACACCCAAGCTTCCAAATTTTCTGCCTTGAATACTAGAAATTCGATCTTGCTACACCGTGTAGGAATAGCACAATGTCCTGTATAGCAATCGTCACCATTTCCATTTTCTGGAACTCTCTGATCAGTACTTCCGCATACGCCATGATTGACATGCTCCTTTTGATACAACTGAGTAATCCACTCTTTTAACTCTCGTATGCTTCATTCATGCCTTACTTCTAATTCTTGCATCTGACTTCTTAAGCCTTCTTCCACACATCTCCATGCTTATCCTCGAGTGCCTTCCACCATTTTGCAACGTCAACAACAGTCCAAAATCAAGCTCTCATTTTTTACCGATAATTGTTGAATATCTAATCATGAAGTTTGGGGATTGCAAATAACCAAAGAAGAGAGGATGAAAAGAAGAGAGAGAGAAGTTGAAGAGAAGAAGAATGAGAGAGAGAGAGAGAGAAAACCAGTATCTGTTATTCGTCAAATGTTTCCCAACACCAACAGTTATCATAACCATTGGTGTTGGTAGCCAATTACAATGCAACAAGGATATATTATTTACACAACATCGTTCTCCGCATTAGCCTATATACAAGATTACATCGTTTACACTAACTCCTTACATTTCACTCTTCAGCTCACAGATCTCCTCTTCCACACGGGAGTCCCACATTCTGATTGGTCGAATCGCAGATTCTATCGTTTGTGTCTCATAAAACTGTGTCAATTCTGGCGAGCCCACCGCTAGATCCCGGATGACATGGTACGAGGAAATAGATGCAATTGAAAGCATTGCTCTCTTGAGACTACTTTAAAACAATCCAAAGCTGAATAATGTCGGATTTCTTTGATTGTTTAGTTTCCTAGCTCTAAACTGTAAGCAATTTACGCAAACTTAACTTGCCATAATAAACCTGTGTCGAATAAGAATGAACTTTTTTTTTTTTTTGGTTTATTGTTTGACTACGAAAATAAGAGATTTTCTCCTTCCTTTCTTCTCCCAAATTTCCCAGAATCCAATCACAATGAGAAGATCCGTTTTACAGGACAACAAAAAGCGAAAATTTTGGGTTTCTTCTTTAATGTTTTAGCGGTGAACAATGAGATAATGGGTGTTGGTTCCGTAATTTTCTTCGGAGAATATCAAGGAAAGCCAGAGAGTAAGATGGTGATATATTAGAAGAATATACATTGAAAGGGTTGGGTGCGCAAGTTATGAGAGAGGGTGGAGGAAGATCAAGAAAAGATGCAGAAACCCAGTGACGGGTTGAGCTAAATCGAATGAAATATTGATGGAAATATAGGTGGAGAGAGACATGGAGGAGAGAGAGATGGTCATTGACGAAGAATAAGACAAGTTGAAGCCCATGAAATGACATCCAAGTGTTCCTCCTCTTGCTGATTTAGCATTTTGGTTTCACTTTCATCCATTATAATTTGTTTTCATGTACTTCTTTTGTTTCCACTGATACTCACTCCCAACAAAGGATCGATAATGTGACAATTTGATTGGTAAGCAGTTATATTATGACAATAATTAGGACTTCACATCGGAACACGAAGCTGATAATCAAATTAGTCATCATGACAGATGTGATGAATGTGAATAAAAGGATTACTCGTTAAGAGGTGAACATTCAACTCACTTCACTTTTTTTTTCCCAATCCCATGGCACTCAATAGCCCTGGTGGAGAGAACAATGCCTAACAAGCTCAAGCTTACTCCTGCGTTGAAACAGTTGGTTCTGGAAACAGCCAAAGCTTCACCTCAAGAAGAACATACAACTCTTGTGCTTCTCCAATGCTGTTGATCAAAGAAGGAAAAAAAAAAAAGAAATCAGAGAAGATAAAATAGCAATTTCATGAAAGCGTAAAGCATACTTGCAGTCTACTCCCAATGTGGTAAAACCTAAAATACACAAATAACTTTGCAGATCTTTTAAGACTAGGTAAATTAGATACGAGTAGTCGACAAATTTTGTAACAAGATGAGCACTATCACTTCAATTTGAGATCCTAAAAGTTAAGATAGTAGCCTAATAGGTGTTAACTGTGTAGGTCTGTGCACCGGGGACAAAAAGAAGGAAGTGCAATTTAAGAGAAATGACGTTCTTAATTGACCACAGGACTATTTTGAGAAGGCATATAACACCATGGTCTTATTCTTGTAGATGACCACTCAGATTCAAGAATTATGGAATGACAAT
The DNA here is from genome assembly GCA_026546855.1 of Erythroxylum incrassatum. Taxonomy (NCBI): domain Eukaryota; kingdom Viridiplantae; phylum Streptophyta; class Magnoliopsida; order Malpighiales; family Erythroxylaceae; genus Erythroxylum; species Erythroxylum incrassatum. The sequence goes on from JANVCL010000006.1 coordinate 15,179,621, forward strand.
TGAAAAACGACTACCCGGGCGATCAACTAAATTCATTAAGCTGGCCAACCACAAGTAGATCCTTTACTAACCAAGCAACAAACCGCCACTAATGTGATTGAATTCTTACTCGACAATCAGCTTGCCTAGCTGTAACTTTCCAGACATGGATATACTCCGAACCTGTCACATATCAAACCAAAGGGCTTGAATAGGCGAAAAAAATAAACATGGTTATAGTAATAGGAAAACTTACATTACCTACGAGCTTGCTGTTCCTATCATATTCCTTCCGTCATCTTACAAACTCCCCACAACTGTCAGACTTCTCAATTAGTAAAGGAAGGATAAAATCAACAACACAAGAGAATAACATCCAACACTGATTCTCAAAGAAGCCGATTAAAAAGAATTTATTGTGTGACCATCCAATAGACACACACCCCCAAGATAGCAATGGAAGAGAAAAAAGAACTAATGAATACAGCAAATGATAGGGTAATATAATTAATCTACACGGAAATTAACAGCAACTGCTACCAGTGCACGAGATAAAAATTGGAACTGTAACAAAAGGATTTAAACCTTATTGTGCTACTGTAAGGTAAAGCGTACAGTAGAATACAAGCACAATGTTGACTATTGCAATCTGCAGAGAACAAAAGCTAAAACCAAGAAGATAGCTTCCAATCAAATTGGCATTGAGCATTTTTTTTGAGAATGCCCTAACAAATGGCAGCGACCACATTGAACAACTCTCTTTGGGCGCTTGAGATTCTCAACACGAAAAACTTTCTTTTTTGGTCTCCCAGGTGGCCGTCGTGTTTTGGGAGGTCTTATGATAATATCAACTTTTGCACCCACACCTTCAGTTCCCTCCCCTGGTTCTTTCCATAGGCTCTTATCTGGAATGAGATTAATCATTTGCAAGTAAGTCTCCCTGTAACTTGCAACAGTAAAACAAGGCTCAGCAAAAAGATGGGCATTTTGTCCACAAGAAATCAGAGCAGCGGCAGCATGTGCACAAGGTAAACCATAAATCTGCCAGCGACGACATGAACACACACGACTTCTAATGTCCACAATATTTGTCCGCTCAGTGGATACAATCTCAAACTCAACTTCATTTGCGCGAAGTACTTGATAGCAACGAGCATCAGCAATCGCCTCTGAAATTCGCTTCTCGGCTGATGGCACAAGGATTGAGTTCCACCTCATGCCTAAGTCACGGCGATTGTCAATCCAAGTAGTCAGCTGATGTCGAATATGCTCCATCATTTGCACAATTGGAAGCTCATGGCATTCAAGAGCCCAATTATACAACAACTCTGTGACCCCCAGGGTAAAATGGCCATATCTTACACCCTCAAAATAAGCTACAGCCCACAGTTGGGGAGGGAACTGTTGAAACCACGACATAACATCCTGTGAAATCTCTACCATCTCAGAAATCTTGCTTTCAAATTCAGCTGCAGTAAGGGCATAAACTGCATTCCAGAAAATATTGACCAATTTTGTGTTTTTAAAAGTATCACGGAAGTTTTCACTAACATAACGTAAACAAAATCCATGGAAAGCACTGGGAAAGTGTGTCTCCACAGCCTCTACAATACCCCTTTGTCTTTCAGACAGTATAGTAAGTCTAGGCATGTTTTCAGTATTTACTCCAAGAAGCTTCCGCAACTCCGACATGAACCACATCCAATTTTCATCACTTTCCACATCAACAATGGCAATAGCCAGAGGGAATAATGCATCATCAGCATCAACAGCTGCAGCACAAAGCAAAGAACCCAAGTATTTTCCTTTAAGATGAGCTTTGTCAAGTTCCAAAAGTGGCCTACATGCATTTATGAAACCATAAATACACGGACGATAAGAGATAAAGAGGCGCTGGAAACAATTTTCTTGTCCAGTTGCAAAAACTGAAGCAATGCTTCCTGGATTTGTCTTCCTTATCTGCTCACAGTATGCAGGAAGGAGGTGAAATCCTTCTTCAAAAGTCCCATGAAGTGCAGCCATGCTGCGCTCCTTCCCACGCCAAGCCTGCATATATGAGACGGCAACCCCATGCTGGTCACGGATATCTTGCAGTATTTCTTTAGGCTTGTATTGTGGATTATCTCGTATGCGTGCTTCTACAGATCTAGCAACCCAACCCACAGATGCTTGTTGATGGTGGAGGTTGCGGACTCCTTCACATGTATGCTCTCCATGCAACGTTCTAACAGAAAATGTTGGAACTCCAGGACATTTTGCAACATGGATGCGCCAAGGACATCCTTCTTTGGAACATTTGGCTATAAATCGGCTTCGATCAGATTTTACTATCCGAAGATCAAAATGTAATGCTATAGCAATATCTTTTAATGTTCTTCTGCAAGTCTCAACATCAGGAAATTCTTGCCCAATAGTCAATGCATGATCCGTCAAGGCAAAAGAAGATGCATCAAGCACAGCCAAGGTATGATCAGCCATAAATATAGTGAATGGAGGAGTTGCAGCTTTATGTGATTACAGGCTTCCCTGTGTGCTGCATACGATATTTTTACATACTGCCAACAGATAAACTGTGTTGTCAGATATTAATAGTGCAAGAAAGGAAAGAAAATAAAATCAGAAACAAGAATAATATGTACCAGGAATACAACTGTCACTTAATTGGAAAACAATTTTGGATGAACATGAGCATTGCAACCAAATTTATTTCTCAAATCAAGAAGGATTTGCACCAGAGCAGTGAAATGCAAAAGAATTCATCTAAATAAAATAAGCCTCTAATTTCCAAAGTTAAACTATTAACTTCTCACTTTATACACTTCCAAATTCGCATGCTTACATATATGCCCATCTACATATGTTTACATACATGCACATATGACTTATGATCAAATAATCCAATCTTGCAGCAGCATGATAAACACTATCAGCTCTAACTATATGACAACAAGGACTTCGGGCTTTCAAGGCATTGTCAAGATATGTTTTTCAATCCCATGTAATACATCCAGTAGAACATGCTGAAGCAATCTAGTCGTGTTGCATACCCCATTGATGTACAGTTCTTTGATACAAACAACACGAAAGACTAGACCTAAGATGACCCTTCATTCTCATTATTGTATCCTGTCTGTAAAGGATAGGAGTTGCAACTTTTCAAACTGCAAGTTGAAAAATGAATCTCGAGTCTCTTAAAACTCCCTTTTCTTCCTTTCATTGTAATCTTCTACTACTTAATCCTGAGTCCTCTTAAAACTCCCCCTTTCCTCATCTTCCTTTCACTGTAATCTTCTACTACTTTATCTCTGTTCTCATCTTTGCCTGCATGTTATGTTCATATGTGAAACTGTCAGAAGAATTAATTTGGCTCAGGAAGTCAATTCCTATAACTGAATAAAACCAAGTCTGAATGTGCCTTTTCAAATTCTTGTTCTTTTCTTATAATCATTATCCTCTTAAATTATATGCGTTATATTGTTCTCTAAAAGTTTAAAAGCTGGGTCTATTGCTTAGGAAAACAATTCTTTGTTTAGCAAAACAACCACTATGAATAAAGCAACTGTGCTAACTAATTGCAAGAAAATTGATATTCTAAAAGGAATTTGTCCTGAAAACCTGCACAGTCCCCAACTGCATTTGTCCACGCTATCAAATAGCAATTTTCCTCCCAATCTGTGCCTATATTCCTCCAATTTGAGTACCCAATGCTAACATACCCATGTTTCACTATATTTTCTTAGGAACCCCATATTAGAAATGAAATTCCATGATCAAAAGCATCACAAATCAAGCTGGTAGACTAAAATATAAAACCCCACATCATAAAGACATCAGCATGAGTGAAGGCAATTGATCTCAAGAATTAAAGAAAATAGACAACTCGCCTTAGAACTCATCGATGATGGCAATTTCTAGAGAACATTCAAACTCAGAGACGAAATGATTCCAAGCGTTTACTTCTAAAATTCTTACTAATTGAATAAACAGAGACTCAACTTCCAAATATTTTGATGGACATAGGCAAGGGAACAAGCCTATGAAACATCAGTGGAGTACAAGACCAATCAGAACAAAGTTGTGATAGAATGCCAACTTTTAGGTTGTGTAAGAAAGAAAGAGGTTTGTATTTCTTGATTCTTTTATTGTACAATAGTAAGGCTATATATACATATTTACAAGATTAAATTAGGGAATGTAATCCCTATAATCAAGGGATTATAATCCATATAATGAAGACTAGAATCAACGAAATTAATGCTCAATATGTAACACACCACGTCAAGCTGGAGCATAGATATTAATCATGCTCAACTTGTTTCAAATGTAATTGATTTGAGTACATTTTGGGGCCTTTGTGAAGATATCTTTGAGTTGCTCTCCAATTTTGACATATTCCAAAGAAATCAAGACGTGTTAAACTTTTTCACGAACGAAGCAGCAATTAATTTCAACGTGTTTGGTCCTTTCGTGAAACAACAGATTAGAAGCAATATGTAGAGCAGCCTGATTATCGCACCATAGTTTGGCTGGTATTGAGGTTTTAAAACCAATTTTGTATAATAGTTGATATATCCACATTATATCAAAATGCTTATGCCATAGGTTTGTATTTAGATTCTGCATGGATCTAGATATGACATTTTGTTTCTTACTTTTCCATAAGACTAAGTTTCCTCCCACAAAGACACAATAATCAGTCATAGATTTTCAATCAATCTAAGAACCTGCCCAATCTACATCCGAAAAGCATTCAATGTGAGTTTGTCCATGATTTTCGTATAGTATCCCTAGTCCAAGAGCTCCCTTTAAGTAGCATAAGACTTGTTCTACGGCCGCCCAATGATGAATAGTTGGAGAAGACATGAATTAACTTACAATGCTAACAGAATATGCAATATTAGGGCAAGTTACTCTAAAGATAGTTTAATTTTTTGACCAATCTTCTATATTTTTCAGGTTTTGAAAGCAAATCTCTGTCTTTGGTCAGTTTTACATTAGGAGGGGCATTGGGGTACTGCATCGCTTAGCTCCCAGCTTTCCCGTTTTAGCTAATAGATTAAGTACATATTTTCTTTGGAACAGGAAAATGCCTTTCTTACTTCTCGTTACTTCTACTTCCAAAAAATATTTCAAAGCTCCTAGATCCTTTGTGTGCAACTGATTGTGAAGAAAGGATTTTAATGATGAAATGCCCATAAAGTAACTTCCTGTAACAACGATATCATCCACATATACAACAAGGAGAATAATCTCAAGCTTGGATTGTTTATAGATGACTGAGTGATCATATTTGCTCTTAGTCAATCCAAACATTTACATGGCTTGACTAAATTTTCCAAACTAGGCACATGGTCTTTGTTTCAAACCATACAATAGCTTGCAAAAACGACAAACTTTTCCATACTCACCCTAAGCAACAAACCCAGGAGTTGCTCCATATACACTTCCTCTTGGAGGTCACAATGTAAGAAATGAATAGACGGAGAGATGTTAGTTTAGCAACAAGCGAGAAAGTATTAGAATAATCCACACTGTAGGTTTAAGCATAGCTTTTAGCGATAATCATGTTTTAAGACGAACCACTGATCCATTAGAGTTGACTTTAATTGCAAAAACCCATTTGCTTCCAATCTCTTTCCAATAGGTAAGTTTACCAAATTCTACGTACGATTAGCCTCTAAAGCATACATCTCCTCTATCATAGCATTATGCGAACTAGGATGAGCTAAAGTTTCTCGAATAGTTTTCAAGAAAGACATTGAATCAAGTGAGGGGACAAACGAACAAAGAGGAGAGGATAAATGATCATAAAAGGAGCATTGGCGTTTGCAAAGAGCAATAGGGAGATCATTTTAAGTCAGATCTGATGTGGAAGAAGACATAGGAATGGAGCTCGCATCAAAATGATTTCTTCTAGAATAGCCAAATGAATGGGTGGTGGTTGTGGTGGTGTAGTGGTAACATTATTGATTTGGTAGGTGACCTCATAAATTAATAGGTCATCATCCCCCTTTATAGGTACAAAAGGAGTAAGAAAGAAGGAGATGTGTCTGAAAAAGGTGACATTGATAGGCACAAGGTATTTGTTGAGAGTTGGACAATAACACTGATAGCCTTTTTGTATATGAGAATAGCCCAAAAATACACATTCAAGAGATTTAAGAACTAGCTTGGTGAACTGAAAAATCTCGAACAAAACAAGTACTGCCAAAAATTCGTGGTGTAAGGGAGAACAAAGGTATAGCAGAAAAAAGAATGTTATGAGGAATCTCACTCCAAAGAATGGATGAAAGCATACAATTGATTAAAAAACAAGCTGTGGAGGCCGCATCAACTCAAAACAATTTGGGGACACTTATTTGGCATAAAAGTGCTCTAGCAATTTCAAGTAAATGACGATTTTTTTCTTTCAGCTATACCATTTTGAGATGATGTGTTGACACATGATGATTGATGAAGAATACCATTTTGGAGCATGTAGTGTTGACACGAGGTGGAAAAAGTATTGTTTGTTGTTGTCGCTTCTTAGAGTATGGATAGAAAAATTAATTTGTGATTCGATTTTAGCACAAAAGGTAGTAAATTAGGAGAATACCTCGAAACAATTTTTCATTAAATAAAGCCAGGTCACTCGAGAAAAATCGTTAACAAATGTAACAAAAAATTGAAAACCAGTTTTGGACATCACTAGACAAGGACCCCAAATATCAGAGTGTACTAATTCAAAAGGAAAACTAAATCGTTTATACCATGGAAGGGAAGACACAAGATGGTGTTTAGTAAATTGACAAGATACACACACTAAGTTAGAAACATTTCCAAATTGAGGACATATCTTCTTAAATAAAGGTAAAGAGGGGTGTCCTGACACTAGAATAGGCAATAGGTTAAGACACATGGTTATCCAAAATGTAGAGACCTCTTGATGCTCGTGATTTACCAATAATCTTCTTCCTCATAAGATCCTTGAAAAGACAATGATTAGTAAAGAATGAGATATAGCAGTTTAAGTCATGGGTGAGGTTACTCACCGATAGTAAATTAAATGAGAATCCAGGTAGTTGTAAGAAAAAGGTTAGTGAGAATAATGGAGTAGGGCTAACAATGCCAAAACCAATAACAGAGTAAGGGGATCCATCTACGAAGGTGACATAGGAAAAAGATGAGTGTTTTTGGAAAGTAGAAAAGAGATTGGGATTACCTGTCATGTGATCCGAGGCACCAGAATCAATGGCCCATTGGGAGGAAGAGAAAAGAAGACATGCAAATGTGTTACCTAAATCAGCAATAGCAAAGATAGAGTGAAATGAATCTTTTAATGCTTCTTAGGATTGGGTGAATTTGGAAAATTCATCTGTAGAAACTATAATGATCTTCTCAACGAATGAGCTTAACTACAAAGTAGCTGCTACATGAGCGGTGTAAGTTTTCTAATTTTTATTTTGTAGTTTTCTACAAGTACGTTTGTTATGACTTGTTTCATGACAATATTAACAAATGATTCCTCCACTATCTTGATTCCAATGTCTTGTTCCTCCTTTGTTATTATTCCTCTGGAATGATTTTCCATAACTAGAATTCTGACTCACAAGAGCACTAAAGGTCTGAGCAGAGGGGGCAACTAAATCGTTATTGTCTATACGAAGTATTTGAGTAAATACCTCATGTAGGGAGTAGATTTCAATGTTGGAAAGAATTAAGACTTGTCAATCTCCAACTGTGAATTAATTTCAGCTGAGAAACTCATGATGGCCATCGATTCTCATTGGATTGTCAGGACTTTAATATCAGAGCTAAATAGTAACAAAACATTTAATTCTTCGTAGATCCTTTTGAAGTTCATAAATTAATCTTGAAGGGATTGGTCATGTTGTTCAGCTCGATAAAATCCTTTACAGACCTCATAAAATCGATAAGTATTTCCTTTGTAAGAAAACAAAAATTTCAAATAATCTATTAATTCTTTGACATACTCAAAGTGATTAACGAGCTATGTAGCACGGACATGGCAAAATGGAGCCGTGTCCGCGTGTCGGACACCCACTAACACACGGTGGACACAACTCGGACACGTTTGGAGACCGCTCGGACATTGCTTGATGGAATATATGCTCCATAGAATATATGCTCCATGTTTTTTGAGAAGGGCTTATAAAGTATCAAATATGTATGAACTATCAAGATGTTGGAAGTCTTGAAATACATCAATCAATATATATCATATTATGAATTCTGAATTTTTTTCTTAATTTT
>JANVCL010000006.1:15198050-15208484 GCA_026546855.1 Erythroxylum incrassatum
AAAGCATGGAACTTACTTGATTTAACCACTTAATCTTCAAAATCTTCAAGAATTCCAACAAGACCTAATATGACTCATCACCATCGACCACCATCTTTCAAAGATGAGAGAAATCACTTTTGTATGGAGAGGAAAGAAGAACAAGCAAGATGACAAGAAGCAAGGAGGAAATGATAACTAAACTTTGAGTGATCAAACTTCAAAAAGAAGAAGGATGAAGATGGTGCACGAAGAAGAGAAGGAAAAAGATCAAAAAAATCACCTCCAAGGACTATGAAGAGTGAGTATCGTATGGGAACAAGAAGGAAGCTTAAAGTAGAAGTAAACTTAGGTCAAAGTAATTAAATACATGGCTCTAATCATGCCATGTGTCAAGCTTCTATTAGTTCCTTCATCAATTAATCATTTTAACCCAAATTCCAACAATTAACACTTGTCCAATAATCCCTATAGCCATATGTCCATATAGCAATACCATTGATAACAAATTCTACTACCATTGACCAATTGGTCTGTCGCCCAGCATTTTTCCTAGTCCGGGATTTAACCCCGAAAAATTTCAGAAAAATTTTCTAAAATTCTCCAATATTAGAAAATCAATAATGGCACTCTCCAATTAATTTTTCGAGATCAAGAACCCATAATTCTTGTAATTCTCAATCAATTACAGTTCTAACCAAATAGACTGGGAATGTCAATGTATGCATGTACAACAACAATGTCATTTTTCACAATATAAATATGCCACATAATATATGCATATGCAATAACAGTTCTAACCCCTCACGATCACTCAAAATTCTCATTTTACCCTTCCCGCTGGTACTGGGATGTTACACAATGGGTATATAGGTACTGACTATATTTGTCACATCATCATTTCATGAAATATGATTTCATGATTCACACGACACATAACCTTGTTTCATGAACTTATTACTGTTTGTTAAAAAATTTTATTTTAGTGTAATGAAATAATTCAAACACGTTAGAACGATCAATATAATAAGTGAACAAGGAAATTCAATTTTAGCATTTGCAGCAATCAAATATATATAAGAGCCAAACATCTGATATCATATATGTCCCATCTAAAAAGTTTTAAACCTTTAAAGTTCATAATCATAAGAAAGGTAAGTGTGGAAGCATAGTGTGATTTAGGAACGAAGCATTTTCATATCATTGCATAAATGAACAAATATAAAATTACAATTTCAAACCCTAGTACAACAACAAACTATTTCATAAATAATCAAGAACAAAGAACAATAAAGATCCAAAGGAACAATTATCCACTAGTTGGCGTCACAAAAAATCAAGCAACGAAAGTCACAAGTTCAAAAACTTTTAGTTTTCTCCGAACGTCGAAATCACTCTCTTATAAATCACCCATGCACGAAAGAGCATTTGCTGATTTGATGGAGCAATTAACTTTGCGATAAGAGAAGCACCCATACACGAATTCATTGTCTTATGAACGTTGGGAGATTTTAGTTATAGATTAAGGATTTTAGGTTTGTATTTTTGGGGTTATTGACTTAGAAGAGAGTGAGATCTAAGAATAAGTGAAATGATGTCGTTTTAGTATGTATAAGAAATGACGTCGTTTCGTTAATCAAAACACCTTCTCCTAATGAAGCTGACGTGTTTGATTAGTAAGGGCTTTTGACAGACAGTGCCACATTGAGAAAGATAACGATGAGAATAACGTGAGGTTAAAATTTAAAAAAAGTTGACAGTTTAGATATTTTATTACCCTTTTTTTAAGCTTGCGCTTTAATTGAAAATTTGACAAAATTTTAAGATTTTTTTTATAATTAATCCAAAAATGAAAAGAACAAAAAGAGAACGCGAACGTGATTGGCGGTGGTAGGGTATATTGAGATAAGGTCTTTTCGAAAATAAATCGATGACAACTAATGAAAGCGCCTGTCTTTAAATTGATAATTATTAATATGCATTTATCTAAATATTCAGAGAGATAACTTTAACTATTATTTATTTTTTATGTTACCTGTAATAAAACTGTAGGAGAGAGTTGAATCAACGCATGCATGCACCCCACCAACCGCCGTACTTTTCGGGCTGAACTTTTTGGATTGTTTTCTCCCTCAAGGAACAAAAGAAAAAGGAACAGTCATACCATAAATAACTGACCCTTTTGTTTTTATTAGTTATTACGGTTAACAAAAACATTTGACGAAGTTCATGGATACATATGTTCTGTTTCCTCTTGTTCGTTATCTTGCTTGTTATCCTGCGCAAAACCACTTTCTTTAACTATATGATCAAACTTTGACATTTTAATTCTAATCCAGAGCAAGACAAGCGCTTTAATAACCCTTTTCTGTTTTTCTGTTCATTCTATTTATCTTTTCCTGTTTTACTTTCTGGTGGTGCGTGGGGAATATGAAGTCGCTCAGTTCTGTAAGTTTCCATTGCTTCTTGTTCGTGGGGATTGTCTTTTTTTCTTGTTCTTTTAATATTTTTTAACATTTTGGGTTTATTTGGGTTGGCTGTCGGGGGACATACTCTGTTCCATTTGATTGAGGATGTGAATGATCTTCATGGAGATATGTTGCATATTCTATCCCAGACTACTTGTTACTATGCTGAAGATAAAGAGAAAGACACCAGAGGGGTTCGGATTATTATAATCGACAATCTGTAGCAACATGAAAAGTGATAGTTGAAGTGCTGGTTCTTATTTTTCCTTAATGATTAACCGTTGCCACAATTCAAAGCTTCAATCTTACTTCCACTCCGTACCCAGTTGAAGTATTTCAATTATTAGCTTAGTTCCGAACATGAATTTGTACTTGGTGGAAGTTTTTGCAGTTGTTTAGTATAACCAATTTTGAGGGATTAATTTCTGTCCATGGTCAGTACCGTGCCTAGTTATTATGGAAAACTGTGCTTTTCCTTTCAACAATCAATTCTTTGGAATTAACGAGTAGTTGTATAACCTCCATAGTACTAATTAGCTTCTTGACTAGCATTGGCTTTCCTTGAAACTCTTACCATTTTGCAATTTGGATAACAAATTGCCTGAATATATATTTTACATTCTTTTTGGTTCTTTCTGGTGCTTCACTGAAAACAGAAAAATATTTCATGTGATTTCACTTATTACAGTCGCATTCACTGCCTATTTGCAGTGGTCTTCCCAATCTAATTGATGTTTGTCTGGCATGTCTAATTATTCTGTCTTAATAATTCTCTTTTTTCCATATCTCAGGTACCTCAGCCTGCAGATTCAAGGAGCAAGATATCATATTTCTGCACTGCTCTTTTTCTTTTCTTTGTTATCTTCATAGGAAGTGCAGTTATGTTACCAGATTACAAAGAGGTATATACAAAGTTACAAACATATCTGTCTGAGTATGTGAACACGATTAGCATATTTTATATGTTGTTTTATGGTTCTAGGATTGCCACTCTTCCGATGGTGCTTTGGCCTTTCTGCTTTTGATGTTTCTAATTTGATTTATTTTTGTGTTCATAAAATCAGTTAGTATTTGAGCTTTTTATGGGAATAAGTTTTGAATACATTGTGCAGAAATTGTCAAGATGGAGAATAGTTGATAGTTTTCAGAGTATAAAATTTAACAGTTGTAAGGTTTGTTCTAATCCTTCAAAGTTTGAGCAATCACAGTAGAAGCTCTTTTCATAAATGAACTGTTTGTTATTGGCTGTTACCTGTTTTAGAATCGCTGCAAGCCTCCTGGAACTGAACAACTGCCTCATGGCATTGTCTCCCAGAAATCTAATTTGCAAATGAGGCCACTATGGGGCTTCCCGAAGGTAAAAGTTCTTGAATTAACTAATGGAAACTTTACTCTCAAAACTAATCGTTCATTTTCCAAACATATAGTCATTGGAAGCCAAAAGATAGCATCATATAACCAACCTTTCATCAGTGGAAATGCCTTGTACAATACGTTCCCTTCAAAAGGAAATAAATCTTGCACATGAAAGATATGGATATATGTCATTAGTTCTGTGAATCCTACTTTCTATTTCTCTGTTCACGTTAAAATATCTGGAGATCAAAATGAAGATACACCTTTTCTTGGGATGAACAGCCAGAAAAGGAAAATGAATTTGCCATTTTTGCTCTTAAAGATTTTCAGACAAAAATTATTGGTTAGGAAAATTCAATTAGGTCTCCTTTTAGACTCCATCATATATATATGTATCTGTGCACATGTAATTATCAAGTGTATGCCTATATATATGTGTATATATACAGGATTAGGCTTGCATAAACATGCATATGACTTGCATCATCACCTGATCCTTGTTTTTAACTCTTTGAATAAGATCCTGGTTTTACAGCTTGTGTCATGATCAGAATGGTCTAATGACACTTTGTTGATATCATCACGAACTTATTCTTGTCCCATGATTTTGTTGTGACAATCTGACTGCATTTTGTTCTTTCCACCTTCATATTTAATATTTTGATGCTGAAATTCTGGAACCATCTCTCAACAATTCTCCTGTCTTTCATACTTTGAACCTTCAGAGCTTGTATTCCTATGATGTTCATAACCATTCTTCACTCATTTCATTATTATACATGGTTATACATAAGTCAGTAAAGTTGTTATGACGCCTTCTCCTTTTTTATCCAGTGCTACATAATGAAAAATAGATAAACTAGAGGAACTTTTTCAGTGTCCTTGTCAACCAACCAAATGCTTGTTCTTACTATTTGTGCTTCATCGTAAATTTATCACTGAGGTTGGATGCTACTAATTTGATTATGGCAGCTAGTTGTAGGAAAATTTGTATGTATAAATGCTAGAAATGTGTATACAACCTACTGATACTACAGTAGTTTTTTAATGATCACTTGGTTGAAATTGTTTGAAAGCTATTATAAATGAATATGACTTTATGGACCACAAGTCATAGAACTTAATGGACGAGTCTGCATATCCACTTAATCTCTAATAATTTTTTGGAAAGTCGTCAATGGAACTTCTTCTTTTATGTTTAGTCTGAAATTTCTTTTTTTTTAAGTACCTCATTTGGTTTTCGATACAGAACACAACAAATAACCATTAGCTAATCGAAGCAACAGGTGGTGGCTACCAAAAGTAATTGAAATGCAATACTGTTCACACTCAGAAAATCATGACCAAACATTGTGAAGTTTTCTATATTGATTTGGTTAATAATTTTGCAGGAGACATAGGCAATATTTGAGTTCTGATATTGCTCAAATTCTTTTCCTGATCTCAATAATGACAACATGCAAATGGTTTGGACAGGGCATTGAAAATTCCTCAATTAGCTTACTTGCACTATCTGCTGGAATAAAACAAAGATATCTTGTCAATAAAATGGTTGGGAAGGTGCTTAACCAATTTTTTTACCTTTTTAAGTTATTTAGATTCTTCATATGTTGCAATTTCCTGTAATTTTACATTTTGCAGTTTCTATCAAGAAATTTCTCTGTGATGCTTTTCCACTATGATGGCATTGTTGATGAATGGAATGAGTTCGAGTGGAGTGATCGTGTAATACATGTTTCTGCACGTAATCAAACTAAGTGGTGCGCTATCTTATCATTGCAGTCCTTGCTCGTTTCTTTTAGCTGTTGTGTTCTTGAAATACATGCATCATGGTTTTGGTTTTTGTGATGGTTAGGTGGTTTGCAAAGCGATTCTTGCATCCTGATATAGTAGCAGACTACAATTACATATTTCTCTGGGATGAGGACCTTGGAGTTGAAAACTTTGACCCACAACAGTATGTTAACTGCAAAACTCTTGAAATTATGTCAGTTCATATTTAGAATCAGCATGATCCAATAAGCTTCATGCCGCAACTGTCAGCCTGTTTGTTTCTCCATTATTCTAAATTTGATAATAAGATTATGGACATGCAAGATGTTATAGATATGAAAATAGAAAAAGATTTTACTCAAATATTTTGTTCGGTGATATCATATTTCTCCTTATTTTCATATTTTCACTATGCTAACTGTTCTAATGAATTATGGCCAACAAACTATAAGACCTGCAAGGTACATGAGACAAGAATTTTGGATTAAGTATCACAGTGAAGTAACCAGTATGTTATTCTATTACAGTTTATTTGTGATAGGACTGAATCATGTAAATAATGTTACTCTTTTTTAACAGAGTATGTTTACTTTTAAAATTGTTCCTCTCATCAAATTTTCATATAGTATCCTAGGCAGCATTATTTAACATGGTGGAAAGTTGTGAAGATTGCAAAGTTTTGAAAAGGTGAATGGGTATGAAAACCTTCAATTTGAGATGTGTAAAATGTGTCAATTCACTTATAGATCATGTTCAAACCTTTGGTGTGTCTGGTTAAGATGCGAGTAAATGATTCCTTAGGTTATTCTTGAATACCTCTGGAGACTTGTTGACTACAAAGGTTAGAGATGTCTACTATAGTTCCATCATTGAACTTAATCCCTATTGCTTGCAGCTTTAATGAGAATGAGAAATCTATCATGCTGAAGGAGTCAAAATTTTGAATCATTTAGAAGGTTCTGCAACATTTACACTCCATCCAATAAAAGTTATCCATTGAGCTATAGGTCCGACCTTGAAGAACTGTAATAGTTTGCAAGTAATGAATTTCTGTTTTTGTGTATGCTGCCGGGAGACACAAGCAATGAAGTTGACGAAATTTGATCAAATGGGGATAGGTTTGAGGTATGACCTTGATCTCAAGGCCTATATAGACATTGCTTTAGCCTAAAGTCTCCAAGGAACTACAGGATGGTGCTATTCTGTCAACTTATACATCTCCTGGCATAATAGCACCTGGAAACTACAGTTTCCATTATTCTTCCTAGCCCTAGCTTTCATACGTGAAGTGAATCATGGTCAAGATTGGCGGAATAAAGTCTAAAACATGAGAATCATGGTGAATCAGCCATATCTAGCCTTATGAAATTTGTTTGATTAGTGCATCTTTTCTTTTGAGAATGATTAGATGCATTTTTGTGTTACATCTATGTTTGAAAGCACACTTGCATTGGGGTTGAAGATTAATTTTTTTCTCCTCTTCGTTTCTTTTTTGTTTTCTTCCTCTTTCCTCTCTGATTCTTTTGAACATGCATTTTGCATTTGAGCTTCAGAGCTTAAGTCTCCCCTGATGTCCATTATTTAACTGTTCTTATTTCTTGCGGTTAGAAGGACGTAGGAAACTAAGCTCTACTTATACGGCACTTGCAACATAGTGCACCATTACATTTTGTAAAGATCCGGCAGTAGAGCATAAGAGGACAATTTGATGATTTTCATTTTGAGCAAAATATGATGCGCTCTAACATTTATATGAAATTCATCATGAAGGTTGACTATACTACTGACTGACATTTCAATATTTAAATCCCTTGTGAATGATTATCTGAGCTATTACTATCAGGTACTTGTCAATTGTTAAAAATGAAGTTCTAGAAATATCACAGCCAGCACTTGATACTTTCGAATCGGAAATCCATCAGCAGCTTACTGCAAGAGTGAGGAAATCAGTACTGCACAGGTTCTTGTTTATCATTCTTTTTTTTCTCCCCCTGAAAATTCTGTTTTATTGTCCTACAAATTAAGGGCTTTAACATAGTTCTCTGCAGTAACAGTTTATGCATTAACTAGTAATGCCTGCTACCAGGTGGCAGTCAATATTACCTTCTAGGGATTATTGACTGTTTTGTCCATCTTTGACGTGCATGTCATTGTATTTGCCCTAAAGAAATTGCATGTAAAGATTTACTGTTTTGTTATTGTGTTTGGTTGTTAACAGAAGAACTTACAAACCTGGTGTTTGTGATGGTAGGAGTACTGATCCTCCATGCACGGGGTAAATTTTTCACATATATCGAATAGCTTTCTTTTTTTATTGGATATGATAGTTTCCCTTTATTTCTTTTTGGATAGATCTTTCCTCTTTCCTGGAAAATCTAAGCATTAAATATCTGTTCCAGTTGGGTGGAAATGATGGCCCCTGTTTTCTCAAGAACGGCATGGCGTTGTGTGTGGTATATGATCCAGGTACTGATCATTACGCATGAGAAAATGTGAACTTTGGGCATGATTCGTTGCAGGATTTGGTGTTTTCTTTGTTTGTAATACCTCGAATTACTGAAACTTTGGCACTATTTTCTTTCTGTAAACGACAATGTGATTGCTTTGCTCTTCGAGGGTGCTTTCAGGATATCTAAACTCTTGCCTTCGATTTAGAAATTCACGTTTGAGTTACTTTATAGGGCGATCTCATTCATGCTTGGGGTCTAGACTATCAGCTCGGTTATTGTGTACAAGTAAGGTCTTGCATGATTGCTCTGAATATCCTGTTTTATATACTTTTCACATGTTTCCTCAAAAATTTTTATTTGAGACGATCAATTCGTAGGGAGATCGAACCCTGAAAATTGGTGTTGTTGATGCCGAATATATAGTGCATTATGGACGGCCTACACTTGGTGGCGTAGATGAAAATAAGGTATAAACTCTCAACCATAACTCGCCCTTTCTAACATATCTTTTCTGCCTTTTTTGATGTATAAGAAGACTTTTCAATATAAACGTCTTGCCTTGCCTTGCAGCTAATGGGTATCTGTTAATGCAGGGAACTCCGTCAGCTGATGACCTTACTCATAAAACTGAAAACAAATCTGATGTGGCAACGATGGTTTGTCTCCAGACCTTATCTCAACTGTGTTGTATTTCTCCATCTTGACTACTACTTACGGATCTCCACTTTGCAGATATCTTCGAATTTGCATAAGTTGGATCCTAGACTGGAAGTAAGTAATTTATCAGGTGCTTCGCTTGCAGCAACTAAATTAATGACCCTCATTCATTTAAACCCATCAATTGGGGAACTCCATTATAATATTAGAAGAAACACAAAGATAGTCTCATACTCACTGCACGGAATCTTTAGGTCACCATGCCACGAACGTTTATAGAATAGGGAGGGAGCTTGAATTTGGGAGGTGGCTACCCCATATGCTCCTCCCAATCCCACAACAAAAATGACAAGTTTCTGAAATGTCCTTTTTTCTTTCAAAGCTGTTATATGTTGCCTAATGTCTAGCAGGTGAGGAGGCAGTCGTTGCGAGAATTAAAAATTTTTCAAAGACGATGGAAGAAAGCTGTTGAAGAGGATGTGTGCTGGATAGATCCTTACAAAAAGGCTGCTAAACAAAATAACTGATTATCCATCTTTGTGAAGCAGAAATACAACAGTGCGTTATACCGTATGTCCCAAATCAGGACCAAGTTATGCAGAGAATTCAGGATACAGGGCCAACATTTTGCTTCACGGAACATTGGGGTGTAGCTGTCTCGTAGGTCTGCTTTTCTTTGTACATTCTGTAATCAACTTCTTTTTTTCTCCTTTTTTTATTTTTTAATAATAAAATTAGAATTAATTAATATTAAGAAACTCTTAATTCTGAAAGTAATTCCCTCTTTTTGGTATATATTTACTGATAATTAAATTCTAATAGTTAATGATTTTGAGTTAATTGCATCTTACCAATGTAGAGAATGACAAAAAAAAAAGAGCAAAATGTGATAAGTACAAGAGAAGATGTACAATTTAATCAATGAATAAAATAGTCATCGCGTAAACTCCCCTCAAAACACAATATATGTACGACTTTTTTTCTTCTTCCTTACCCTGTTACTATTCGCATCAAATCTTGTGTTTTAGCTACTTTGTTCCAACGCTATTTTATTAATTCACATCCATACATTTATATCCTATCATGTTTTATTAAATCTTATCTATATATTTATGTAGGATACATAAATGTGTAGATAAGATTTAATAGAATATGATAGGAACACTATAACCGAAATAGGAGATCTGATTTCGTGACTACTTTCATCTTAACTCCTCACTTATGCTCTTGTACGAAGCACGATCATTTCTTCTCCTTCGTATTAATTTGCTTACTCTCCTCTTTCTCTTGCAGCATTACCTCCCTCGTCCACAACCCTTTCCACTAGATTGACGATGAGAAATCTTTTTCGAACGTCATAAAGATATTTTTATGAAACATCTTTATCATTTAACTAAAATTTGAATTGTCGGTTTAATGTGACAATTCATTTGGTGTTTATCCCAAATAGCAACTAGCATCCTCAAAGCATAGTAGATTGATGATAGAATGGTAGGGTTCACTAGAGAGTGCTCTCATACTTCTTCAAATAATTCTAAACAATACAATATTAGGCCAGCTGTAGCACCCCACTCCCGTGCGACCCGAACCCGACATCGACGGTGGTGTCCGAGTCCGTGCCCCGCGAGGGTGGCGTACTAAAGCACTCAATCAAGCACAATTCGGTATACTCTATTTTTTTTGAATCAATAATCACATAGGGCATAAGCCCTTTCCAAGTACAAAAGCAATTTATACAATCTCATACGACC
>JANVCL010000006.1:15219102-15230104 GCA_026546855.1 Erythroxylum incrassatum
TAACAAGGTTTTAAGAAATGGAGTTCATTGATTAAAACCTTGGACTTAAAGAGTTCTTTAAGGTTTATCATTCGAAAACTTAGTGAATTTCACTCCCAAAAGATTTGTTTTGAACCATGATAGCCAAAGCTTGTTTTCAAGACGATTTTATCATATTTAATCATTGTTTGAGTTTTCACTTTTCATTTCCCAAAAATCCAAAAACACCTTCTTATACATTTCTCTTTCATTTAGATCAATTTTCTTAATTTTTACTAATGATCCAAATCCCCCCTTTTATTAACTTAGTTTGCATTTTTGACAATTAGGCTAACTTAGACCTTTTTCACTAGGTTCCGATTAAGTGTGACGACCCGAAGTTGCATCCTATATTGCAATCCTTGGAATTAAATTTTTGATTCGGTTTCCAATGGATTAATCTTAAGATCAAACGAGGGTCGATCAACACATGTCATCGGACCTTAATTCGGCATTCAACATTTAAGTTGAGTATCAGTTATTTCTTCCAATTCATGTTTAAAGAGCACTTTTATTATTATTCATGCATTTACCAAACTCCTTGGACATTCAATGTCTGGAATCAAAACAATCACATTTCATAATCATTTAATCAATAATACATAAACAAAACTATCAGAAAAGTAAGACCATCTAGGTCGACTCACAGTACGCTCCAGATTAGCATTAACGTCCATGATCTAGAAATGTCTGAATGCGAACGTTTATCATATACATCCAAATTATGCAATACACACGTTGCACACACAGTAATAATTTCACAATTATAAGTTTTCCTTTATGCACAAATGTGTATATGGAATGTGTACAACATATGCTCAATAACAATCCCCGGTATATTATCATATTTCAAATCTTATACACGTTCTCATTTTTAGCATTATTTTCTTTCATAATTTCCAATTCTCATTCAGTTTTACTAGATACTCAATACTCTTCTCCTTTGAATCAGAACTATAATCATATGAACATCTTCATTTCATTAAACTCATGCCTTTCTTACTTTAATATCAACAATTCACACATTAACATTAATCTAACATTATAAGATCAAACATTATCCAAACTCTCATTTCTTCTTATAACATCTCCAAAATTCCAAATCTTTGGGTTTATTTTTTATGAACATTCTGACAAGGGAAATGAAGTAATTTGGCAACACTTCCTTTTTAAAAAAATGTTCTCCATTGTCTTAAGTTTATAATAAAACCAAAATCATTTAATTTGGTTCAATACTCCAAAAGCTATGCTCTAAATAATTCGAACTATTCTTAAACTGAAATAGTATTCTATGCTCAACTTCAAGTCAGATTCTGGAATTCTAGAAACAGAATTAAAATTCAATTTCTTCAGAACAATTGCAGCCCTATGTCTCTAGTTTACTCTAAATCCTGAATCATTTCAATTGGATAACCACAGAACAAGTTATGCCTAAAATACCGAAGCATGTTTAAGCCATGCAGGAAAGTTGGTCGCGGCAAACTTTTCTCGAGAGGAAATTCCTAGTGAAATCCTGCAAGTTGGCTGCAGCGAACCAAAGAGTTGGCCGCGGCGAACTTTCATAGAAGCAAAATCAATGAGCATGTTACTACTACATTTTCCAGCACTCTCTTCCAACATTTTACATCTAACCCATCTTCTAGCTAGATCATCTTTTCTACTTCATTTCCTTTTCATTCTCAACTTCATTTCAACTCAATATCATTCACAAACCAATTCATGATCTATAGTAGATCATTAACCAAAATCAGAACATATTCATTATCAATTTTCTGCACTCATCCTAACACCATTATGAAGATCATTCTACCTCAAAAACATATCTATAACAATATATGAATTATTACCCATCATACATATACAAGAGCAAGACATTTACATTAATTTTTTCATCACTCACGTTCATCATACGTAAAACACCATGTACTCAATTTAATCCAACATTATCTCATCACCTATACAAAAGTAAGACATTTACATATACATGTCAGCACTCACGACTCATACATGAAAATTTCACGATCAATTCTTAAATCTCAAATTACTCATCATATTAGTTTCATTTAACACTACCCATGATGATTAGAGCATAACTTACTTGATTAAGCTCCAAGATTCTTCAAACTCTTCAAGATTTCTCTTAACCCTAGCTTGCTTCTCTTACACGTACATCATCAATAAAAGGTTCTAGGGTTAGGTCTTTAGTGACAAAATGGAGAAGAGAACAAATCTTGGAGAAACAAGGTGAAAGAGCTAGACCAAAAATCAGCATGGTGAGGGTGAGAGTGAGTTTCGTGAGTGAAGAAGAGAAAGATGAAGAAAAGGAAGAAGAAGATGGAGAAATGAAGCATATGTCGTGAATGGGTAAGTAAAAGACCATGGAATGGTCTTTAATTGGGTAAAAGAATAGTAAGTGATGAGGATAGTGACATTTGTCACTTTCCTATGGTCCCACTTTTCGTCTTTTAATCTACTAGTTCATTTGTCTCCAATTTTCAAACTCAATTATCAATGACATAAGTCATTAAATCTTAATGTCACATATTAAAATTTCTACTATCATTTGACATTTATTTCTACCACTATTTATCAATTGTTTTGTCACTTTGTATTTTTCCTGGTCCAAAAATACTCTTAAAATTTTAGAATTTTCTCAAATTTTCACTAAAAATTATGATTCAATAAATATACTCTCCAAATCAATTCTTAACACGTACAATTCACAATTCCAAATATAATCACATTTATAGATCAATTATACCTGAAAAATATCAATGAATGCATGTACAATCATTTTAGTGTGCAAAAATCAATTTTCACATGTATGTATGCTAACATTATGCATGAGCATGAAATGCATTTTTTTAAACTCTCATTGCTATTTCTCAGTTACAAGAATCTAGGGTTCTATCCTTCAGTATGGGAACGAGATATTACGCTGGAGCATCCATCTTTTTCTGCCATGGAAGATTAGTAAATAGTTGGAAATTGTATTAAGAATTTTTTATTGCCTAGAAGTGCTATTAACTTTGAAGGTACAAAAATCAAGTGGGGGTACTATGTTGGAGAAAATAGGAAAGTGGACTGAGGTTGATTTCTCTACAAATGAATTATTTAATCCTAGTCGCAAAAGGAATATTGAGGCTATTTACTAATAAGGAGTCTCTATTGTCCAAATGGACTAATGAATATTATCTTAATAACTAAAGTTTCTCGCAGTTTGAAGAGGAGAAAGAACATTCCTAGTATTTTACTCAAATGTTGAGGAAAAGGCAGATAGTCTATCCTCTAATCAAAGCACAAATTGGTAACAGATAGTCCTTTCGGTTTTGGTTTGATAATTGATTATAGCAAGCCCCCTAATCCTTAGGGAGGATTTATCATCACTAATAATCAGGATTCATATCCAAGCTCAGCAGGGACGGAGCCATGTTATTTTTTTTAAATTACTTATATAATTAAAATTTTTAAAATTACAAATATAAGTGGCCTCCTTAAAAAATATTATTATTAGATATTGACCCCCGGCCCTTCCTTAGAGTTGAGTCTGGCTCCGTCCCTGAAGCTCAGGTAATGGAGGTCATTCAACAAGATACTTGGGCCTTTAGCTTCAGAGGCTGTGAGACACTTCGAGTTTATTTTCCTGAATCTCACAATGAGTTATAGTAGTCACGGGATACTTGGAATAGTAGAGGATTCTCCAATCATTCTTGCCTTAAGGCTATCAAGCTTCAACTGCGTGGTGTTCAATGGTATAACATAGTTTCAAAGTGTAAATTAATGCCTAAAGCATCATTTGTTACTTGGCTAGTAGCAAGAGACATAATAAAAACTAAGTACAGATTGATTGGTTTAACTAATTAGATATGTTTGCTATGCAATCTCAGGCCTGAAACTGTTAACCATTTTTTTTTCAATGTCACTACACTAAAACTGTCTGGGCTAGGATGCAGCATATGTTGGATATTTTTTGTTCATATTTGGAACGGCAAGACATCCTTAGTTGGGCTGATAAATTGTACAAAAAAATGTGAGTTGATCAGACAAGTCTTAGTCTCAAGAACTGCAATTATACTACTTGTGGCCAAACGACTACAATCATTGTTGACTAATGAAAAAATGGGTTAAGTCTGAGGATAAGAACGTCATAATTGATGCATTAATTGAAAATTTGCAAGATTATTTGATGAATCGCAGAAAAGATGTTCACATTAGTTGGTAAGTTATGGTCTAACATCAAAGAAGTATCATGCAAACATAAAGTATTAAATTAGCCTCTATATTAATAAATAGGATTAATTAATTTAAAAAAAAACTCAAACTTGACTTACTTTTGTAATAATAATCTAAACTTAAAAAATATTAAAATATTTCAACTTTTATTTTTTTAAAATAGTTTGATGGTAAATTCTTTGTTAACATGGATGACATGACTCAGCCACATGAAATTAGTATTTTTACTACATAACTACCATATATTATATTTGTAACATATAAAAGTTTTATTATTTAACAAATTAAAAATATCAAAGAAGCACTTGCATGGCCTTGTTATTTAAATTTTCTAGGCACTTTGCTAAATAAACTCAAAACGTAATATGCTCTCCCATAATTTCAGTAAAAGATGGTGCTGTAATGTGGATGAGCAAAAGAACATGGAAGTTTTTATCTTCAAAAGTTTCTCAATTAGATGAAACTAAAGAACGACCAATTGACATGAAACATACATTAGGAATAGCAAGATGTCTTGTAACTAGATTGCAACTGCTGCATGCATTAGCATTCGTAATTAATACATACATTCATACACTTTGGGACAGACTTACATAAGAAAGCCTCAAAAAAACCACCAAAATGTGCCGGCTACTTGTGCTTGGATACGCACATGGGGCTGCTCCTAGTTTTGCAGCAACGGCGGTCGGTGAGATTCTGAAAACAGTCTTCTCAAGACATCAGATCAAATGCATATATGTCTGTAAATCCTACAATAGAATAGAGTCTTTACTGCCTGTGAACTGAAGTTGCTAACAGAAAGGGTAAAATAATTTTATATAGTCTAAAAGGTCACACTCTCAAAGATGAGTAGTAGCTAGATTTAGTTACACCTCATTCCATCAAACTCTATCACAGGCGCCAACAAAAAAATCTCTCTCTCCCTAAATGGTCTTGGACTAGCACTCATATCTCTTTAGGTAATTGGAGACTTCCATCCTACTGAAAACTAATAAATAGGAAATGAAGGGGAGAGATGTACATAGCTTGAAAGAAAGGCACCACCTACATAAACAACAAAAGCAAAAGGATATTTTCTTGGCCTTTTGCGAGCGTAGAAATAAGAAAAGTAACATTTCCAGAAGAATTATCAAAATCGATCAAAGTAATGTTTTAAACTGAGGTCCAAACAACAAGATTATGGCTTTTTGCCTTTGTTTCGTGTTGACACCAAACAAAACATCAAAGGATAGTGAATTTCCAAAAAGAAAATCAAAGGATAGTGTGTTCAAGAGGATTGTGACAGATTGACAAAACTTAACATATCAGCATGCGCATATTGATTGATTTAAGACATAGTGCTCTGAATGAAGCAATTTGCATTAAATCAATAACAGAAAAGAAACAGTAAAAAGAATCTTAATCTTTGTCACAAGTGACATACAAGCCTTATGAGCATGTCACTTGACCATTAGCATTAATAGTCTTAAACAAGTAACTAAAAAATGACAAGGCCCAGTAGCTTGATAAACAAACAATTTCCAATACCCATGAGACGTTAATCTAACCCTGTTGTTCTACATACGAAGGCATTGCTACTCCCTTACCAATTTGTACACAACAGCAGTGAACACGAGTAAATATAATTTAGGATATAAACAAACAAATCAATAACAGATATTTTTCTTCCCACCGCAGATTCCCAGCAGAAGAGTACGAAATAGTAAACAAAACCCCAAATTTAAGGAATCAGAGATGGCATCCGAAGCAGTTGCATGTTTTAGGAGTGAAAGAACAAAAACCAAAGGGCCTGTTGGGAATGTTGCAATTGATGGCATAGCAACAAGGAGATGGCAAGCATAGCCCTTTAGCACCTCCACAGCAAGTGCAGAGTGCACATATCTGAAAGCTACTCAGCCTCCTTCTACTCTCATTCCTCATCATCAACTTCATCTCCACCACCTTCACGGGCTCCATTAATGGTTTCATCTCACTATTTGTTGCAGACACATTTGACTAGGAAAACAAAAAAAAAGGAAAAGATAAGAGAAACATTTCAATCCATTGAAACCCGAAACCGATTTCATAAGAAAACAAGAGATCTATGAATTCGAATAAGCTAAAAGGTGTTGTGAAACACTACTCACATGGGTTACCCTTGAGGTTGCTTCACTGCTACTGATCACACTAAACAAAAGCAAAAGCAGCGACGAGAGATTAAAAATGACCCAACAAGGAGACATGATTGGTGTTCCCTTTTCAAGATGGGATTTTTGGATTTCTTGAAGTTGGGATATATTATAATTTACTGAACGAGGTGGGTTTTGATTTGATGGAATGGCTATGGTTGGGCATACGCGTACCGCACATAAAACGAACGATTCACCTTGTTGCACCGCTCGAATATAATTCTGAAGTTCTTTGAAATGGAATTAAGTGACGAGGGGAGGGGTTTATGAGTTGTCTTGTGACTCAATTTTTGTAGGTAATCACTTCTCAGCCTTTAAATGTAGTTATGTTTTATTAAGTATATATCCTAACGACGAACGGGGTGGACGACCACGCAATTTATCCCATTCGTCCATTTATTCTAACGGTTGGTATCGTGCCTCGTAATTTGCCTCTCAATTAAATTCGGCTCTCCCTCTTCCATTCATCCATTCATGCATTCATTCCCTCATTTATTCAAAGTTGCGCAAAGTTTTCTTTCTCTTTTTTTTAGCTCTCCGGCCTGGCCTTCCTCTGTATGTACAGATGGCCTACAGTTTTATTCAACATTTGCAGTTTCCTTGGAGGATGGACTCGGCCCTGTTGCTTCTCATTTTTTTGAAGTTAAGTGTATCTAAACAATAACTTTGCTTCTCTTTTGCGTTTTTTTCTTTCGACTTTCATCCAAGTTTTGTTATGTGTACACAATTGCAGTAAGTTCTCGTTTTTCCTTCAGTTTCCCTCTCCCATTCATCCATTCATTCCCTCATTTACTCAAAGTTTCGCAAAGTTTCTCTCTCTTTCTTTTTTAGCTCTCTGGTCGGGCCTTCCTCTGTGTGTACAGATGGCCTAGGTTTTATTCAACATTTGCAGTATCCTTGGAGGATGGACTCGGCACTATTACTTCTCATCTTTTCTGAAGTTAAGTGTATCTAAACAATAACTTTGCTTCTCTTTTGCGTTTTTTCCTTCGACTTTCATCCAGATTTTGTTGTGTGTACACAACTGCGGTAAGTTATCGTTTTTCCTTTACTTTTTTTTCGGTCAACCAACTGCAACTGTGGTAAGTTTAGTTTTGCTTTTTATTTCTCTACAACTACGGTAAGTTTTGGTTTTTGCTTCATTTTTTTTCTTTAGCCCTCCTCTTTCAATCATGGTTTTTCTCTTTGTGTTTTGTGTGTATAGATGGCCTACGGTTTTATTCCTCTAAATGTTCTTATCGATTTTTCTCTAGATATAATGGATTCAAGGTCAAATTTTCTTTCAACACATTCTACAAAAATACTAGTATATAGCATGCAAGAAATGCTTTCACTCTACAACTGCTGCATATGGAGTTCTCTTCACTTGTAATTATTGCAAAGAAAAACTAACAACTGAACCAAGGTTTCTCCCTTCTATTTCCAATCTTCGATTTGTTGCTTATTCCTTGCATGTAAATTTTTAAATTTTCATATTACTTTTTAGTTACATGTTACCTGTGCACTTTTTCAGCCATATTCATCTTTATGAACTACTCTAACTTTATTGTGCAGGTGCCGATATGACATAGATTTGACCGATGAAATAGGAACTATCACGGCTTCCATTTTCGACGACCTAGCAGAAAAACTTTTAAATTTCATCGCGCTTGAAACTATGCAATATTCCAATGAGGTTATATTCTTCCTTCCTTCTTCCATCTACATTTCCAATTTAATCAGCCCCAAATATCTTTATGTAGTTATTTCACTGACGATAGACATTTTTTCTTTTGCATTATAAGAGCATGGATCTCTCGTTAGAGAACCTACACAGACAATTGAAAACGATACGTTTCTTCTCCATGTCAAACCAGCAAACACTCAGTCATCAGATGCAGCGCATCGATTTACTGTTGTTTACTACCAGAAAATTGATGCTCATGAGCTAGAGGAGCCTTCACTTTCACCCGCAAAAAATGACCAACCTTTAACTGATGATCAATATAACAATGATGAAATTACACGTCTAATAATCTCAAGTGTTTTTTATTCCTCCTTCATTTTTATCCTGTCTTTAACGTCATCTTTTGTTATTACCGTATCTACCATTTGCTTTCCAGTAATCTCACCTTATATCACCTGCCTAATATATTCTGATTTCTTATATTTTCGGACCATATTCCTAAATCTTCTTCATTAGTTAGACAATGCCTTGAAAAAAGATTCTACCATGTTGAAAACAATTTGCCTTCACAAACTGATAAGCCAATCAGCAATATTGAATGTATGGCACAATTAGAAGCACAGTCAACTCCAGACACTCGTTGTAATAGGAAAAAACTGAAATTCTCATGAACTTTTAATGTATGAAAAGAATTTCCCAATGGGCCTTCTGCGACTGAATGTTATCCGTCTAGCTGATATATTCTCGGATGATTCAAATTTTTGATCTTACATTATTACTCACTTTGTAAGCTATTTTTGGATCCCATATATTACATGCTTACTTAGTTATGTAACCCCACTTCTGGTTGCATGATGCAGTAACATTTGAAAAGAACAATGACCAAAGATATCATAATAATGATGCAAACTTATTTGTTTGTTTGATAGTTGCTTCTATAAATTAAACAATATAAATGTTAATATAAGTGCCCAATTATACAAGAAATCAAAGCGGAAACTAAGATGAAGCGGAAACTAGGACGAAGTGGAACGTAAGACTCGTCTTAGTTTTCCCTTCATCTTCACTTTGTCTTAGTTTCTCTTCTATCTTAGTTTCCGCTTCGTCTAACTTTTGCCTCCACGATTCTACTTAGTTTAACATTCGCTTCATCTTAGTTTGGCTTTTGCTTTCGTCTCACTTTTGTTTTCCTTGCTTCGTCTCATTTTGCCTTCCACTGCTTTGTCTTACTTTTCTTTGCTCTTTGAAATTTTTTTGTACAGATTTGTCAGACTTAAATGTACCGTACCGATTTTGAATTAAAAACGAACTTGTATTGTTGAATTCGTCATTCATTTTTATTTTATTATTATTTATTAATTACATTTATTATTATTAAAGAAACAGGATAATTATTAATAAAAACATTACAGGGAAAAAGTTTGACGTTTTACAAATTACACTGCCTCGCAGTCGCGAGAGACTAATAATACGGTGAAAACGAAGCGGAAACTAAGACGAAGTGGAACGTAAGACTCATATTAGCTTTCCCTTCGTCTTCACTTCGTCTTAGTTTCTCCACTGTCTTAGTTTCCGCTTCGTCTTACTTTTCTCTCTACGTTTCTTCTTAGTTTGACTTCCGCTTCGTCTTAGTTTGGCTTATGCTTCCGTCTCAATTTCGCTTTCTCTGCTTCGTCTCATTTTCCCTTCCCCTACTTCGTATTACTTTTCTTCACTCTTTGAATTTTTTTCCAGATTTTTCAGACTTAAATGCACCGTGGTGACTTTGAATTAAAAATGAACTTGTATTGTCGAATTCCTCATTAGTGTTTATTTTATTATGATTTATTAATTACATTTATTGTTATTAAAGAAACATGATAATTATTAATAAAAACATTACAAGGAAAAAATTTTGCGTTTTACAAATTACACTGTCTCGCGATCGCGAGAGACTAATAATATAACGGTGAAAACGAAGCGGAAACTAAGACTCGTCTTAGCTTTCCCTTTGCCTTCACTTCGTCTTACTTTCTCCTCTGTCTTAGTTTCCGCTTCGTCTTACTTTTGTCTCCACACTTCATCTTAGTTTGACTTTCGTTTCGTTTTAGTTTGACTTTTGCTTCCGTCTCACTTTCGCTTTCGCTGCTTCGTCTCATTTTTCCTTCCGTTGCTTTGTCTTACTTTTCTTCACTGTTTGATTTTTTTTTACAAATTTGTCAGACTTAAATGCACCATGGCAACTTTGAATTAAAAACAAACTTGTATTGTCGAATTCCTCATTAGTGTTTATTTTATTGTGATTTATTAATTACATTTATTATTATTAAAGAAACACGATAATTATTAATAAAAAATTACAGGGAAAAAGTTTGGCGTTTTACAAATTACACTGTCTCGCGGTCCTGAGAGACTAATACTATGATGGTGAAAACGAAGCGAAAACTAAGACGAAGTGGAACGTAAGACTCGTCTTAGCTTTCCCTTCGTCTTCACTTTGTCTTACTTTCTCCTCTGTCATAGTTTCTGTTTCGTCTTACTTTTGTCTCCATGCTTCGTCTTAGTTTGACTTCCGCTTCGTCTTAATTTGACTTCTGCTTCCGTCTCATTTTTCCTTCCGCTGCTTTGTCTTACTTTTCTTCACTCTTTGAAATTTTTTATAGATTTGTCAGAATTAAATGCACCGTGGCGACTTTGAATCAAAAACGAACTTGTATTGTTGAATTCCTTATTAGTGTTTATTTTATTAGGATTTATTAATTACATTTATTATTATTAAAGAAACATGATAATTATCAATAAAAATGTTACAGGGAAAAAGTTTGACGGTTTACAAATTACACAGCCTTAAGGTCGCGAGAGACTAATAATATGACGGTGAAAACAGAAATAGATATGTAACTGCATGTTCTATGACAGTGAACTCGATTGCTACCTC
>JANVCL010000006.1:15246367-15268496 GCA_026546855.1 Erythroxylum incrassatum
AATGGAAATTGAACCAGAAATTGATGCAATGGGATGGAAAAAAAATTTTCAGGTCCGTGAAATAATCTATCTGAATGAAGTATATGAGTTTTGGAAGAATGCAAAAGTAGTAGACGATACCTTGTATCAATGGTGGATAGATTGTCGGTTATTATGACACTAGAGTTAATTGAGAAAGTTAGTGAATGTCCATGTGTTGGAGAAAAGTTGTCTCATAACACAAGATGGATGACTCAAGTTAATGTAGAAAAAACACATATCAATCGACAACTTTATAAAAGTAGTGACCCAAAGGACAAAAAGGCTTCAAATCTTGTTCTGAAGGCTAGGGTTCTACATACGCTACTTTTTCATTGTGTTCTACTAAGTATACGCTCGAAGAATGTTGGGACGATGATAGATGAACAATTTTTGTTTCATCTACTCAACCATCAATCTATAGATCTTCCACACTTAATTGTAAATTATATGATGAAGTCGAAGGGAGATTATAATGCCTTACCATATGGTATGCTACTAACAAAGATCTTTAGAGATTATAGAATTCTTCTTGACAGAGGAAACAGGATGAAGATGAATATAAAAAGCATCATTAATGCGTCAACTGTAAGTAGAATGGGTTTAAAGACTCAAGAAAAGGAGGATATAGATCATATGGCAAAAGCAAGGACTGAAGGGGAGCGTATTGTCAGATGTAGCTTGAGTGAAAATATTACACCCGTAAGAAAGACAAAATCTCAATCTATAGGAAGAATATCTGTAGAAGAAAAGAAGAATAAATCGTCAGATAAATAAACAAAAGCTAAGATGATTTCACACAAAGAAGAAAGCCAGGTGAAACAGTCTGTAAAACAAGTGTTGTTGAAAAGAAAGGGGGAGACACTTCGTTCTGAGAAATCCAAACAATCAAAAAGGTCACCAAGATTATTAACCTTGCGTTAACAAGAGCAGAAGAAAGAGAAGGGTTTGACTCTTGGTGAAGATTCTGGAAAGACAAAGAAAGCACCACAGGTTACTAGGTCTTTGGTCTCAATTTTGCAAGATTAGCCAGCAAAATCGACTAAAGAAACAAAAATTACGAGGAAGTTAGTGTTTGAAAGGAAGAAACCTCAACAACAACCTCCTTCTAGATTGGTAGAAGAAAGTAAGAAGCTGAAGACCAGTCAGAAAAAGAATACTTCAACTGATGTTCAATAAAAGACAAAGTCAGTTGAACACATTTTAACACATTATAATCTTTCTTAACCTATCAGAAAAGAGGATTTAAGGCTTAAGGTGATTGAAGAACCTGTACCTATTAGAAGTAGAAGCTCAATTATTATAAGAGAAACTTTGAAAAGGTTAGTCAAGGTACAAGTTGAACCAATACTGATGAATAATCGATCAATACATCTTTTAAATTATAGAGAGAAAAGATTATATGGAATTCTACGAGATGAAAGGTTAGAACCATATCCAATGCAGATGTCAAGGGTAGATATACTATTTACCCAATCATAGACAAAATATTGATCAAGATTGTACCAGATATACAACCAAGACCTTCAAACATTGTACGCAATGAAAACCAGTTCCAAAACTACCTAGACCTGATGACTTTAATCTACCAAAAGGAAAACAATTTTTCAAACCTCTTGTTATCAAAATCATAGAATTAGATGCTTTACCTTCAGAAATATCTGTTGCTACAAACTTCCATCCACCAAGAACTCCTCACCAGGATTCTATTATTGTTTTAGAAGAAGTTATTCACACACAACAGGGGAGTTAGGAAGTCTTAGTAAAGGAAATTGAAGAAATTCATACTAAGGTTGATGATCTGAGTGACTCAGTGGGTGATCTACATGAGGAAGTAGCTTATCTACGAGTTTCTATTGAAGAAGACCTCAAGTTGATCCACACTAATATGCAATGAATGTTTTCTGAAATCATGAAGCATCTTCGGTAAAGTTTTTTTTATTAATAATAAATAGGGGAGAAGAGCAAAAGCATAAGAAAGATAGTACATAGGGAGACCAGAGACAAGAAAAAGAAGATAGTATTGACTACAAGTTTTTTTCACATGTGTATATCTTTTGTTGTCTTCTTATTCGTTATCTAAATAATATTCGTTTATTCACTTTTATCTTGCTAAAATTATGATTATTTGTTATTATCAAAAAGGGGGAGATTGTTAAGTCAAGAAGACTTCACGTTGATTAATTTTGGTGACAATCAAATAGTAATAATATTAGAAATAAATAAACTGTTTTGATAAGTGTGTTAAGTATGCAGTGAAAAACACAGAAGAAGCGAAAAACACAGAAGAAGCAAAAACACAGAAGAATCAAAAAAAACAGAAGAAGTGAAAAACACAGAAGAAGCGGAAAACATAGAAGAGGCAAAAACACAGAAGAAGCATGAAAACACAGACGATACAAAGATGAAGATACTCTAGTATGTCAGACAGTTAGTCAGTTGGAGTTATTTATAGAACTCAACTGAATAACGGTTTCTGTAAGAAATAAGAAGCAGTTGGAGACTTAAGCTATAAATACTAGTCGTAGTCGAAGACTGAACAACTTTCAACTTTTAGTTTTCAAGTTATTACTTACATAGAAAAATTTTGTATTCAAAGTGCGATACATGAGAGCAAACTCTACTATAACAAAAAGCTCACAATATCTTTCTAATGAGATAAAGAAAAGGCTAAGAGCTTGAAGAGGCTAAGATAGTAGAAAGAATACTTTGTGTAAGAGGCTCTGAAAGGGAAGAAAGATTACTTGTAAAATTGAAGAAGTATGGTGAAATCTTAGACGAACTCTGAGGACTGGACGTAGCCCAAGGTTTTGGGTGAACCAGTATAAAATCGCAGTGTCTATCGTCTAACCTTTCACTTTAATTTCTCTTGTTCTTAAACAAGTATATAGAAGTTATTTACGATTTAACCACGTAACTATTTTTGTATAACATTTTTGGTATTCATTTAATAGTTTGAAAATTTTCTTTTCAAAAAATATCAAAGGTTTTTGTATTCACGAAAGGAATACACAATTCAACCCCCCTTCTTATGCATTTTGTATATTGTACGTGAATTCTATATTAACAAGCAATTTACTTTAGTCACATAATCCCTTAATGATAAGCATTGAGTTGTGGCCCCATGAAGTCCATAAGGGTTCGTCGCTCTCTACGATGTATTTCCTCCACCATCATTCTTTCCCTCTCTTCTTAGCGTTCAACTCTTGAGATTCCCCATTCTTGCCTTAGGACGTCCAAATTGACATATCCTCTACCTTGCACGTAAACTTTCATCTCTTTTTTTTATATCTTATGATTGGGTACCACAATCACAACAATCACAAGAAATAGTGAAAAAGTCTTAGACTATAAGAACTAAATTAATCCTACGTCCCCCTGGCAACAACACTAAAAACTTGTTGATCGTTTTGCAAGATTACATTTTATAGCCTTCAAAATATCACAAGTGCACGGGTCATGATTTGTAGTAAGTGAAGGGTTGATCCCTCAAGGAGGTGTGAACTAATCTAACCTTACGTTATCTAAGGCTAAGAAAATTACTAAAATGAAAATAAAACAGGACAAGAAAGTAAACACAAATGATTGCCAAGTTATTAATTTGCAAAATTAACTCAATGAAATCAAATATTGAGCACCAACAATTCAACAATAGGAAATCATATAAGAGAATTTACCAAATTATGAAAGAGGGATTTATCCTATCATCAATGCTAACCTAATCACTTTTGTGTTATTAGGATGTCAGTTCTAAACTATCGCAAGGTGGATTGCTCTTTCTCAAGTTATAATCACTAAGCCCTAATTAATAAACCCTAATCAAGTTGAGTCACTGAAATTGTTTTCTCTCAATTGACTATCGATCCATAACCTAATCAGTTTTTAAGCTCTCTAATAAACCACCAGGTCTCACATGGAATATATCTACTCTCTCCTTATAATAACTGATAAGATTGATTGCATGGTATATTGAATCGCCTAACTCTCATTAACCTTCCCTCGGCATTTTACATTCAACTAACCTCTCGGTTTGTTACCGAAGCATAAAGATACAATAATCAATCACAACACCCAATCAGAATAACACAAAAATAATAAATTAACATTAACTCAAGGTAAAATTCCAAAAGAAAGTTAGAACATCTTAATCAAACACAAATCCATAAACATATTTGTATTTATCTTAACATCAAGAAAATGAAAACAAAGATGAAAGAAATACACATGGAATGGGGACCAGGATGTCTCGGGAAAGTAGAAACTGCAAAGACCCACTTCTTTCTCCTCTCTTCCTCTTCTCTCTCTTCTTCTTCTCTCCTCTTGGAGTTTTTTCCCAATATGGCAAATTACAGCTCCCTTAGGGTTTCTTCATTAACCCTTTTATAGGCTTTTCTAATTTGGGCAACCTTATGGCTTTTTTCGAGTCCAAAAGGTCCAAAAAGTACCTCAAAAATTTAAGTCGGGAAGGCTATCCGTGTGTTCTATCATAATCGTGGCTTTTCGGGCACGATCGTAAGCCTTGTTGCTCTTTCGTTTTCTCCGAATCTCCTCTATTCTTCTATATTGCCCCGAAACACTAACAAACACATCAAGGCACCTCAAAAACATAAAATTGAAGCACAAAAGTGTTCTTTAACCCCCAAAACACAAATATCTAACTAAATAATTGATACCTAACCTAAACATGCATTAATAATTCAATTTAACTACTAAACATGTACTAAACTAACCACTAAAACATTACATAGCCTATAACTATCACCTTTCAACTTTCTTAATGTTCCAACTTTTCTTAGGTGAAAATTTCCTAACTTATGGACCTAGAAAGCCTTTTAATTGACTTATTTCCTTTATTGCTCTAACATTTTCCTTGGTCTCAACTTACTGTTGATTTTTTTTTCATAATAAGTATTTGACTAATCTGGTACTTGTTTTAGGGTATTGCTTATTAGCTGTATCCCTATAAAGAAATTTCATCCTTTTTTTCTCTTTTTTTGTTCTTCTTTGTTGGTCAATTGATTAATTTGTTAACCAACCTTTTGCTTCCATTTATGCAATTATGGATCTAATTTTCTTCTTACAATGTGTATTTAGAAGAAAAAGTGATGAATTTGATAATTTAGGATGGTCCTTTTTTATCGTAAAGTTTCAAGGTTGTCAAAATAAATGGAATAACTAAGAAAAAGATGTAGAATCTCAAATTTGGGTGATATTTAAGTGAAAAGTATGCTCGTTGACATTTTAACCATATTTTCTACCTTATTAGAGTCATTTGCTTCTTAAAATAAACCAACAATTATTTAATAAAAAATTTACAATTTATGATCTATATATTTAGAAGAATTTGTCATCAACATCTTCTCTATAATATATTTCTGTTTGAAAATTTTATATTCAAGGTTTGGTGGAATTTTCCACTCTATGATTGGTGGATGCAGACCTAATTTAATTTTGTAACTTTAAAAAAGATTTCTAGGTATTCTTATATTATTGTTTAATTTAAACCATCAATTTCCAATACTATTATTAGATCTTGATTTTAATTTTCAACCTCATTAACCAAGGGTTACTTCTCATTGTATTTGAATAAACTTTGCATTTTGATCAAGTTTTACTTTTTGTCATAATCTAAATTTTAAAGGTTTCCATAGACAACATTGTAAGCATCTTTTGAACTGACCAAATGGATGCATTTAATTATTTCTTAATATTAAAATCATTGATGTGACAATTTTAGAATTGTTATAAGTTCTTATAGTATGGCTTTTTGAGTACTTCTAAAAATAAGCCAATAATTTCTTTTTCTAATAAAGCAGTTGGGTTTTTGTTGCCTTTGCATGCCACCTTCTTACATATTACTTTAGGCTGTTGGTAGATTTATTTTCCTTTTCTTGGAGGCCTTCACGAATCAACCGTATATCTTGGCCAAACCCATAATGAGTTAAGAAAAGTATTCACCAAGTTCCTTTAGTGTTTCACAATTGATTGGTCCAAATTTAAAAACTTCTACAATGTTAGACAAGTAAGGCTAATAGGAAAATAGTCTACTAATAAGTTTGCATATAAATAAATGCAACCATTTTATTGTATAACATTCTCATATGAACCCTTTAAACTAATTTCCCATTATATTTTCTTAAATTATGATATTTTGATTATTTTTTTAAAAGGAAAGAATGTATTAAAATATAAGCAATTTTTTACAAAATTAGGAACAAGATAATACATTTAGAGACTAAACTGCCTCTAACAACATTATACGGTGCAAAAGGAATAGACTAATTAATTTCCAATTAAGTAGGCATTAAGAGCTGAAGCAGTAGTAATCTTTATGGAAAAAAATGTGTTGCCTGATTTTGGAGGATAAGATCTGCAGGAGTTTTTCTCTGCTGTTGTATAAATCACAAAAGAACCTATTGTTTCTTTCTTTCCACAGACCATAAACTAGATAAGAAAAAGCAACTATGAGCATCCAGAGATCCTCTTCATTTATCATTTGAACCTTGCAGAACCAGTCAACTATTTCTGACCAAAAGCAAGTGGATTGAATATACTATATAGTTGAGTAATTGCCTTCCATAGGTATTGAATTTATTGACGTAGGAAAAAGATTTGACGACTACTTTCAAAGGCTGACGTACATAAAACGCACTAATTAGGTAAAGGTGAGTAATGTGCTAGTATATCAACTATAAAAAGACGATTCCTAACTGCTAATCATAAAGTGAATAAGGTGCAAGGGGAATTATGCTTGTACCAAGTGAGTTTATGCCAAGGAATAGTTTGGTTGGTGTTTCTAAACAAAGACCAGAATGATGCATTAGTGAAGTTACCAGAAAGGGTGTGTAACCATATGATGGAGTCCTTTTCGGAATTATCAAAGATAACATTTGATAGGAAACTATGTAGTGCAGATGATGGATACAATACTGACATATCCACAGTGGAAAAAGCTTCAACAATTTAAATATTGGAAGATAAAGTATTATGTAAAGTAGTAGCATCGTTGATTGCCCCTAGAGGGACAAAAAAAGGGTTCCAATTATTATACCAAAAGGATGTAGTTTTACCATCAGGTCGAGGTGCTTTGCACTTAGCCAAAGAATTGATGACATTCTCAATTTTAGAAGCTAACACTAGAAGAGAAAGAGTCTGTTTGGCATTAGCATTTAGCTTCTGTTGAAAAATCTGTTCAATCAATTTGACAGAAGAAGAAGCATTATGGGGGGATCCTAGCAACTGTGAAAAATAGGATTAAGCCTTAGATAGGAATTCAGATTTATGAATGATAGAGCCATTAGCTACCCAAAACACTATCCTATAAGCTATCCTATAAGAGCCATTAGCTATCCTATAAGAGGAATTTCTAGTTGGAACACACATGTGAGAGAGAGGTATTTTTGTCACCATATTGTAACCATCTAATTCTAAATCTTTGCTTCCATAATGTGTAATCAAAATTGGTAGCTTGAATGAAGTGGCTTAAGGCTAGCTTTTTGGCCTCATGAGAGGAGGTGTTAGTGGGGTTTGAGGTATATATCAGTTTCATTTTTTTCAAGGTTCAATTTTGCAGTCTTTAGGAGGGATCAAATCCTCTGGCTCCTTACTCTAGCCCTACCCTGTCCTCTTTTAATCCACATAAATGGATGGCTTGGATTAAAAGGAGACAGGGTAGGGATAGAGAAGGAGACCAGAGGATTTCAGCTCTGTTGAGGAAGTGAGGGAGATTACTAAGCACTCTAAAAAGTGCTTAGAAAGGTATATGTTCCCCAAAATATGATGTCTCTATATTAATCATCCACTGTAGCAGCCAGGGTGGTCCTACAAACTCTCTATGTATAGTATAAGAAAGGTGTATTTTCCCAAAATATGATGTTGCTATATTAATCAACTATTGTAACAGCCAGGGTGGTCCTACAAATTCTCGATATATAGTATAATTTTCTTTTTTTTTTAAATTCTCGATATATAGTATAATTTTCTTTTAAAGTACATCAGTCGACTAGTGTATATTAAATATGCTTACATCACTTTGGGGTCATAACATTAGTTGCCTAATACACTACATTGATCGGGCAAACATCTTAAAGTTACATTTTCGAAGATTTTTAGGATTCTCAAACTATCAAACCTATTCACTTGATAACATTTTGACTTAGGTATGTTTTAAAGATCAAAAAGGTTTTCTTTAGAATCAAAACTTTAATTCTTCTTAATAATTGAAAGTTATATGTAAGATAAGAAATGATTTCTTTAAACATTAGTTAGAGGTGTAATTTTTACCTTAATATTTCACAAAAAGGTCTAAATAGGTCCCTACTATTATCTCTGTTACCACTTTTGCCACTATTCAAGGTATAATTTTAGTAAACATTAGGAGGACTTTCTTTCTTAGATCTTTTATGAAACAATGAGGTGCAAATCACACATTTGGCCTTCATGATATATGATAGTGGCATATGATTTTATCTTGAATGATACATATAGAGTGTTTTGATTAAAATTTTGATATATCATCCATATTACATATCTTACGGAATTGTTTCAAATTTAACTTAATATGCATATGAAAATACGCATTGCCAATGCTAGACGGCCTAGATAATGTATATATCTTCTCAATTTACTTTGCTATTTCGTGTTTTTTTTTCCTCAAATTTTTGTCATCATTAAGAAAGAGCAACTTATTGACCAAATAAATTCACCCAAATTTTGAATGATCACGAAATATTTAACCATTGATTCATTTTATTTGAATGTCATAAATACCATAATATCCATGTTTAACCATGACATTGTCAGTAAGAATAAACTTGAAGCTTGAAATTGATGTAAGCCTATAATCTTTTTATTTAAGCATTATTGCCTTAAATTCTTCCCATCGGACACGCAAGGCAACCAATCCTAAATTTTTGCATTAAAAAAAAAAAGGCCTACTTGGGTTCCAAAAACTTATTTACAAAC
Organism: Erythroxylum incrassatum; assembly: GCA_026546855.1. Taxonomy (NCBI): domain Eukaryota; kingdom Viridiplantae; phylum Streptophyta; class Magnoliopsida; order Malpighiales; family Erythroxylaceae; genus Erythroxylum; species Erythroxylum incrassatum. The sequence goes on from JANVCL010000006.1 coordinate 15,255,350, forward strand.
TGAAACACAACCACAACGTTTGACAACAAACCAGTTCACAAATTCCTCTCAATGAACTCCCAAATCCTGTGTTCCATGTAAACTCTATCGCTATGCCTGCGTGGCATGTGACGTTCATCAGGGAAAATTAGTAGTTCATAGGGTTTCCCAGCCGCAATTAGCGCATTGATCAGTATTGCAGTGTGCCTAAAATGCACGTTTTCATCGATCATGCCATGGACTAATAACAATCTACCTTTCAACTTGTGCACATGATGCATTACAGAGCTATGCTCATAACCTGTGGGATTCTGCGAAGGAAAACCCATGTATTTCTCAGTATAGAATGTGTCATATCCATCCCATGAAGTCACTGGAGCACCAGAAACAGCACAACAAAAATAATCAGGAAATTTCATCAAGGTCATAGCTGCCATATACCCCCCATAGCTCCATCCGTACAACCCAATGTGGCCAACTTTGGCCAGCCCTTCCTTGATGAGCCAATCAGCCCCAGTAAGCTGATCCTCAGCATCAATATTGCCAACATTGTGCTTTAGAAAACCCTCAAACAGCAGCCCACGCCGAGCAGTTCCTCTATTATCCAACTGTAAAAAGAGTGAAACAATCAGCAGTTAGAAGACAGCGTGCTAAATGTCAAGCAAATGAGCTTTCTTTTTCTCCTACCGGATACTAACTCCAGCAATCACATACCTTACACATTACAAGAAATCTTTCATACAATTTTTTTCCAGCATAAATTCACACATCCCCACAATCTTTTCAAGCCAAGGATGCTAGAATTTTTTTTCCATCTTAACAAGTTTTTTAACAACAAATGACAATTATTTGAATATAAATGTTGGGAGTTTGTAAATTCTGGTCATGAACCTAATTTGGCTAATATTTACAGAACTTGTGTGAGCTCAAAGTGTGCATAGAACAATGACAAAAGAATACATATTATGGACAATTCGGAAGAGCAAATTATATATATATATATATAAAGGAAATTTAAGTAGCAAATATTCCATTTAAATTTGTCAAGCAACTTATGATTTAAATCTATTAAAAATAATAAAAATTCTTATTAAATGAGACTCTGTTCTTGTTTATAAGTTTAGTTAATTTTTCGTCTCCTTTAGAATTAGGATTTAAAGACTTCCTCTCTCTCTCTCTCTATATATATATATGTGTGTGTGTTAAATGCAAAAAATAAGAAGATAAACTAATTTCTAAAGTCTGAAACTTCTAATTGGAGTAATTCTTAAATGATTCCAAAAGTTCTGTTTATTTCAAATTCTAAGTGTAGTTTAATTATAGTTCTTGATAAAAATCGTAGGAGTGATTCTTCAACCTATCATATATTTCAACTCTTCTTTTTTTTTTGGTTTAATTTCTAGCCCAAAATTCAAAGTTTTTATACCCGTCATTATTTCATTTCCTTATTTTTAATTTTTAATCATAAATTTAACGTTCCAGCAACCTTGTTTTTAGGTTATAAGTGTTCTTTCTACAAATCTCTTCTATTTGTCCTACAACACATACACATCCATGCCATGTCTACTTGTAAAGACTAGATATCTAGGGTGTAGGTGTGTACAACCAAAAGGAAAACAAATCAGTTAATTAAAGAAAACTAACCTTCCATACTAAGATGCCTTTGCTCCGTAAGTATTGTGCCCTCATGTCCACAGTATTAATCCAAGAGTCAGAAACAATCTGCACACTGGGGCCACCGTACACACTGATAACTGTTTTGTAGGGTGGTGATCCAAATTTTGTTGGGTCAGGCTTATATAAGGCCCCATATAGCACAGTTCCATCATTTGCCTGTATTTGAACTAGCTCTGGAGGATTAAGTTCAAGTCTCTTAAATCTTGGAATGGGAAGGAGCTGTTCGAATAGAGGCATAATTACATGACCATCGAGCAAGGAACAAAGCAGAATCTTAGGGGGAGAATCAAGGGAATCATGAATGTCAACAAAATTTTGCATATGGTGATCGAGCACAACCGCATGCTTTCCCTTAACATGTGTTAATCTCACTGGGGCCTGCAATGTATGATTGACACTTGGATATAATCTAGCACAGTAAAGGTTAGACTCCAAAGGCCCATCTAAAGTTGCAGTAAAGTATACAAGGCCTGCAGCTTCATTAACACCAGCAACTTGCTCAACCATCCATTCACCTTCAGTAATAGGACCCAGGCATACGCCATTTGCATCATGCAGATACAAATGTCTGAATCCTGTTTTCTCACTAGCCCAAATAAAACCACCAGAACACTTGGTGACACTTTTGTCTAATGGAGTGAAACAATCATGTAAATTAACCCATGTGTTACTCTCTTCCACCAATATAATGTTACTTTTTCCTGTCTTCACATCAAATTTAAGAATCTTTAGTCTGGAATGTGACCTGCTCAAAATTTGAGTTATGAGAATATCTCCATGCATCCAATTGACTCTGGCCAAATATTCTTCCTCACTGTCTGGCTCTTCCAATCCTCCACAAAGATGATCTAACCAAGTGATGGAACCACCAGAAGCAGAAACTACCCCAAGTCGTACTTTGACATTTGCAGCTCCTGCAAATGGATAAGCATGATCTTCTAGTGCCTCTGAACCAACAGAACTTTTACCTTGGTGCACAATTCTAAAAACTGGTATCCCAGAGCTATCAACTTGTATGAATGCAATAAATCTGCTGTCCAGTGACCACCAGTAACCATTCTTTCGATCCATTTCCTCCTGTAAGAAAACCAGATTGCAAACCCAAGAAAAGTTGACCAACATAGAGGTCAGCATTTCATCATAACGTTAAGAGAGAATAAATTTTACACTTACAACAAAACTCATACTATTCATGATCTGTAAACCAAACAATTTCCTATGACAAGGAAAAGGAATATCATTCAATCAAGCCTTTACCTGCGCAATGTATTCCGCAAGGCCATGGGTCTGAAGAGATGCACAGGCCAGAAAAAAATTAATACGTTACATTCTTCATATACTAAAGGAAAGAATCTTAAAGAATGACAGGAATTATCAAAAGCATTGACACTTCCAATCAGATTCACATACTTTAAAGGGATAAAAGATGAAATATAGCATGATGGCATAGTATTAACTGCAATGTTGCCATGATTAGAAATGTTAGAAAGGACAAACTGTAAAATATACAACTATGGAGAGACAGGCGTCCAGTTTTTGGCAGTCCAGAGAATTTAGCAAAGTTAACCATAAATATAGATATGGATCTTTTAAGAAATGAAAGAAAGATATCTGCAGGAACATAAGCCTACTGTGAAATTGGGGTAAAGAAGCATTGGCATAAATTTTAATGATTGGTCTAAACAGTTTTGGTTGCACGACAAATTGCAAATTCCAAAACAAAATCTTACAAAGATTACTAAAGCAGGTTTTACTCTGTTTCTCGAATACCAGTCAAGCCGTAGAATCAAGAAAAAGGAAAGGGATTATGGACCTGTTCACACATACATGAACATAGGTCACTTGAAGGATGCTGCAAAACAGTAGGGATTAAACCCAACGCCTAATAGAAGATGAAATTTGCGGTTGATTAGTTGAAACACAATGTTTCTCTCATAAGTATAACAATTTGCTGAAAATGTACACAAATGCAACTGAGCATGGTACCAGAAAAGTGAAACATACTATTAAAGCTCCCTGGGCACCATACGTAAGCTGTTTTGTTTCATTGTTCAGGAGGTGTAAAACATACAGCTCACCATCCTTCACGTAGGCGAGCATTGTACCATCAGGGGAGAGATGTGGATCAATAATCGGTGACAGAGGAGAGCTTGGAAGTTTGAGCTCAGGTTTTGGAGAGGAAAACTCCTGAAAATAAATCTACAAGCAGTAGGGTGTTGTAAATATCAGTACAGCCAGTTGAGTTTAGAAGTTGCATCAGCAAGCATGGATATAAACTTATACACACACTTCTACCTCCTGTTAACTAACAGGATACTTGATGGACACAAAAGCAAGAGAGTGATACCAGAGGCAATATATTAAGGGCCTAAGATCATGACGTTATTGGCACACCTTTTAAGAATTATGGAAACTGTTAAACCATCAAGGACAAATGGAAAAGAAGAGAAACTACAACAGTAAAAGAAAAATAAATTTGATATAAATCATATCAATCGATTGGAATGTACAATCCATTCAGGAATAAATAAAAACAGCTACTATTGTAGTTATCAAGTCACATCCATAAAGTAAGATAACTGATGACAAGGGAGAGCTTGGAAGTTTGAGCTCCAGTTTCGGAGAGGAAAACTTCTGAAAGTAAATCTACAAACACCTGAGTTGGATACGTCAGCACAGCCAATTGAGTTTAGAAGTGCTATCAGCAAGAACAGATACAAACTTACATACACACAATTCTACTTACAGCTAACTAACAGGATACTCGATGGACAAAAAAGCAAGATTGTGATACTAAAGGCAATATATTGCAGGCGTTAGATCATGACATTTGATAAAAGACAAATGGAAGAGAAGAGATACTACAATAATAAAACAAATTTGATAAAAATCATAACAAGCTGGTGATATGTACAATCCATTCAGGAATCAAAAAATAAAAAGCAGTGACTATTGTATTTATTTATCAAGTCACATCCATAAAGTAAGATTCTATTCCATCATATGCTTTGTTCCAAGAGAATCCAAAAAAATTTGAAAACTTGACTTTATTTAGATTTTAACTCATAAATTAAAATGATTGGTTATATTGTAATAGTATAATTTCACAAAAATTGCACAAACTGACTCTACCAGCACAGAAAATTTTCTTATTGCAAAACATAAATTGAAACAAAAAGAAATCTGAAGACCAGATAAGAGTACTAGGAACAGAATGCATGACTTTATTTATTGTTGATCACTTATTGAAATGTACAAAATAATTAAAGCATGACAAAATGAACGAACCCCTGCAGGCAACGGGACCATTATTGCTTTCTTTTTCGAGCTTGTTTTTACCCATTCATACCGGGTGACACCCAATCCACGCTCCCTTGACCTTTCTCTTCTCAACTTCTCTTGTGGTGATATATTACTCTCATCAAGACCACCATCAGGAGGACTGAAAAACAGTTCCTGCTTGCCATTCTTGAGATCGAAAGTGAAAACCTTTCTACTGAAATTGTGATCAGGACTAAATAAGTAAGTCACTAAATTATCATCAGGACTAAAACTGATGGAAGTTGGAGCCACATAACCAGGTAACGGAGACTGCACGATCTCTTCCACAGGGAAAAAGATGCGGTCATCAACAATATGAGGGGTGGTGCTGTCAGTGACAGTCATATCGATATTGAATGATCTCAACCGCTTCAATTTCTTACTCTCGTTACTGCCCACTAATTGCATTACAAATGAAGCAACTGTAAGGGACTATCCTGAAAACATTGACCTAAACCATCAAACCAGAAAAGAAAAGAAAATGGAAAAGTAATCGAATTATCAAACGAACACATTTAAATTTTCATAGGGTATTAACTTTGCCTACATGTCTCGATATAATTATAATTTCGTAGAGCATTATTTTGTTCTCTTTTATTTCGTTCAAATTAAAAATTTCCCCCTCCAATTTTTCCAATGTTTGAGTCATAGATAATCTACTAGTATAGAAAATGAAGCAATAACTCAATCTAGAACCAGTCCCCAGACGAAAAAGCCATCGACTTCTTTATTATCCAGGAAATCAAATAAAGAATATAATGGAAACCGTAAACCGAGGTTAGGACGAACTCACAAGAACAATAATCTGCTAAAAACACCAAGGATCAATTCACCACGAGAATTATTCCGCTGCTGTCATGGAATACAAAGTTAAATTGAATGCGTAACTTTTGAGTGAAAAACTCCAAACCCTTTCCAAGTAAAGACTAAAAAGCAGGAGAAATGAGAGTTGAGAAACTTTACACATTAAAGGTATGAACCTGATTCTCGAACATTACCACAAGAAGCACTTGTCTAGATCCGCCATGAAAGCGAAACAGGCTCAGAGGAGAAAAGCAGAAAAGAATAGAAATTCAAGAGGGAAATTGGAAATAAGAATCTGTAAAGTGACGTGGGAGTGGGAAATGTATTACGTGCAACTTGTAGTAGATAGAGAAAGAGAGAGAGCCCGGCTTAGATCTGTGTTCAGAAGTGAAGATTCTTATGATTAGAAACTGACGAAAGGCGCTGAAGCAGCGGGGTAAAAACTAAAAAGAACTACAATAGGGAAAGAGTCAGAAATGTTATGCCTCTTTCACAACTTTGTTTTTCTTTTTTCCTAATTCTTTTCTCGTCAACTGTCTTTTTGGCATTTCTTTGTTATAAATGGGATTCATTTACGGTAAACTCGCGCGACTATATCTTTAAGTATATATAATTATATACTAAGGACAAACGAGACAAACGATCACGTAATTTATCCTGTTCGTCCATTTAATCTGATAACTTATATTTGTTTAATGTTCTGTATTTATTATTACTCTTCTTTTTTCATTCATTCGCTCATTCACTCAAAGTTGCAGAAAGCTTTTTCTCTCATTCTTTAACTCTCCGTCCTTAGTTTCCTCTGCTTCTCTCTCATTCTTTAGCTCTCCGCTCTCGATTTCCTCTGCTTCCCCGCCTCACCGCCCTTGACTTCCTCTGCTTCTCCACCTAACCTTTACCGCTCGGCAGCACATCTCATTGTGATAAGCTCTCCTATTTTCTTCAGCGGTTTTATTTCAGTTATGGTTTTGTATTTCCTTTTTGTCTTTGCGTTTTTTCACTTTCATTGAAGTTTTATTGTGTGTACAAATAGGTAATGGTTTTATTCAACATTTGGAGTTTTTCTCCAACAAAGCCTTTGAGGTTTACAACTTAGGTAAGCTTTTCTTTTTGCTTCTTTCCTACAATAATGATTGATATTTGTCCAATTTAATTTTTTCCTTCAACTTTCATCAAGCTTTTATTATGTGCAGAGATGGGTCAATTGGGTTAAGGAGAGAAACAAGAGTTAGTTTAGCTGGCAAAGATAATTTTTTTCCCTCCAATGAACCGACTCGGCCCTGTTGCTTCTCTTCTTTTTTGAAGTTAAGTGTATCTAAACAATAACTTTGACTTGTTATACCTTCTTACGTGATTAAAGATTTAAGGTTTTAAGTCTGGTTGGTGTTTGATCAGTTGGTTCTACCCATTTTTCTCCTGCGCACCAACAGTTAGGGAAGGTATATCCTTGTTTTCTGTAATTTCCATGCCCTTGTTTTCTGTAATTTGCTCGGATGCAAGATTTATTGAAATTTTCTTATTTCTTAGGTTTATACTGAATTTTTCACAATTTAAATGTCCATGGTCCAGGATTTAGTTGATTTCGTCCACGATGGTAATGGGGACTAGTTGTCTGATGGTTTGGTTTGCTTCTTCTCCCTCTTGTTTCCATGCAATTTTTTTGAAGCTGCTTTGTTCTGTTGATGTTATGTAAAATGGAGATGGAAAGCTTTCGGAAACTTCTTCCTCAACAACATAGGAATGTTTGCCACAATCTTCCCCAGTTGTTTTGTTTTAGCATTATTGTCGTAAATTTTGATGACAATTGTTAATATGATTCTTTCTTCTTCTTTTTTTTTTACTCCAGCAGAGATAAATCACAAGTTGCTTTCAAGCATTTTTATCTCCTGATGTGTTAAATTTAATTAAATCCAGTCGTATGTCAAAGGTCCAAATCCTGTGTCTCTATATACTTAATAGTAACAAAATTTATCGACCCAAAATTTTTACGAATAGCAAAAGATAGTCTTTCAAAAATTGCGCCGTCGATTTAGATTTCCATGCAGCGTTATAAAAGAGATCTTAATGATTTAATATCTGATACAATTAACAATTAACATTTCACATTTAATGCCTCCGTTGTTTCTTATTTAAAGGACTTAACATAATTTTAAAATGAATTGAGTAATCTTTCTTAGAGGAAACGAACGGCCATCCCCTTAGTATCACTTCGCATTAAAATTAATTTATGAATCGAGTAATCCTTCTTGGAATAAACGAAGGGTCATTCCTTTGGTCAAACGTTAGCAGCTCTCAATCATTTCGCGTTAAAAATCATTTATTTAGCTGACTTTTTCTTTTTGGCTATGCACACTTTTCAATCTTTGAACATTTTCTCTAGAGATTTGTTAGACTTAAAAGATTAGGTACAGCAGTGGCGATTTTCAATCCCTCAAAATTTCTTCTCAGCATTTTTGGTTACCCTGTAGACTTTCTTAACTTTCTTTGTTGTTCCACTTACAAGTTGATGAACCAGTTCAGTAAAATATTGTTAATCATAAAAGATACAATTAATGGAATAATTAATCTTTAATTTTTTGCAGTATTTTATTTTTGTTAGTAACAAAAAAATATAAATTAAATTAAATACTCAATGTCATTCGTTTATTGTCTCCTTACAAAATAAATTTATTAAATTGACATTTAATTATTCCCTCAAAATTGACAATAATAGACAAATTATGGTTAAGATTTAAATTTCATATTATAATTAAAATTATTATAACAATGAACAATTAACCATGTTAAGTTATAAATAACACATAAAATTATTATTAACATTGGGTACTTCATAAAACAGTAATTATTACTATAGTGTATGTGATGACAATGAGCGATTAAAATAATGCACAATTATAAACGACATATTAAATTCTTGATTAAATAGTAATATTAGTATATTCCATTGATATTGTTAACTTGAGTGTGCCCTGAATCAACAAATTTTTATTTCGCTATTAATGATTATAATATAATAAATTCATTAATTCATTAAACTATAATTTATTTATAAATTGATATAATGAATAGATTCATTAATATTTTGGATTGTTTACTGATTCACTCATATATTTTCTTTCCTTTTTAATAATTTTTAACTTATATATAATTAATTTGCTGATATAAAATAATTAATTTGCTGATGTTCTTCATTATATATATATTTATGTATACGCTATTATTTCTTTTTCACATCATTTATTTTAAATTTTGTTATATATATTTATATATTTATGTAACTATTATTTTTGTTCTATGATTATACAATATATATATATATATAACAAAAGGCAGGTTGAAAAGAATAGTCATCCTTGTGCTTCTTATAATGCGCACACACACACACACACACACACACATATATATATATATATATATATTGAATAAAATTTTTACATCCAAAATCGCTACCGTGCAATGTCGATTCCCACAGTCGCTATCTTGAAATTTCTTCTCGAGATTTGTTAGCCTTAAAGATTAGGTATAGAGGTCATGATTTTCAATCCCTCGAAATTTCTTCTCATCAAAGCCTCACAATTATTAGATTGATTTTCTTATGTTTTTTCCGTAGAAACGTCTCAACTCAAAATCTACACTACGATAAAACAAGTCATAAGACTAAAATGTTGACAGTCAAGTTAAATATTATTAAATTAAAATCGTTTAAGTAAATCTTCCTTCATTAATCTCTGACTCTCATTACACAGCTCAAGAGAGCTCACAATACAATGTACCATATATGAATCTCCATGAGATATATCTACACGAGAAAAGACCATAGCTATTTAATGCGTTCATTGTTTCTTATTTAAGGGAATTGACATTAATTTAAAATGAAATGTTATGCTTTCTTGGATGAAACGAAGAGGCATCCTTTCGGTAAAATTTTGCCAGCTCTCAGTCACATGGCTTTGAAATTCACCTTGTATTATTCCTTTGTTCCTTTTTGCTATTCTGATGAAACTCGTTAAATTTTCTTTTTTTTTTCTGTTCTGAATTTCTGATGAATAAGTTGAGTGAAATGAGCCAAAACAAAAATTGAAGCTTTCAATTTTGAAAAATAAAAGCCTGCAAATTAAAATTAAGTTATTTTTTAATTAATTCATTTATTTTTATACAATACAACTTTTTATCGGTGCTAAATATATTATAATTAATACTAATTACTGAGATATATTTGTTATTATGTGTGTGTGTGTTTGTTTGTGTGTATTATATACATATATGTAATAGCAATAATAATATTTACATAAATATATTAATTAGTACAAATCAGTAATATTTATATGTTATTATATTTATATAATTTATGATAATAATAAGAAATTCTCGTACATTAAAGTGTAGCAAACTGAGTGGCTTTTTAAGGATATCGTCATCGTGCAAATGCACGGTAGCAACATTGAGTGTTAATTAGCGAAAATCCCTACCGTGCAAATGTACCCCAGCGACATTGAATTTTCTCCAAAACACAAAGAGCTCTTCTTCCTTGTATTATTCCTTTCTCCTTTTTTGCTATTCCAATGAAACTTGTTAAATTTTCTTTTTTTTTTCTCTTAATTTTTGATGAATGAATTAAGTGAAATGAACAATTTTTTTAGTTTTAATTTTGAAAAATGAAAGCGTGAAAATGAAAATTAGCTAATTAGTTAATTAATTAAGTAAATTTTATATAATACAACATCTTTTGATCGGTGCTAAATATATTATAATTAATACTGATTAGCGATATATATATTCTTTTTTCTCTTAATTTTTGATGAATGAGTTAAGTGAAATGAATAAAAAAGATTAGTTTTTAATTTTGAAAAATGAAAGCATGAAAATGAAAATTGGCTAATTAGTAGAATACAACATCTTTTGATCGGTGCTAAATATATTATGATTAATACGAATTATATATATAATTCGTATTAATCTATATATATAACAGCAATAATAATATTTACATTAATATATTAATTAGTACAAATAAGTAATATTTATATGTTATTATATTTATATATTTAATAGCAAAGTAAGCGTTTGTTTAAGGATGTCGCTAAATAGCCAAAATCGCAACCGTGCAAATGCACCCTAGCGACTTTGAATTCTCCCCAAAACATAGACTCTTCCTCCGCCTCTTCTTCTACTCTCTCTCGCCTAAGTCTTCTTTCAAAAACATCTACCATTTTCTCCCTTATATTGTTGAGAGTTTCCTAAAAATCTTGTAAGTCACCCCATTTTTTTGTCTGAAGTTTGACATTTGCAATCATTTTTCAGATTATTTTTTTCTGAGTTTAAAATTTTGCACTATTTATTTGTTTGATATTTCCATGTTTTCCAGACGTCATGGCTCCCAAATCAAAGAAAACTCTTGAAGAAATTGAAGCTGTGTTGATGAGTGAAATGACTATAGACATTGTAGTCGATTACAACGCTCCATTCCCCATTTATTCGACGGAAGAAGGATCAAGGTATTTGGCTCTAAAAAACAAAACGATTTTCAATCCGTGATATTTTGATTTTGCCCTCTTAGAAGAAATCAGTGTGAAAGACAAAGTTATTGAATTCTCTAATAGAGGCGGTTGGGGACATTTTATACAGATCGATTATCCCATCTCCCCCGAGCTCACATTGGAATTTTTTTACATCATTAAAGTTTGAATCCAAGAAACCTCAATTTTTTTGGTTTAGATTAAGAGGTGAACTTTATAGACTAAATCAGAGGTTGTTGAGGGAGGTTTTCCAGTTTCCTAGAGTAGAGGTTTACGGTTAGTATTAGACCTTCTCACCAACAACATATTGGAACTTTTTGACTGATTTCCCTGAGTTCGATCCTCATAATGCATCGAATTCTTACTTTTTTTTTCCGCTGAATGATTGCTGGTTCACAAATTCATGTGTTATGTTGTCTTTGGAAAAAGCCAATGCAACAAATGCTCTAGTAAGGAACTAGCACTGTTATATTCCATAGATGAAAAGCTCATTCCTAACATATTTGTTCATTTTTCCAATTCTTTGATTAAATCTGTGAGAAACAAAGGAACATGTATAGGAATGGGCTATTTAGCAACTGCTCTGGCTCAACATTTTGGGGTTGATGTTAGCGGACTGACATTTATGAATCGTTAGTTTTTTGATCTTACATACTTAAGATGCTCGGAAATATTGTTACAAGATAAGATGCAGCTTAAAGATCATCAGACGCGTCCTGCATATAAGTTAAAGTTCTTCATCGATGCATCCAGTTCTACCGCGGATATGCCATTTTTTGATTCGAGTCAAGACGAAGCTGTGCCCAAGGATTGGCAAAGAATCTCTAGATTATCGGAAATTGATTCCAATAACACATAGAACCAACTTAATGCGATGAATGATTAGCTTAAAGCTATGAATGAACAGTTGCAAATGGTTGCCCGTCAGCAGCAAAGGTTGGATAAGAAAATTCATGCAGCTTGGCAGAGCCAAGGAATTCACATCGCAACTTCACCTTCATCATCTGCATCTTCTCCATCAGCGTCAAAAAATTGCTAATTTCTTGTATTTGTTTCATCCATTTCCCTATTTTATTTTCCAATATTTTTTGTCGTTATCCGATGCAGTTAATTTTGTCGAGCCTTATTGAATTAGACAATTACTTTGCAAGGCTAGAACTGATTACTGTCAATTATATGTAGATGTCAATATTACTTCTGTCTTTAATTTAGATACATAAGATAACCATTTTTTCCCTGGTATCAATTTTCCATTCTTAATCAATCAATCGCGCCATTTAGTTGTCTAATCCTAATTATTTATTTTCAGAAATAATTCACTGACTTGGTGTTGGACCCCGTTTCCGGAGCCCAACTTTCGAAAACATAAAACCTTGTGCTTGAAACCCTGAAGCTCATTTGCTATCATTCCCAGGGATATGAATACCATTTCGTTCCGGTCGGTACGTACCATACTGGCCGAAAAATGGAACAGAACGGCCACCATCGGTATCGGCCAAAAATACTAGTCGATACTGGTGGTTTTCGGTCGGTACCGGTAGTACCGGACCGTACCGGTCCGGTATCGTAAAATTAAAAAATTTTAGGGACCTAATAGCCATTAAAAAAATTTAACCTAAAATTTTCCTAACCTCTCATCCCCGCCAACTCTCCTCTTTCAGTCTTCACTCTTCATCTTCTATTATTCTCTCATCTAAAATTTTCCTCCTCTTCTCTTATCTCTCCACCGCGCTTGATCCTTACCGCCGCTGCCGGAGCAGAGACTGGAGAGAGCAGAGAGTGGTTCTGTCGTCGGAGCAGAGACTGGAGAGAGCAGAGAAGTTGCCATCCAAAGAGACTTGTGGAATCTC
>JANVCL010000006.1:15285135-15296180 GCA_026546855.1 Erythroxylum incrassatum
ATGCCTGAACATGGCCAAACAATTTTAAGCACTCTTAGCCCTTTCCAAATTACTATTCTACCCTTCCCATCGGGGGTAGGATGTTACAATAAACCATTATAATTATTCAAATATAGCCTAGTCAATAAGGCTAAGTTAGTTGAAGATTCATCATCAACATGATCTTTTTTCCTAGACAAAGGAATCAACTAGTTAGCAGATTAAGAAGGATAAAGTTACTGAGGCAGAAAAAAAAGGTTCTGTCATCTCTGAAAATATACAGAAAATGTTTGTCCTTCTTATATAAGTGGTTGGAGGACCTTCAAAGTAAAAGATAAAGCTGAAGCATCAGGAGTATTAATATACAGTGATCATTCTGAGTCAAAAAGATAAGAAGATAATGTGGAAATCTCTCCAAGTACTCAGATAAAAGAAATCCACTATCAATAAAGATAGAATTTACTTTTTGAAAAGTTAATATGATTTAATTTTTGTTAAGTTAAAATTCAGACTTCAAGTCCGCTTCTATAAATAAAACCCCTAGGGTGGTAGAAGGGTCATCGAGCATTCTCTATGTATCTCATCTCTATAGTTTTCTCTACTATGAAATAAAATTTTCCTTTATATAGATACATTTCACAATTTCCATCTTAAACCTTATTATTCTCCTGAATCTTTAGTATAAGCCTTAAAGTAGGAAATGAGTTAAGATTGTGCTAAAATTTACTGACAAATCATTGAGGGTAGTTACTCTAAAGCTGGGGCCAGAATGCTTGTTAAAAGACTTGATGAAAACATGATAAAGCTATGGTGAAAAAACTAAAGATACAGGTACAGAAGCTTAATAGATCATTTATTTTGAAAATTTTAAAACTGTTCTACATATAATTATATCATGACATCTTATTTTCTGGAAAAACTTATATATGAATTATCTGGAATAGATTTAGATTCTCTTGAATATATAAATATAATAATTGCATCCCTCTTTTAAAAAGTTACTAATATTATAGAAAATTGTGATAACTTAGAGGATGAAGATTTTCTTGGAATCTCTTTGATTTTTTATTTTATTAGTAGCTCAAATATGATAAATTCTTTTTACTTCATTGCAAGATCAAAATTTTTATCTGATTTTTACACTTCTATATCTGTATCTTTAGTTTTTTGACCAAAACTTTACTAGTTTTCATTGATTTTTTTGATGAGCATTCCAACTCTGATCCTAGAGTAACGTAACTACTCTTCACGGTCCTTTAGCAACGTCCATAACAACCTTAATTAATTTCCTTCTTTAAGGCGTATACTAAATAGTTAGGAGAAGAAGTCTAAAGATGGAAATTATGAATAGTATCTACAGAAAGGATAATTTTATTTCATAGGAGAGGAAATTATAGAAATGAGATACATAGAGAACACCCAATGAACCTTCTACAACCCTAGGGGTTTTATTTATATAAGTGGACTTGAAGTATGAATTTTAACTTAACAAAAAATTATATCATATCAACTTTTTGAACATCCTGTTTATATCTCATCTCTCTAATTTTGTCTATTATGAAATAAAATTTTCTTTTTTATAGATACAGTTCGCAATTTCTATCTTAAACCTTATTCTTTTCCTAAATCTTTAGTATAATTTGGTACCAAATTTTTATTGATACGACTGCTTGTAATTCCTTATAATTTGATGATATCAATAAAAAGTACGTATGGCAATTATAAATTGTTGATATTTTGTTTCAATTTAGAAGTATTTGAATTTGAATAACTTTGATTTTACTATAATTTAATAAAAATATAGTTTAGATTTAAACATAAAACTTTTCAAAAAAGGCATTCAAATTATGAGATTTTTAAATAATTAACAGAAAATAAATATTTATGAAATCTTAAAATAAGTAAAGACAACATCTTCATTTGATATATTTTTAAAAATTATGATGTAATATTATTTGAAAAGAATTTACATTACTAGATTTTACAACTGAAATATTTTAAAATAATTAACGAAAAAATTTAAAAAAAGTATGAACTATTTAACAAATATGATAATATTTTGAAAAATAAATCAAAAGAAGAAATGCTTATCTTTCTTCTTGAGAAAACCTTAAATTACAAATGGACGACGATTACAGCTTCCTCAAAGGCTTCCGCATGATAAGTTGTATCAAGTGTCTCATCACTCACTGGCAATCATCGCACCAAGAATTGTTGGATGTATCAATCTGCAATTAAGTGGAGCTAAAACAAGTACTGCTATGATGAATGTTCAAACATCTCTTTGATGATCAAAAGAGAATAAGTGGTAAAGAAAACCCTGGAGGCCATCTCATTAAAAAGAAGATTAGATGGGAAAGAACTCCGACCAACAAGTGCCTTCTGTAAATCCTCCATTAGTTACAACTCTGACGCAGATTTCAATTATGAAATTGAAATAGAGTTGTAATGATGAACGTTAAGTTAATATCTTGCTATGGTATGACAAGTCTATTTATCTTTTCAAAATTAATCTTTATATTTTATATTCTTTTACTTTTCTATTTGACACCTAATTATTTTCTTTTATTTTTTCATTAATGATTTTGAAAGGTATATTTTTAACTTTCTTAGATTAATAATAAAATCAATTTGGATAAAAGGGTCAATTGAGAGATAAATAATTACGTAAAGGGGATTAAACGAACAAGTTTAGTGAAAGCTTATGATTATTTTAAGCTATATATATATTCCCTCTCGTGGATCTGTTATATGTAATAGGTTTTCAGTAAGAGAAGTTACCTGCATTTGAAGAATGGCTATCCAATAACATTCTTGAAGTGCTAAACTACGGTGAATCTAGAACGGTGATTGAAGGATGAGCAAAAACTACTTTGATTAACCTGCATATAATTGACAAAACAAAATGATGATCAAGTACTTTCCGGATGATGCTTTAATAAGTTGAATTGGTTGGGCAATTTGAAGAAAATGGTTGGAGTTGACTATGATTAATAAACAAAATACTAAATGAGCATATAGTTTTCCAATCCAATGAAACTTTATTGCACAAGCCATAAATCTCTCAAGCGATGACCTAAGAACAAATCTCTCTTGATCCATATGTGGTTCCGAAATTCAACTCTCAACCACCATGACAACTCGTAAAATCATCAACAGTCCCTGAACCAACACGTTTATGTTGAGAAAATAAAGAATTCACCAACCCCACAAAATGCTTTCTTTTCTTCTTTACAATCAAATGCTCCACTACACATACATTCACCAATGCTGTTAAGGCAGGCTCAATAGGCTGTGAATACATAAACAGAACCTGAAATTCATCACTCCTAAATTTGTTTGGGGCCTAGTCTCGGGTCTTTGTTCTTTTTGCTGGTTTCGTGATTATAATTGTATTGTGTGTTATCTAGATTACAAACACAATCTTAATCACAGAGATTAAGTTGTTTTTATCTTTATCCTACAAGAAAACCCATTTTCTGTAGAAGCCACCTACTCATTTTATCTTAACAATTTTGGTGGTCGATTTGCTCATTATAAAGATGCATCTCATAGCGTGGCTGCTTATTATCCTCCCACTTTCATGTTCCTCGTGGATTTGCTTTTGGACAGGTCTACCTGACGGAACCCTAATGTATGCTCCAACAAGATGAAACCAATTTAGTCACTTAATTACCATGCACTACAAGAAAATCATAAATTATCGACGGAAAATTACTGACAGAATCAATACTTTAGCTAATTAGAGATAAAAAATCAATATCCATCGGTAACACTATCGTGAAAATTTTCAATTTGTAACGGACAAAATTTCTGTTAGTAAAGGTAGAGGGAAAATATCCCGGTGGAATATAGCGACGAAATAGTCATACTCGTCAGTAAATTAGGCGGAAACGCTTATCGCAATAAACTAGCATCCGGGATTTACTGACAGATCTATGTCTTGTAGTTGAATTTCTGATAGTATAACTACTCCATCGATAAATTTATGTAGAAATGCTTGGTTCAATAATGGAGCATCGGGGTTTATCGACAGTAATTTATTCCGTCGGTGATTTTCTGATGGTCTGGCCACTCCAACGTTAGCTTTAGCTTGATCATTTTAAATAAATCGAAAAAACGTCGTTTGGTTTAATACCAAATGACGTCGTTTTCGTTCAGGTTAAACCCATCCCGAACCTTCCCCTCTCATTTTCTACTTTGTGTTTGCACCATCTTTTCTCCCCGCCGTCACTCATGATTGTGTCTCATCGTCATCGCTCATCCTTTTCTCCTCACTGTTGCTCACCCATTGCGTGTCATCATCATCGTCTTCCTTTAATCGTCGGTTGAGGTAACATTTTATTCTTTTATTGTTTGTTACGACGTCATTAAGTTTTGTTTGTTACTATGATTTGTGTACTACTTTGATTGTCATTGTCTTCTTTTCTTTGTTTTGGTTATCTTCTTTGGTCGTCGGACACTCTAGCTACATCAACTTCTTCCTTCACATACTTCAATGACTTCTTCTGCGTGTCGGTTGAGGTAAGTGGGTTTTGTTATTAGCTAGTTTTTGTATACTTGGTTTAATTTGAGTATTTGTTTGTGATTTGAGCCTCCCATTTGAACATGCTGCATTTTTTTATGTAAATGGCCTACACCAACCGAAACTTGATTGTGGTATGAACTTCGATTTGTGACTTTAAATTTTAAGTATTGTTAATATGAATTTAAGTATTGTTAATCTAAATTTTATGTATTGTTAATCTAAATTATTAGCTATAAATTTTAAGTATTGTTAATATCTACATTAATACATTTTCTTATTGGTTGTGTTTGGTTGTTACATTCTTAAAGTTGGGTTTATCAATGAATTAATAAAGGATGAGTTTGAATTATAGTTCCAAATCTTTGAATTTTGTCCATGGTTATTTCATTGATACTCTCTGAATTGATTAATTAGGTTCTCTTTACTTTTGATGTTCTCACCACATTTTTGGTTGGATTTTTTTTATTTTTCTTTACGTATATTTGTTTTGTGATAGGATTGATAAATGAATGATTTTAGGGATTTTGAGGAACTTTACTATAGGATATTGGTTGAGTTGTCTTGCAAATGACATTATGGATTGAGGACTATTGTTTTGTTTATGTATCAATATAGGAAGCGTTTGAATGTTAAACATATATGCTATGATTTTACTGCATTTTTAAAGGTTCATATGGTCAATTAGTAACTTCATATAGGAAGCATTTTAACATTTTTATAGTTGCTAAATTGTCATTTTACATATACTTAATATTTGGTGTTGCATCACTCATTTATGCTAAAATGAGAATATATAGCATGATTATAAGTTAATTTGTTAAATTTTTAGGTTTTTAAATCATGATGAGATGATCTAAGTCCATAAACTACTATAAGAAAACACTTAACTAAAGTTAAAATATGAAGATTATTTATTTCAAAGTTTTTGATTCTATCAATTGGAACTTCATTCTAGCTTTTAGGGTTTCCTATCTAGCTTACTTTAAGATTTCCTATCTAATTTTTAAAATAAAATGTGAGAAATTGAAGATGTACAACATATCATTTAAGGATGATCTTTTGTTTTCATGTATAGTTAACCATAAAATGCCTTTTTGTGTGTTAGGTCTAATGGCATAGTCATTGATGAGTTTTTATGTTCTTCTTTAATAGTCTAACTATTTATGTTTAGGTTATGTTTGAATCATTGATGAGTAGATGTATGATTACATAAGCATTTATTGTATGTGGAATGAGTTTGAGATCTTATGAATGATTTGAAACAAAGTAAACCCCTAGGATGGTATATAGGCTAAAAACCTGTGATGCAGCTCCCATGAGGCTTATCGATGGAATAATACCATGTACTATAGTTTTGAAATCAATTATCGGTGATTAATTCGATTGATTAATACTTCAACTTTGATGTGATTAATGCAAACTTAGTATTAACACAAGAAATTAATACATTTTATAAACAAGACAATTCTTTCCATAATAAACCCCTAAAATGGTGTATAGGTTGGAAATCCATGATGCAACTCCTGTGAGGCTTATCGGTGAAAATTTTCACAAACCTAAGAGTCAAAACGAGAACTTGTTTTCTTGATTCATAGGTGTAAATAATGCCACGTACCATAATTTTGAAATCAATTATAGGTGATTAATTCAATTGGTCAATACTTAGGGGATGTTGTGTAAAGTTTAAATGTTCTGTAAACTTTAGGGAACATGTAGGATACTAACTATAGAATCACTGCTTGAAATTAACAGTTTTGTAGACATAATTAATGTTGATAGGTCTTGGATGTATAGACGATTAACCCCTGATGGTTTCATTAATCCTCAGTTTGTTGAGAAAGTTGAAGCTTTTATTCATTATACATATTCTCAACCTGCATATATGGATGGCCCAAAGATCAGATGTCTATGTAAAAAGTGAAAACACATTCGTTTCCTTCCTATTGATAAAGTGAATGGGAATTTGCTAAGGAAAGGGTTTGTCCCAAATTATTTTGAATAGACACAACATAGGGAACTGTTGATTTGTAGCACCTTAAGGGATAATTAAGTACAATCGTCAGTGAACTTAAATGAGTTTAAAGGGAGGATTGGATTTAGAACAAATAAAGTGGATGCAAATAAAAATCTTTACATGCAAATGGTTTATGATGCAGCCAGTTATACCTTTAAGGAAAATATATAAAATCTTGAAGAAGAACCAAACCCAAATGCACAAATAGTTTTTTGACTTACTACACTCAGCTAACTAAGAATTATGGCCAAATTGTGAGATAATGACTTAATTGTCTTCAATTTCTCCAATATTGAATATAAAGTTTGAAGGGCATATTTCTGATCTTAGTTTTGATAAATTTCTTGGATAGTATAATGAATCATTACCTCCTAATCATACAATGGTTGATAGTTTTTACAATATGAAGAAACTTATTCGGGGTTTTGGTTTGCCTGTTGAAAGATTGATTGTTGCAAATTGGGATGTATGTTGTATTGGGGAGATGATGTGGAATTACAAGAGTACAAATTTTGTGGTCAATTTGGGTTCAAGCCTAGAAAGCGTTCTATGAAACATAAATTAGTACCCTAGAAGCAGATGCATGATTTCTCACTAACTCTGAGACTTCAAAGACTATATGCTTCTGATGTTACTACATCTCACATGAGATGCTATAATGAACACGAACAAGAAGATGGAATAATGAGTCATCCATCATATGCACTGACATAGAAACATTTCAATGATACCCATTATGAGTTTGTAGTTGAAAATCGAAATGTTAGGTTAGGATTGTCGACGAATGGATTCCAACCTTTTGGTCAATCCAACCAACAATATTCATCATGGCCAATCATAATTATTCCTTTTAATTTGCCTCCATAGAAGTGTATGAAAGAGGCATATATGTTCTTAATAGTGATTATGCTAGGGCCTACAAATCCAAAGCATAAAATTGATTTATTCTTACAACCATTGATATCTAAATTGCAACATCTTTAGGAATATGGTGTTGAGACATATGATGTGTCTCTAAAACAAAATTTTGTGTTGAGAGTAGCTTTGATGAGGACCATTAGTGATTTTTCAGCATATGCCATATTGTCTAGATGGAGCATAACAGGGAAATTAGCTTGTCCTTATTATGGCAATGATTCTGATGCATTTTATCTTCCAAATGGGGGAAAATATGTTAGTTTGACAACCACAAAAAATTTCTTCCTTCTGATCATCCATTTACATGCAATAAACAAAAGTTCATTAAGAATAGGATGGTAAAAACATCTCCTTCCCCTCACAAAGCTAGAGAAGAGATATTGTAGGAGATTGAGGAACTAAGATTGCTGAAAGTTATAGAATTTAAAGTTAATGAAGTTAATATAAGCATTAGTAAAAACTTTAGTTGGAGAAAACGAAGCTTCTTTTGGGATTTTCCATATTGGAAAACTAATTTGATACGTCATACTGTAAATGTGATGCATATTGAAAAAAATATTTTTGACAGTTTGTTCAATACCATAATGAACATTGAAGGGAGGAAAAAAGACAATCCGAAAGCATGCTACACTTTGACAAGCTATTTTGAGCTACATGCTCATATAAGAGAAGAAAAGTTCCTCGTAATGACAATGAGGGAGGAATGAGTGATGCTGATGGTATCCTATTTATTTTCACATATCCTAGACGAACATATGGACGTTCAACAAGAAGAATGTTAATAGAGGAAGAAATTGAAGCTGCCCATTGTTACATTTTATTAAACTGTTAAGAGGTTAAACCTTTTATGTAGTAAGTTGAAATTGATTATTGAAATATAAAATAATGTTTTTAGATTATACGAGGAATTGTTCCGCGAGCTAATGCCCAACAAAACATAGGATGATATCAATAAAGAAGTTGGAAGACACTTTCCTTGATGGTTCGAGAAATATGTAAGTTTCCATTAAAAAATATTGAAATTATTGAATTATAAGATTTAAATGTTCTAATGGCATTATTCTGTTTAATATGATAATTTCTTTTATGTAGGCCTTAGAAAATCCAATAAAGAACAAGTTCATATGTGATCTTGCGAATGGACCTTTGCGAGCTGTTAAATCGTATCCGATGTATTTCGTTAATGGATACAAATATCATATAGAATATCATGGTCATAGTATGGCAGCAATAAATAGTAGAGTTTGCATACAGGGAGAATTGACAGATTACTATAGTAAAATTATTGAGATACTTGAAATTGAGTACCCTGCATTGCAAATAAAGCAAAGTGTGATATTTAAGTGTGACTAGTTTAATCCAACTCCAAATGTTAGTACAAAAGTGCACAACCGATACAATTTAGTTAAAATCAGAGAGAGAATAATATTTAGACTATTTGAACCTTTCGTGTTAACAATGCAAGCGATTTAGGTGTATTATATCCCTTTTCCCAGCTTACGATGAGATAAGTTTGATTGGTTGGTCGTTTGCAAATTTAAACCTAGAGGTGTTTTAGAATCACACGGAAAAGGAGAATAAAGAATTGAAAGTGAAGCATTTCAAGAAGATGTTTATAAAAGAAATGCATCTATCATATATGACGATAATGAACCTTTGAACGATCCATCTAATGAATATGTTGAAATTTCATCTGAAGAGGATGAGGAGGGCCAGAGATCTGTAGAGGAGCCTGAGTTTGATTCTAACTCTTCAGAAAAAAGAAGATGATTTTGATTTACAATTAAGTGATACTATCAATTAATTTGTGTTTGAAATTGAATATTATATTCAACAAATCAATTATTTCCTTTTCAATATATTTTGTAAAATATTGAATTCAAATTATTATATTTCTAGAAAATTCAATCAAAAATGAATTTTAGGTTGAAATATGTCATAAAAGAGAAAACAGAATATAATGCGACTAAGGTTCAAACAACGATTCGAAGCTTCTTACTGTCCAAGTGAAGCATCACATTCTACAGCTAGAACTAAATCACCTCCTCTCCCTCCAGCTACTACACTTACTGAAGGGGCTGCTACACTATCCACCATCCCTACATCATGCACTACCTCTATAGCGACAGAGATATCAGGGGTAATCGATGTCGATGAAAAAGGCAGTCACCAGTCTAGAGCTGAGGGACCTGATAGAAGAACTTACATCACAGTTGTCAATAATCTATAAGTGAAAATACATGAAACACTATATGTTTATAATTAAGCTATAGGTTTAAAATTTAAAAATGGTATAAAATTATTATTTTTATATTAGATTGATTCCATCTAGGCCGTGCTCAAGAAACATGATATCCAAATTCAAGGAGAAGATTAATCTTGAGGGTTATGTATAGAAGAATTACTCTCAGACCATAAATGAATTTTACTATTAGGAGTTTGAGGTACAAAAAAATTTATTTTCTTTTTTAATTGATTTTTATATTTTAATTAGATAAATATTATTACATTATAAGTATTTATCGGATTTTTTTCCTTTTGTTTCATAAAGATTTTTTTTGGGATTCTGAATTTGATGTAATAATTTATGAAATATGGGAGTGACGAGCACGTATATGTTAACGGGACTTCGTTAGTGTGATACATAAGGTTGGTGTAAGACCGCTTTATATTTCTGAACAAATATGGAGTCGTTGGTAGCAGTATTGGATATCACCTAAGGCAATGTCCATTTCAGAGCGTAATTCTACCAACAGACGTGGAAGACCAAAGGAAGAGCGTCTTCTCGTACATATGGGAGTATCTATTACCCACCACGAGCATGTAGAGAGGGTTGTAAGTATGTATACTTTACATTTATATTATGATTTTTTTTACTTTGTTGTATTTCAATTTAATTTGATGTGTGAATATTGGAATGAAAATATGTGTATTATGGAGAATGATAATGTTATAAATGTCTAGTGCCATATATGGCTGTATTATTAAGTTATTTTTTTTGCTCAACAAGGGGTAAATATCATAAAATAAAGGAAACTCTACCAAAAATTTTATAAATTATAGTTCACTTATAACATTTTATTCTTATGAAGGAAAAGATTATGGGTATGAGACCTACACCCCGTCAGCTCTTTTTGCATACTCACACTAAGAAGCATGACGGTGTGGCTTTCGTTAACACCCAATGTAGAGAACTAAATATATGTGAAATTTATGGTTTAATAATAATGCTTAATAATTATCACTTACTAATATAAGCATTCCCTTCTGATAGAACCAAATACAAGAAAGCATTCAACGACAGTCTCAGCAGTCTAAAGATGATGATGAGACTCAAACTTATCTTTATGCAGGGGTGATAGGGACCATTGTCGAAGGATATTCAACTTAGGTTCATTTGTGAACACATGTTATTCTCAATCCTCCACGTCCAGTACAATAGCATCTAGTAGGCGATTCACAACTAACGAAGTGCATGAGCATCGGAACACAGTACAGACATTGGCAACTCAGTTGCAACAGTCAATGGAGTACATAGCTCAGCTCTATAATCAGATGGATGAGTAGAAGGAGAGGGGTAGTACCTCATCGTAGCAATCAAAGCAT
>JANVCL010000006.1:15296280-15312163 GCA_026546855.1 Erythroxylum incrassatum
CTGAGCCTCTTCAGGTCTCTACAAACAGTATTCTTTCACTCTTAGCCTCTGCAGGCTATCTGCACTACTTTCACTCTAAAAGTTGTTTCGAGCTTTGTTACAGAAATAGTAGCTCTAATTTGTTCGCACAATATCTCTTAAGCTTTTTAATCTCACAAAAAAATTCTTTCTGACTTGCTAACTAAAAAAAATCCCTTTGACACAACTCGTATTTATAGCCTTCGTCTTCAACTATTTCTTAAAAACTGCTTTTTGATCTTCCAAGAATCGGTTATTCAGTTGAGTTCTGTAACCAACTCAAGCTGATGTCTCTTCTTGATTCTTCCGTCAGCTTTCCGCTTTCGCATCTAGTGTCTTCTTTTCCACTTGCATCTGCTTTTGCTTCCGTTTGCTTTTTACTTCGTCTGGTTTTCAACTTGCGTCTGTTTTTGCTTCTGTCTACTTTTTACTTCGTCTGCTTTTCAACTTGCGTCTATTTTTTGCTTCCGTCTAATTTTTCTTTATTTTGCTTTATTATTTGTTTTTCATCAAAATCATTAATCGTAAAGTTATTTTGACTTAACAAAGTTCACAATCACATTTCATTAAATTAATAACCAATCTTATTTTTGCTGATGACCTTATCTTACTTTCCAAAGGAGACACTACATTTGTTTCAACTCTTATAAAAGTTAACATAATGTCTGATCTACAAGTGAAGTATTCTAAGAGTGGTTTTTCCCCTACAAAAGTGTTGTATACCAAAATTTAATTTTGACTGCCATAACAGGTTTCAAACAATAAACTCTTCTTATAAGATACCTTAACATTCTAATCACTACTTCTAGATTAAATAACAGAGATTTTAGCAGTTTATTTGATAAAATCAACATCAGAATTTCTACATGAAGTTTTAGACATCTTTTCACAACTGATAAAGCTCAGCTCATTGTCTCCATTTAAAACTCCATCAATGTATATTAGGCTACTCACATAGCTTTACCAATCAACATCATTAAATCTATTAATAAGATCTTCAACAAGTTTTTATGGTCTGAAAGTAATCGAAATCCCAATAGGGTCAAAATGAAATGAGGTGAAGTGTGCATTCCCAAAGATCAAGGAGGTCTCAAGATATGCTCTCTTTAAACCATGAACACTATTAAGCTAACTAAAAGACTTTGTAGACTCATCTTTTATAAATAATTCCTTTTGTGCGAATGGATACATAATTACTTCATAAAAAAACAAGAGCGTGTGCAGTTTGGATGTGAATCACTATTCCTCTTCTACTTTGAAAGCAATTTTTAAGTGGGAGAAAGATTCATACCTGACTTCATTGCACTAATAGGAAATGGAGAATCCATTAGTTTTTGGTAATATAATTGGATATCTATGGGTCCTTTGGATGAATTAGTTTATGCCTCACCTCTCAGGTTTGTAATTCACTAGAAAGCAACAGTAGCAATGACTCTAATGAATAAAGAGATCTTGAAACAAGTTCCTATTGCCAACTCTATGACCAATGAGATTATTCATACCACTATAAACACATATGAGGGCATATTCATTTGGAAACATACTTTTAATAACATATTTACTAACCAATCATGCAAAAAGGTTCTATTATGTGATTTAGTATCTATATCTTAGACTAAAGTGGTGTGATTGATTCATCTTCATATATGACCTTCCACCACTCTATAGCTTGCCATAAAGAACAAGTTGCCAAATGTAGAACAAATAAGAAACAAACCAATAAAGAACACACATGCATATAAAAAGAAATGTGAAAATGTAAAGAAAGGAAATTTACTTCCCTTAGGTTATCTCCCAACAAGTGCCTTCGTTTGGGGTCACTGGCTCGAGTCCTTTTTCTTCTCACGTGATAAAATTATGATCTTCAAGTATTATAGTTAGCGCCACTTCACGCAAGGTTGTTTTAGATAGGGCCTTAGTTGATCATCATTTCCATTTAGCGCCCTTCCTATTCTTAGACTTTCAATCTTTATTGAGTCTATGCTTTCTTAAAAGATCTCGAATGCCTCTTTACCTTTTTCTTCCTCGTTTAATTCCTCTAAAAGTAAAAGTAAAAAGTCATTCTCAACTACAAAATTGAACTCAATATTTACCTTTGAGCTAAAAGATATAGCTTTTTCTGCCTCGAACTCCTCCTCAACTTCTTCGACATAAGCAATTCATTGAGGGTTAACCTCAAAATTCTCAAGATACTCATCACTTTGTAAAGTTTTTATGCAAACATCCATGGGTACAGCTTGGGTTAATATGGTTGCTCCTCTTCGGTTTGCGATTTCAGATGATTGATATCTCCCCATAGAGGCAATACATCTTGTTGGACTTGTAGAGCATCCTATCAAATTTGTTGTACACCTTGCTAAAACAACTATTGCACATTCTGTTGGAATTATTGCATACCTGTTGAATTTGGAGATTGGTAGCAGCCATAATATTAAGCAATTCCTCTAGAGATGTACCTGATTCGTGTTGGCTCTCCGAATCTTAGGCACTAGACCATGTATTTTTTAGAAATTGCCCCCCATCCTGTTGGAATTGTATAGTATTATGCTACAATTGCAAAGTATTATCATTCACAATATTAATCAACTCTTCTAGAGATGGACCATATTCATGATAGGAAGCTTCTAGTCTGTATGAGAATTACTATGCATCTTGCAAATTATCATAGAAGTAATTCTGATGGTTATACCATCCATAACCAAAATTAGGTTAATCAGTCCAACCTTGGTTATAGGATTGAGAATAAGATTTAAACAAAAAATTACTTCCATCCATGATTTTTTTAAATATTTATCAAAAACATGAAATAGAGAAAAAGAATGAAAGGATCATAAAATAATTGAAAAGAAATTGATTACGAAAAATATATACAAAACACCAATTAAAATCATAAACAAAAACTAAAACATTGCACTTCTTGGAAATGACACCAAAATTGACAGCGCGTCGTAACACTAATCAAAATAAAATAACTAGACTACTACTATAGTAGTGGTGAGTCAAAGTTGATCCCACAGAGAGTTTGTGAAAAGTTGTTGAAATGAAAGTAACTGTAAAAAGTTGTTGAAATGAAAGTAATCGGTATTTAGGTTTAATGGGGGGTTTTGGATTTTGAAATAAGAAAATAAAATAAACGGTATTTAGGTTTAATGGTGGGTTTTGGATTTTGAAATAAGAAAATAAAATAAAACTAACCTAATGAAAATAAATTAAAGAAAATATGTAAAAATGATAAAAATGGGGAATTCAGTAGGGACTCAGTTCTTTAGTTCAATCTCGACCTGCACCCTAATTAAACATAATTCATTGATTTGTTGTTTTCTAACCTCTCCTAGTAACTATTAATCATGGATTAATAATCAACCCGAGTTTTCTCTTAGGTTTTGTTTAATCAAGATATGATCAATTAAACCTAACCACCGAAAAACCTAAGATATGATATCTAGATTTATTTAGGCAGTAGCATTACAAATTAGAAAAATCGATTAATCAAGGCAACAACCACATACAATGCGTCATTTAACCTAGGTCATATTATCCCTAATGATTACGAATCATTAGTCAGTACACGTGAATTTTAACATAACAATTACGAATTATATCGAAATTTTAGCAATGGGTTTGCAATTAGCAATTCAATGAATGCATTAAAATTATCAAATCACAATACCCAATGGGTTCATAAATAAATAACCGAACAATAACAAAAATCCGATTATCGATACACAATACCGAAATCAATTAAAATAGGATAACACAATTAATTTATAATGAGAGAAAGAACAACAAAATAATTAAAATTATACTTAACCCGAGTTGTTGGCGTCGATTTTACGTTCGAATCAGTGTCGAAACGTTCAGCTCTTCATGGGTCTTTCCCGATAAATTACTTCAACACTTATCTTAATCCCACCAAAAATCCCTAAATAACCTTTACTGTTCAAAGCTTCAAGCCAGCACCTGCCTCCAGGCGAAGCCTTCCCTGGCTCTTTTCATCTGCGCTGGCCACTATGGCTTCAAGTTCTCACTGTGCTTCTATCTCTACTGGCACTGCTTATGACAGGACAATTAAACTCTCACAGCTTTAAAACCCTGCTTTGTTGCATGCCTTCTCTCCGTTGTTGATTGCATTTTTTATAAAACGCATCTGCGTTTTGGATCACGCCTATTGCGTCTCCACCTGTGACCTCCTGCGTGATTTTTTTCTCCTAGTCTGCGTCATTGCTCCTCAATTAATTGCTGTCCGTAGCACCTGTCACGTGAGCTGCTACCTTCATCCCTTGTGCGTCATCGTTAGTTGCTTATTGATGTGTCTCTGTTTAATTTGCCTTTCTTAAAAACGTTGCTTCTCCATTTATTTATGTGGCTTGTGTGTCTCTCACTGTACATTGACAAGACCAATAAAGGTCACTTGTCAAATAAATCCTTTGCTCCTCCTCTCTTCACTCCTCTGCCGAGTTCCTTATGCTTGTTGGACTGTCGTTTCCTTTAATTTAATTTGCTGTCTATTGTGCGTTGATTACCTGCATTTTTATTGCGTCTCTAGCCTCTGCTGCCTTCTATCCGTATGCGTTACTCTGTGTTTTAAATAAAAACGCTCAACACCAACACACGCTGCCGTTTGATGCATTTCTCATCTGTTTTTGTAGCTAATTTATCTGACCATTAAAAATGTCTCCACCTTTAATACTCATTTGGTTAGACAATTAAAATGTCTCTTTTGTTTAAAAAATGTATCAGCATATCCAACCTAGCAATAAACACAAATTAAACATCAGTTAAGCATTTTATCTTAAAAATATGATTGAAATTACATAGAAATACATGAGAAAATATAAGATAATTCAACCTTATCAATTCACAATGTCTACACTGTCTCCATTAAACAAATATTTACAAAACCTCATACAGGTTCTAACAAAAACTACAAAATAAAAGCTATAACTTTGTAACGTAAGCTAATAGACCTTTTAGCCATAACTTAGACTAAAACATTCTTCTAATCCAGAATAAACACTAAGTCTCTTGTCTAGTACTTGAAAAACCACGTTGCAATTTTATGAGTTTTACGAACTTAATGAGTGAACCATCATTGATGATTTCACTGGGTTCACATACACAAATTACATATTTCACAATTATAGAAATAGAACATAAATATTTCAAATACTCACACTATCATGGCACATCATTTTATCAATGCGAATTAGATCATATATATATGCATACAGATGCATATGAGACTCCACATTCATTAATAATGTTGTGATCGAGTGCTTATCACATTTACAATTATTGGCCCATTGGGCTCAATCAGAAACATATATCACGAAGCAGTCAAATCATATATCACGGAGTAAAGCTCTACTTGCAAATGCTTGATACTAGCCACTCCGGTCAAAACATCTTTATCTGAGCATGCATTTTATGAAATGCATCAATCCAGAATTTACCACATATCACGATCATGTATAAAAGCACAATTAGAATTTCATAATCATCGGACTTAAGTCTAGCATTCAACTTTCATTGAGAATTCACATAGCATAATACAATCAAAATTATCAAAAAACTCATAAAACTTCCAATACAGTCCCAAATATATACTCCTCGGACTTCAAGTATGGAATTCAGAAACAATCGCAACAGTTCAATAATTGGAAGCTTAACAAATTAAATTAAATCAATCCTAGGAAATTCATCTAGGTGAACTCACAGTACGCTCCAAGAAGTTATTGTCTGGATGGTCCGGCAATGCCCAACTGATGTTCCATATGCTCCACTAAAACATACATAACACATTCACAAATATCACATTTTTGTACAGATGTACAAGTGTTCTTTTACGCACATCAATGTATAGAAAGTATGCACAATGCATGTTTAATGACAATTCTGAGTATCTTATTATGATTCTCATTATTAAATCGATCAGATATCAAAGCCCTCATTAACGTCATTTTTGTTTATGATTTGGACCATAAAAAAGAAAATGTGAAATCTATTACATAACTCAGTTGGCCACTTCAGATTTTTTATTCATACAATTTTGGGTCAACGTTTCATAATTAATATGATAGGTTAAATGACAACATTAGGTGAAACTTTCTTCTAGAAAGTTGTTCTATAGTGTCTTAAGTTTCTAATGACTCCAAGATAATTCAATTTGATTCAGTATTCAATGAGTTATGTACAAAATACCACAGACTATAAACATTTGAACTTTTAGCTAGTACATGATCATACCCTCTAATTGCATAACTCATATCTTTCAGCTCAGGTATCCAAAAATTACAAACTTTATACCAATTTAAAGCTAAGAGAACAAGCTAAAAATTGTTGAAGACAACTCAATTTAATTCAGCCCAAATTAGTACAGTTTATTCAATAACTACAGGATATGATTTTTATCTCTGGTAATGCTATAGCCTAAGCTAAAACTCAGTTTCATGCCAAATTTGGAAGTCATAGAGATAGAATTAAAATTCTACTTCTTCACAAAAGTTGTAGACATATGTCTCTAATTTAATATGAATCAAAAATCAACTCATTCAGAAATCTACAACTCAAGTTATAATTAGAAAATCGAAGCATGATCATGAAAAATTTTCAATTCATAACAATCTAGCAGACTTCCACAATTTCATCCTATTAATCACTTTCAAATCAATTCAGATAACTCTACATTTTTATGGAGAGAAAGGCAAATGTCTTAAGAATCCATTGGTCCAAGTTCAAGTCAGTTGGAGTTTGCAAAAAAAAGTTATAGCCAAAAGACTCAAGGCTGTTCAAATAAATACTCTGTTCATAAACTTATGTAAGCAACTACCATCCTTTTACTATAGAATCACATTTTTGCATGTAATTCTCCACATTTTTGCAGCAACACTTCTCTGTCTTCTTCCTCTCTTATACTTAATTCCCCATCACAAATTTATACCCTTACATTTATTCTTTCGTTTTTACATCCATGTAACTTATCTTATGCTAAAACAACTCAAAATGCAACATTAGTTACAATGCCAAAACCAGAAATTTTTTTCAATACTATTGATCATCTTCTTCACCGAACTGCACTTCTTCTCTTTTTCTTTTTTTTTTGTTTAATTTTCTTACTTCTAAACCATCCATTCTACATTTCCATATCTAGAAAATCTTGGAAACAAGTTAGACTCAAATTATACTTCAAACATTTAACAATCGAAGTTTCATAAATTTCCTCTCTCTACTGCATTTTTCCAACTTCTGTAATTTTTTTCTTCTAGCTCCAAAACTCACTTCATCACTATCTTAGAACCCATTGTTCCTCAATCATGCAAAAACAACATATCCATATTCTTTCATTTAATTCTTTCATCACCACCAAAAGAACATTTCTTAACCACACATGCATATATTTCTTTACACAGTAAAACATCACTAAACCACTTACTTGATTCGGCTATTCCTAGCAGTAAAGATAATTCAGTGAGAACAATTCACTATTCAATGATTAATAATACAAGGCTCTCTCTGATGTATGCTTTCAATGAATACCGGGAGCTACAATTATTTTTTTAAATCCTAGCATAAGCCATGTGTAGTCTTGCATGACTTACACTTATCACACTGAAATTAAGCCATTTGTCAAATACTACTTAACCATTTGTTATCTTCCTCTTATTGCCATGTGTCACTCTATCATTGGTCCATAATACCCTGAATTTTACGAAAATTTCTAAAATTTACCAAAAATTCTGAAATAATAATATGACTCTACAAATAAATTTTCAGCTCAAAATAATTCACCAAAAATTTCAAAATATTCAAAATATACCAATATTGCCAAATCATAATTAATACACTCCAATTTAATCTACAATTTCCACTTATAAATCAACTTTACTCAGAAATGCCAATGAATTCATTTACAATCATATGAATGTGCAAAATAAATATGTATGTCACTATTAATTATGCATGATGTGCATTTTCCTAATTTCTCAGAAATTTCACATAATTCACAATTATAGCCCTAACATGGGTAACAGGATGTTACAACTCTCCCCTTCTAACAAAAGTTTCGTCTTCAAAATTTTTACCTGAATGATGAAATAGGTAGGGGTACTGATTTCTTATGTGCTCCTCCGTTTCTTATATGGCTTCTTCACTCGAATGATTCTTCCAAAGGACTTTCACCATTGGAATCACCCGGTGCCTCAGTTGCTTATTCTGGTAATCAATTATCCTCACAGGTTCCTCAACATAGCTCAGATTACTATAGACTTCAATCTCCTAAGTCGATATCACATGAGCTGGATCCGACCGATATCACCTAAGCATGCTTACATGAAACACGTTATGTATTTGAGCCATTTCCAAAGGTAAGGCTAACTTATAAGCCAATGGTCCAATTCTGTCAATGATCTCATATGGACCAATATATCTCGGACTTAACTTACCCTTCTTGCCAAATCTCAATACACCTCGCAAAGGTGCTATTCTCAAAAATATCCTGTCACTAACTTGATACTCTATATCTCTCCTGTGTTGATCCACATAGCTTTTTTGCCTATCTTGTGCCATTTTACTTCTACTGCAGATCAATTTTACCTTATGAATGGTATCCTGAATAAATTCTGGGCCATCAATAATTCTTAGACCCTCTTCATCCCAGTATAAAGGTGAATAATACTTCCTGCCGTACAATGCCTCATATGGAGCCATACCAATATTGCTATAATACTGATTATTGTAGGCGAATTCAATCATAACTATATATATATATATATCCTATGCTCCCTGAAACTCCAAAACACATGCTCTGAGCATATCCTCGATTGTCTTGATCGTTCTCTCACTCTGACTATCTGTCTGAGGATGAAAGGCCATACTAAAATTCAGTTTGGTACCCAAACTGTCTATAAACTACCTTAAAATCTTGAGGTAAATTTAAGATCCCTGTCTGAAACTATGAACACTACAACCCCATGTAACCTCACAACCTCATTCATATGTCGCTGAGCTAACTAATCTAGTGAAAGATTTTCTCTCACTGGCAAGAAATGAGCCAATTTGGTCAGTCTATCCATAATGACCCAAATGGCATCATGTTGCCTCAGAGTCCTCGATAAACCCATAATGAAATCCATCGTGATTTGTTCCTATTTTCACTCCGGAATAAGTAACAAGTGTAATTTCCCAATCGGAGCTTAGTGCTTAACTTTCACTTGTTGGCAAGTTATACATTTAGAAACAAACTTTGCTACTTGCTTTTTCATACCAGGCCACCAGTAATGTTGATTCAGTGTGTTATACATCTTGGTAGTACTAGGATGCATAGCACAAGCTGCTAAATGTGCTTCCTTTAAAATCTCTATCCGTAAATTATCAACGTTGGGCACACATAGTCTTTGCTTTAACCTCAAAGTATCAGCTCTCACTTCAAGCTCAAAATTTGGACTCTCTTTCAACTTCTTAATTAACTTCACTAAATCTGGACTCTGCTTTGAGCTTCTTTGATTCTTTCGACCAAAACAGGTTTCAAGTTTAAGGTAGCTATCAATGTATCATTTTTTTTCCAAATTTAGTTCAACATTTAATGCTCTTAACTGAACTAGGCTCGATAACCTTGATAACTGTACTTGTGCCACATTGCTATATGATTTCCTACTCAATGCATCAACTACAGCATTAGCTTTGCCAAGATGATACTCAATTGTACAATCATAATCTTTTAACAATTCTATCCACCTCCTCTATCTCATATTTAACTCTTTCTGGCTCAACAGATATTTCAAGCTTTTGTGATCATTGAACACATGAAAAGTTTCTCCATACAGATAGTGTCTCCAAATTTTTAAGGCAAATACCACTACAGTGAGTTCCAAATCGTGTACTGGGTAATTAAATTCATAAGACCACAATTGTCTCGATGCATATACTATTACTTTACCATGCTGCATTAGTACACATCCTAATCCCTGATGTAACGCATCATTGTACACAACATAACCTCCAAAACCTGATGGATTAGCTAACACCGGTGCTATAGTTAATCAATGCTTTAGCTCCTCAAAACTCCTCTGACAGTCATCATTCCATTTGAAAACCACATTCTTTCTCAGAAATTTTGTCAAAGGAGTTGAGATCAGTGAAAACCCCTCGATAAACCTTCTATAATAACCAGCTAATCCAAGGAAACCCTAGATCTCAGACACATTCTTCGGAGCCTCCCACTTCATCATTACATCTACTTTCTTTATATCCACCTGAATGCCCTGTCTAGACACTATATGACCCAATAATACCACCTGATCAAGCCAGAAGTTGCACTTACTAAACTTGGCATATAGTTGCTTTTCCCTCATTATTTGGATAACCAATCTCAGACGTTCAGCGAGAACTTCTCTACACTTCGAGCACACTAAAATGTCATCAATAAAGACAATCACAAAGCGATCTAAATAAGGTTGAATTACCTTATTCATCAAAGCCATAAAAGCTACCAGAGCATCAATTAAACCAAACGACATTACCAAAAACTCGAAGTGCCCAAATCTGGTGCCGAATGCACTCTTGGGAATATTAGCTTTAGCTACTTTCAGCTAGTAATATCCTAATCTCAAGTCTAACTTTGTGAACACCTGAGCTCCCTGCAACTGATCAAATAAATCATCAATCCTTGGAAATGGGTATTTATTCTTCACTGTGATTCGATTCAACTGCCAGTAATCAATACATAATCTCAGTGTTCCATCCTTCTTCTTTACAAACAATATCGGAGCTCCCCAAAGTGACATACTAGGCTTGATGAAACCCCTATCTAGCAACTCTTATAACTGGGCTTTCAACTCGTTCAGTTTTATAGGTACCATCCTACATGGGGGTATTGATATAGGAGCGGTACCTAAAACAAGGTCTATAGTAAACTCTCTCCCTTTCTAGGGTACCCCGTAATTCTGCAGGAAACACATATGAGAAATCCTTAACAACTGGAATATCCTGAATGGTTTGTTCATCTCGGGTATCAACTACATGGGCCAGATTAGCTCACATTCACCTTGGATCAATCTCAAAGCACTCATGAATGAAATTAGTCAGGCTGGCACTGCCTGACTAACTCCTCAAAACACTACTCTCGGCTGATTAGGAGATTCAACAACTACTTCCTTAGTGTAGAAATTCATTACAGCTCGATGAGTTGTAAGCCAATCCATGCCTAGAATTACATCAATTTCCTTTAACTACAAGAAGATCAGATCAGCTTCTAACTCTACCTAATTAATCAGAACTATACATCTTTTATATACCTCACCAACCACTGTTGTACTTCCCACTAGAGTACTCACTTCCAACCCACATTTCAGTATATCCCGCTCACAATGCAATTTAGATGCCAGATGTAGTGTAATGAATGAATGTGTAGATCCTGGATCTACCAGTGCACATGCTTCAAAATTAAAAGCATTCAACACACCTGCTACCACATCTAAAGAGTTCTGCACCTCTTGCCTGGTAATGGCATAGACATGGCCTGAGGTTGCAGTTGGTTGCTCTACACGTCAGTCCTGACAGTAGGCCCTGCTGACTGAATTCTACCTTTACCTCTGTCTCTCTGTGCAGGTCTGTCAGCTCTACTCTGCTGAACTGTAGTCTCCGTTATAGTTCCTCCCCTAGCTCCAGACTATGTTTCCAACATCTCAGGGCAATTTCTGATCATATGGTCTAACGAGTCACAACGGAAACAAGATCCAGTTTCTCTCCAACATTTGACACCATGCTTTTTATCACAGTGCTCACACTCAAGAAGTTGTTGAGACTGGTTGGAAGACACTTTTCCTCTACCTCTCCCAGGCTGGACAAATCCACCTCTAGATCGGGATCTAGATTGTCTTGATCTAGACTAAAATCGAGACAATCTGTTCTATTGCTTTTTAAAGCTTCTGTCAGAATCAACATAAGATTCATCTTGCCTCTTTCCTCTACCCTCCTGTTTGTGCTCTCTCTGACCATCCTTCAATAACTGTTCAATTTTGATTGAGTCTGCTCGGAGTTTTGTAAAACTATTCAAATTAGAAATGGCAAGCCTCGTTCTGATCTCCATATTCAAACCATCCTCAAATCGTCTGCATTTATCTTCTTCAGTTGGAATCAGTGCAATTGTATACCCCCTAAGCTCATTGAATTTTATTTTATACTCTGCTAATGAGAGTCTACCTTTCTTTAGATCCATAAACTCTTTCATTTTCCTATCCATATAAATCTTCGGCATGTAGTTCTCTCGGAATGCCCTAAGAAAATCCTCCCAAGTCAAGCTACAAGGTCTAGTGGTGCTGCCCAGAACAGTTTTCCACCACTAATGTGCAGGACCTTATAGTAGTGAGACTGCATAATCAAATCTCTCCTCTGCTTCACAGTCCATCTGATCAAACACTCTTTCGATTCTCTCTAACCACCCTTCTGCTTCAGCTGGGTATGTACTTCCATATAAGTCTATAGCCCCTTGCTTTCTCAGCTTATCATATCTTCTTTCTCGCCTCAAGGGAATTCTTGGAGGCATCTAAGCAAACTCAGGTACAGGAGAGTCCAAATTAACTCCTACAGACTCCATGTCAACTGATTCTCCAATTTGATATTCTATGGAAGGCGACCTATAATAAACAAAACTTATGATCACTATCGGAATATCTCACTAATCATCATACCTCAACTCATATTTGTCCCTAAAGATGCCAAACCTGGCTTTGATACAAAAAATGCAACATCCCACTACCACAAGGTACATACCCAAACATTCAAGAATATTCAAGTACATATCCTATGATAATGGCATGTTAGAGCAAAACAAATCCAGCTTACACATGACATCATCTAACAATCAGAAATCATCAAATTTTAAAACCATTCATTGCATTCATTCATAAAGTCTACACTGTCTCCATTAAAAAATTTACAAAACCTCATACAGATTTTAGCAAAAACTAAAAATAAAAACTATAACTCTCTAAGGTTAGCTGACAGACCTCTGAGCCATAACTTAGTCCAAAACGTTCTTCTAATCCAAAAAAACACTAAGTCTCCTATTTCATACCTAAAAAACCATGTTGCAATTTTTATGAGTATTGCAAACTCAAGTGAACCATCATTGATGATTTTACCGGATACCCATATATAAATTACATATAGAACATGAATATTCAAATACTCACAATGTCATGGCACATCATTTTATCAATGTGAATCAGATCATATATAAACACATACGGATGCATATGAGACTCGACATTCGTTATTAATGTTGTAACCGAGTGCCTATCACATGTACAATTACTAGCCCATTGGGCTTAGTCAAAAACATATATTACGAAGCATAGCTCTACATGCTAAGTCATATATCACGGAGCAAAGCTCTACATGTAAGTGCTTGATAATGGCCACTTTGTCACAACGTCTTTATCTGAGCATGCATTTTATGAAATGCTTCAATTCAGAATTTACCACATATCACAATCATGTACAAAGCATAGTCAAAATTTCATAATCATCAGACCTAAGTCTGACATTCAACTTTCATTGAGAATTCACATAGCATAATACAATCAGAATTATCAAACAAATCAGAACACTTTCAATACAATCCCAAATATGTGCTCCTCGGACTTTAAGTCCAGAATTTAGAAACAATCGCAATAGTTCAATAATTGAAAGCTTAACAAATCAAATTAAATCAATCCTAGGAAATTCATCTAGGTTGACTCACAGTACGCTCCAATATGCTATTGCCTAGATGGTCCGACAATGTCTGACTGGCACTCGATGTGATCCTCTAAAACATACACAATACATTCACAAATATCACATTTTTGCATAAATGTACATGTGTTCTTTTATGTACATCAATGTATAGAAAGTATGCACAATGCATGTTCAATGACAATTCCGAGTATCTCAAAGGCAGAATTGTACTCTTATGGATATCTTTAAGAGTATCTTAAGTTACACTAATGTACCTTTATCTTTATGGATGTATTCATTAAAGATAGCTACATATCTACTTAATACGGTTCCTAGTAAAGAAATTCATGTGACATCTTATGAATTGCTAATAGGTAGGAAACCTAGCTTGAGGTACTTGCATGTTTGGGGTTGCCCAACAGAAATAAGGAGTTATAATCCTCATGAAAGGAAGCTTAACGCAAGAACCATTAGTGGTTACTTTATCGATTATCTAGAAAATTTTAAAAGGTATATATTTTATTATCCTAACCATGGTATAAGAAAAATTGAGTCTGGTTGTGCTAGGTTTATTGAAAATGGACAAATCAGTGGGAGTGGGGAACCACAAGAAATGAATATTCATGAGAATCAGGTGAAAAATCCTTCACCCAATATCTCTTTTCAAGTTGTTGTTCCTCTTGTTGTATCATAATCACGTAACATATCGGAGCAGTAAGTTAATATTCCAAACCCACAAAAAGAGAATGTCAATAATAAACTGGTAAATAATATGGAAGTCACAAATGATCAAGTGATACCACAAGAAATAGTATTACGAAGGTCTATAAGAGAGAGAAAAACCACCTAGATAAGATGATTATATGGTGTATTCACTTGATCAAGGGTGTGACTCAAGCATTGATAAGGATCCAGTCTCATTTAAAGAAGTCATGAAATGTAATAATTCTGAAAAGTGACTCAATGCTATAAAAGAAGAGTTAAAATCTATAAATGATAATCAAATCTAGGAACTAGTTGAGTAATATGAAAGTTCAAAGCAAGTGGGCTATAAATGGGTTTTTAAAACCAAAAGAGACTTGAAAGGTTTTATTAAAAGGTACAAAGCCAAACTTGTAGCTAAAGATTATACTCAAAAGGATAACATTGACTTTAAAGAGACAGTCTCTCCAGTTTCGAAGAAGGACTCTTTAAGAATCATTATGACATTGGTAACTCATTATGATTTAGAGCTTCACTAAATGGATGTAAAGACCTTTTCCTGAATGGTGACTTAGAAGAAGAAGATTACATGACCATCCAAAAGGTTTTGTGACTGCAGAAAAGGAAAATATGATGTGTAAATTAAAGAAGTCGATATATGGTTTGAAATAAACTTCCCAATAGTGGTATCTTAAGTTTAATGATACCATTTTCTCGTATGGTTTTGTAGAGAACACTATTGATAAGTGTATCTATATGAAGGTTAGTAGGAGCAAATTCATTATTTTGCACTATATGTTGACGATATTCTTTTGGATGCCAATGATTTGGGCTTGTTACATAATGTAAAGAAATTTATCTCTAATAATTTTAAAATGATAAATACGAGTGAGGCATCCTATGTGATTGGAATAGAAATATTATGTGACAAGATAAAAGGATTTTTATGGTTGTCTCAGAAAGTATATATCAGTAAAGTATTAGAGAGATTTAAGATGAAAAAGGCTCAACAAGGGTAGCTCCAATTCAAAAGGGGGATAAATTTAGTGAAATGCATTGTCCTAAGAATGATTTGGAATGAAAGGAAATGGAATCTATTCCATATGCATCTGTAGTTGGGAGTTATATGTATATTCAAACTTGTACACAGTAGGATATCAGTTTTGCTGTTGTAATGTTAGGCCAATATCAAAGTAATCTCAGATTGAACTACTAGAAAGCTACAAATAAAGTTCTTAGGTATTTACAAGGCACCAAGGATTATATTCTCACATATAGGAAATATGCTACCATTAAATATGTAACATCCCACCCCCGACAGGAAGGGTAAAATAGTAAATTTGGCATAGGATGAGATGGATTGGAATGATTTAGGACTGTTCATGCATAATAGGATTGATACACAGTATCAATTGTGCACATGAAATTACTGTACATGCATACATGA
>JANVCL010000006.1:15314014-15326585 GCA_026546855.1 Erythroxylum incrassatum
GGGTGTTTTGAAAAATCTGAAAGTAAGCCAGTGAGTAATGAATTGTGATTTCAATAGTTCTAGTGAGGCATAAACCTGAATATAAATTATACTTAGATGAGTTTTGATATGAGATCGATTTTGTAATAGAAATTACCCGGGATTATCATAAACATGCATTGTACATAATTCATTTCATACATGTGCATTATTGAATACTCATGATTGTGCAAATTGTGATATTGTGTATATTATTTGTTATAGAGGAGCAACTAGAACGTCAACCTCCGGACGTTGTTGGATCTTCCAGGCATTAGCTTAGGGAGCAGCTTGTGAGTAACCTAGATGGTTTCACTTAATTACTTGTTTGCTTAATCCATGTTGCAAATGATAAATAAATGTGCTTGATTGTGGATTCCGGACAGGAGGTTCGATGATTGTGTAATGTGGAGTGAGATATTGAAGTGCTGTTTAAATGTGAATGTGAAGAACTATGTGTTTCATAATATGATTGATTGTGACAGATACATTTCATACATGAATGTATGATCAGATAATGGCAGTTGTGACCAGAGTAGCCACCGATTAGAGCTTAAAGCTCAACAAGTGAAACTAAGCCTCGAGCTCATAAGTGATTCAGAGCCTTAGGCTCAACGTTTAATGAGCCCTTTATAGGACAATACATGCACTTGGTCACAACAACGTAATAATTGGAAAAGTGTCACGTATGCATTTCATCTGTATCTTGTTAAGTATGTTTGATTGAGTGAAATGCACAATTATTTATGCTTAAGTAGAATTGGGTTACTCTCATAAAATGCAAAGTTGTGTTATAATTGTTTGTGAATTGATGTGTTGCAAGGATTGAGTGAACCATCAATGATGGTTACCTCATTGAGTTCGCAAAACTCACCAAAATTGCAACGTTGTCTTTTCAGGACCGAGAGACGACTCTAGCTACTGAGAGGCTATATCAACCATGTAGATTGTGATTTGGCAAGAGAAGCCATGGCTCAAAGGTCGGTCAGTTGGAATTTTTGGACAGACTGGATAGCTTTTGTATATTTTCCTCTTTCACATAGCACTTTTGTATTAGGTTTTATTGATGTACATGTAGTAAAGGTTAAAAGGCACAATGTAGACTTTCGGTTTTGAGAAATGAAAAGAGGAAAAAGTTAGTTTTAAAAATATTGTGATTTTATTATAATGTTATGCCATAAGAAGTGAATATAGTGATCGAACGTAGCATGCCATTATCGTAGGATATGTACCGGAATGACCTCTGAGCGTCTCAGTGTGTACCCTACGGTAAGGGGGCACCACACCTCAGGTTGAGATGATTGCATTTTTTTGCTTTGTGATTCTATACAGTCGAGAGTTCCCATCATCTGATCCATTTGGCTTGCCAAGTTCTGGATTCTCGACTTTGTATCTTGGCATAATTGCATCACTTCATGCTGGAACTTCCGAACACCATATTGAATTTGCAAAGTATTAGTAGTCATAACATTAACCATTTCTTCTAGAGATGGACCTGAGTTTTGTTGGCTCTCCAAATCTTAGACACTAGACCTTGTATCATGCCAAAATTGGCTTCCATCCTGCCAGAAATGTAGAGTATTCTGCTGAATCTGTAAATTATTTTGATGAATTTGAATACTGTTAGAAGTCATAACATTAAGTAATTCTTCCAGAGATAGACCTAAATCGTAATAAGAAGTTTCTGATCTATACAGGAATTGTTGTGCATCATGCAAACTATCGAGGGAATAATTTTTCTAGTTATCCCATCCATAACTAAAGTTAATATGATCACTTCAAACTTGGTTATGAGATTAGGAATATGAGTTATTGAAAAACTTACTTACATCCTTGAATTTTTTTTAACACACAAACTTCAAACAAAAAGTGAAAAGATCATCAAATAACTAAGAAGAAAGTAGTTATAAATAAATGTGTATTAAACACCAATTAAATTCAACAACAAAAACTAAAACATCGCACTTCCTATCAACGGTGCCAAAATTGACATAACGAATTGTAACACTACTCAAAATAATTAGACCTACAACTATAACAGTATTGAGTCTAGGTTGATCCCACATAGAGTTTTTGGTTAGCTTTTGTTATGAAAAGAATTGGTGTTTAATTTATGCGATGTTTGGTTTGGTTTAAATTAAGAAAATAAAATAAAAAACTAATATAAAGAAAAAATTAAATAAAACATCAAAAAAATGATGAAAGTGATGAATTCGTTAGGGACCTGATCATTGGTTCAATCTCGACATGCACAAAATTAATCATATTTCATTGAATGGTTGTTCTCATATCTCTTCTAGCAACTATTAATTGTAGGTTAACTACAAGCTCTATTAACCCCAGTTTTCCCTTAGGTCGTGTTTAATTCAGAGATGCTCGTTAATTAAACCTAGCCATCAAACAACTTATGATAAGCTCTCTAGATTTAATTGGACAACTGTATTATGAGTTAGGAAAAAATATTAATTAAGGAACCAACCACATACACTCAAGTCATTCAATCTTGATTATGTTATCCTTAATGATTCGACACCAATTGGAAACACAACAATTACAAATTGTATCCCTAATGATCCGAAACCATTAGTTGTCACAAATAAATCGTAACATAACAATCATGGATTATATTGTAGATTCTAGTAAATAATAAATTCCTAAGAAAAACTGGGTTCTTTGACGTCGATATCACCTTTAAACTAGATGGGGAAAGTCTAGCCCTCGATGGGTTTCCAAAGGATGAGAACTTTGTCCATCTTCATTCTCTTTGTCTCCCAAAACCCACTAAAATGATTCATCCAACATTTCATAATGTTCCTATCGTCAAAATGATGTTTTTATACCAAAAAGTAAGATTTTTGGGTGAGTTAGCAAGATTTCATAGGCATGACTTAGTATGTCATGCCCATGAGTTGTAGTTCTCATATCTCTCCTAGCAACTATTAATTGTAGGTTAACTATAAGTTCTATTAATCCCAGTTTTTCCTCAGGTCGTGTTTAATTAAAAGACGCTCGTTAATTAATCCTAGCCATAAAACAACCTAGGATAAGCTCACAACCATATACACTCAGGTCATTTAATCTAGGTTATGTTATCTGTAATGATTCAACACCAATTAGAAACATAACAATTACAAATTATATCCCTAATAATCTGAAACCATTAGTTGTCACAAACAAATCTCAACATAACAATTGCGGATTATATTGAAGATTATAGTAATGGGTTCGTAATAAAACAATCTAATGAGCATATTAAGATCATCCTAACACAATACCCAAACAATAAACATAGGATAACATGATCAATTCCTAAGAAAAATTGGGTTCTTCGGCATCGATATCACCTCTAATCCGGATCGGGAAAGCCTCGCCCTCCATGGGTTTCGAAAAGTTGAGAGCTTTACCCATCTTCATTTTCTTCGTCTCTCGAAACCCACTAAAATGATTCATCCAACTTTTTATAAAGTTTCTACTGTCAAAACGATGTTTTTAATACCAAAAGGTAGGGTTTTGGGTGAGTTGGCAAGATTTCATAGGCATGACTTGGTGTGTCACGTCCATGACTTATTTGTCATGGCCGTGAGATGTTTCTCAAGCCATGACTTATGTTATTCTTCAATCCTTTTGACACTTTCTTGTCTCCTCTTGCTTTAATCTTTCTTCTTCTTACTCCATGAAGACAAATAAGTGTGAATCTCTGGAAGACAACTCAAATATTGTATTTTCGACTTAGTTTAGCTTTTTTGCCCCTAATTATACCTAAAATTAAATATGAACTAAAATGAATATCTTAAACACTTCATATCATTAATTACTAAGTATTATAAAATAAATATATAATCAATTAAGCACACCTTGAGTTGCAATGTGTTAGAACACTATGTAAAGGGAGTCAGAGTAGTATATGAGATATTATAAGCTCGTGTATGTCAAAGTGGAGAATTCAATGAATACAATATGGAGAGAACTAATTCTATGGACTATGGAGCAAGTATCTATTAACATTAAAATCTATAGCCGTAAGGGACCAATTGCTCACCTCTCGAGGCTGAGTGAGGAGCAAAGCTAATCAGGTCCCGAGACAGACAGGTAATCTTACACTAAGGCTTATTAGGATGATATGAAGTTAGCAAGTCGATAAGAACAGGAAAATGACTATACTCCATATATATGCTAACCTTGTAAGTTGATGTCCTACCCTTTTTTTGGTTTTGATGCCAAAAGCCGTTGTGTGCTTAGCATATACATCATAGAGTGTTTTCCTATCGGTCTAGTTGCTTTGCTCTTTTGTAAATTCTTATTTCTTTATAATGAAAAATTTCCCTTTTTTGGAAAAACTATTTGTAAAATTTCATATATTAATACATAAATATTAATTATTATAATTAAATAATATAATTCATGATACTTATTAATAATTAGATAACATAATTTTTGATAAATTAATTTTTATAGTTTTATAAATTCTATAACTTAGGAAAACTAAAACCAAAATCATAAATGACTAAATGAAAATTAAAAAAAATAAATTTTAACTAAATTTAAAAAGATAAAAAATTTAATTAGAAAAAATCAAAATCAAAAACACATTAAAACTTAGCTTCAGTTTTTTTCCTCCGTTGGAGCTTGCCTCATTCAAACTAAACTGGTTCAAAGTGAACCATATTTATTCTCCAGTTTTACCTTAAACCCTGTTCTGTTTTCTCGTTTACATCTTAAACCCTCGCGTGTTACTAGTTACATCTTAGACCTTGTACCGGATTTGGTTGTTGTTCTTCTTTAGTCATCGCCATGCCTACAATGAAATCGCATTTGAGACTTGCTGATTTATTAAAATGAAATCATCCCACTTACTTCTTCCAACTACAATTACGAACTTGTTAAAA
The DNA here is from genome assembly GCA_026546855.1 of Erythroxylum incrassatum. NCBI lineage: Eukaryota > Viridiplantae > Streptophyta > Magnoliopsida > Malpighiales > Erythroxylaceae > Erythroxylum > Erythroxylum incrassatum. The sequence goes on from JANVCL010000006.1 coordinate 15,318,919, forward strand.
ACAGGTAAATTTAAGCCTTTCCTATTTAAGCAATCCTACAGCCACCATTCTCAAGAAGCAGGGACCTTCCACTCTAAGGTTGTAAAGATTGGCTCTCTTCAAAACCTTTATGTCTGTAATCGCCTGTTGGCTCTCTATCTCAAGTTCAGATGTTTGTCTTCTGCATACTATTTGTTCGATGAAATTCGTCAAAAGGATGTACGGTCTTGGACCATTCTCATTTCGGGGTTTTGCCAACATGGATATTGTACAACGGTGTTGGAGCTCTTTAGAAGAATGAAAGAAGAGGCTGTTTTTCCTAACCAGTTTACCTTATCTAGTGTTCTCAAGTGTTGCTCCAGGTTATATGAGCTTAGATTGGGCAAGGGGATTCATGGGTGGATATTAAAAAATGGGATTGCCTTAGATGTTGTCTTACAGAATTCAATTCTTGACTTTTATTTAAAATGTGGCGCCTTTTACTATTCTAAAAGACTGTTTGACACACTGGAAGACAAAGATACCGTGTCTTGGAATATAATGATTGGTGGATACATTGACACCGGAGATGTAGAAAGGTCTCTTGAGCTGTTTCGGAGTCTGCACTTCAAGGATATAGCCAGTTGGAACACGGTAATTGATAGGCTAATGAGAAATGGATTTGAAGGAGTTGCACTAGGTCTGCTTTACCAGATGGTACGAAATGGGCCTGTGTGCAATGCCGTAACTTTTTCCATAGCTTTGAATCTGGTTTCATGTGTATCTGCTTTGAGTTTGGGTAAACAGATTCATGCCCAGGTCTTAAGACAAGTAATTCACAATAGCGGGTTTATAAGGAATTCACTGATAGACATGTATTGCAAATGTGGCAGAGTTAAAGAGGCATCGTTGATTTTCCAAAAAATGCCCCTAAATGTTTCTTGCAACGATCCAATAGCAGATGATATTTCACGGAGCTCACTGCTTTCTGGTTATGTTCAGAATGGGGAACAAGAATATGCTTTCCAAACATTTTGTTCTATGGTCTATGAACAAGTTGAGATGGACAAATTTTCACTCACCAGCATTGTCTCTTCATGTGCTGCTATTGGCAGCTTGGAATTAGGCCAACAGATCCATGCTTACATCCTAAAAAATGGGCATCAAGTAGATGCTTATTTGGGTTCCTCATTGATTGACATGTATGCTAAATGTGGAAGCTTGGCTGATGCTCAGATGGTTTTTAATCAAAGCAGTGTTCGTAATGTTGTGCTGTGGACATCAATGATATTTGGGTGTGGGTTGCATGGGCAAGGGAGGGAGGCTGTTCTACTGTTTGAGGGCATGGTGAATGAGAAAATCAAACCAAATGAGATTTCACTTCTAGGTATATTAACTGCTTGCAGCCATGCGGGCTTGGTTGAGGAAGGATGCAAGTACTTTGGATTGATGCAAAATAGTTTCGGAATTAAGCCTGGAGTTGAACACTATACTTGCATGGTTGATCTTTATGGTCGAGCTGGTCGCCTGAAGGAGATAACTAAATTCATTAATGAAAATTGTATCTCCCACTTGACTGTAATTTGGACTTCATTTCTATCCTCCTGCAGACTTCACAAAAATGCTGAGTTAGGAAAGTGGGTTTCTGAGAGACTATTTCAGTTGAAACCGTTCGATGCAGGTTCTTATGTTCTGGCCTCAAACTTGTTTGCTAGTGGTGATGATTGGAGAGAAGCAACTAAAATAAGGTCTTTAATGCAGCAACAGAGGGTTAAAAAGATCCCTGGTCAGTCTTGGATCCAACTGAAAAATCAGGTCCACATATTTGTAAACGGAGATAGGTCACATCCCCAAGACTCTGATATATACTTATACTTGGAGAAATTGATTGGTAGACTTAAGGAAATTGGTTATTCATCTGACGTGAAACAAGTGATGCAAGATGTCGAAGAAGAGCAACGTGAAGCTTTTCTTGGTTTCCATAGTGAGAAACTTGCAATTGTGTATGGGATCATTTCCAAAACTCCTGGGACACCCATACGTGTCATGAAGAACCTTCGGGTTTGCACCGATTGTCACAATTTTATCAAATACACTTCTCAACTTTTAGGTAGGGAAATTATTATGAGAGATCTTTATCGGTTTCATCATTTTAAAAATGGACATTGTTCATGTGGAGATTATTGGTGAGCAAAGTCAGGGCTATTTATTTATATGATTATGCAAGTTCTTAAATATTATGGAAAAGCTACGCCATTCTTGGACTGCTTGTTTGTGGTATCATCATGCATCTCCTTAAACTGTAGGCTGACCTGGTCTGGAGGTTTGCTTAGTATTCAGATGAAGGAATTGGCATGGCATCAATCCTGGCGTTGGCAAAATACAGGTATTTCCTTTGTCACTATAATTTCAAGTTGATACTTTCTTGGGTTAAGATTAGTTTAATACCTTTTTGAGTTTTATACTAATAACAATCTTCACCACAATCTTTATTCTAATCTTGTGAACGTTTATTCAACTTAAAAATGATGAATTCCCTTTTAGTTGCTTGCCCCTTTTATGCTGCTTAGTTTTGCCTTTTCTGTTAAGCATATTGCTGGACAGCCCTAAGATCATGTTTCTTTTTCTTATTTGGGAAAAGCTATTTATTCTTTGAATGAAGGTATTTCATCTGAGTAATCATGTAACAGAAACAAAGATATTGCATCTTTGATTACTGTCTTTATGGTTGAAAACTATGAAAATCCATTCTAAAACTTTAAGTACTGAGAAAGCTAACCCAGTGAATGAATATTTTATCTACATCTTTCGTGTTTCAGTCATATTTCAGTTTTCAATTAATCATATTGACAGATACCCACAAAATCCCATTTCTTTTTATCTTTGGGAAAACTCTATTTATTCTCTGCTTGAAGGTTATTAGATATGATTAATCATGTAAGAAAAAACAGATTCATTCCAAACTTCTGCTGCTGTCTGTGTGGATTAAAAGTATGCATTTCAATAGTTAAAACTATTTATTCTTCTCAAAACTTGTCTAGCAATGATAAATTTGTTTTTCATTCTCTGTAAATACCCATCGGGAAGAATTTTCGTTTCTTCTTTTTTGCATTTTTAACTAGTTTCTGCTTTGAAGAGTTTATGCTGTAATTGCTGTGGCATTTCAAGTTACTGATGACAAAGAACTGGCATGACATCTAGTGCCTATCTCCTCTTCAGACAAACATTTTATTCATCAACTATATTAGGAATTGATTTGTCCAAATTTACTCACTTCTTTCGCGGACCTTTTCAAGTCAAACATTACAATAGGAATTCAACGTATCATTTAAATTCAAGAATCCATTCTTGTAATGGTTGTAATCACTTTGGAAGCATGTTCTGATAATCCTGGAAATATATTAGCAGCAGAATACAGAAACAAGGAAAAAAATGAAGAAAAGAAGAAAAAGAATTATTCAATGATATTTTTAGTCATCCGTGTCTTGTCACTTGCTTGAATTATGTATTAATATTGATTATCTTATCATGAAACAAATTACACACCAAGTTGGCTTTGGAAAATCAAGTTTAAAATGGCAGCAAAAAACAACAAAGGCAAGATAATCTTGTTATAGATGTAATGCATACAAAAATTAAGGATCAGGAAAACACGTAACAGATTATGAAACGCGTAGTTGAAAGCATTGCTGCAGATGCAGGACTCGTAAATGAAATCTGATTCCTTCTTGTGATGCTTTGCGGTGTCCCTTAAGTAGGCTCTGATTCTTGTCCAGGTGGGAAGGAAACCTTATTCCTTATCCTTATATCAGACAGAATACGGGGAATTGAATATGAGAGGAGTCCTGAATCTTTCCTTGGTCATTTAATTCATATTCAAGCAACATACTGATCCAAAAAAATGGAATGCCTTCTCTTTCACTTACTGCCTACCCAATTTGCGTTTCTCAGTGACTGCAGTCACAGGTTTAACTAGCTGTCACCAGTTTTAGTACATTCAGCAGCAACTATTTCACAATATCCGTGGTTATGAGATACAAGTCTAGTCGTCAAAATCGTGCACCCTACAAGGCTAGACTACAACTAGAATTTCAGCAGGCTGGTTCTTAACGTTGGAGGGACCAGTGCAATAGGCATTATCACCGAGGGAAGCTTGGCTTTGTAAATTTTGAGATCAAGACAAAGCTACCCCAGATTTTTCAGTCAAGAAATATGCATTCATTGGTGTACCTAAGCTGGTGAAGTTTGATTCACCAGCTCCTACATCCCCAATTTTCCAATCATATCTGTAAATTGCCCATCTTTCTTCACCATGTATTAATTAATTGGATGCTTCAAATCATAACAAGTATTCTAAGAAATATATCTTGAATAAAATTATCAATTTTTATTTATATTTTACAAAATATACCCTATCATTTTTACAAGTAATGAACTTATAAATTTTTATCTTATTGTATGTATAGTTCATACATATGAATTAAACCATATAGTAACAAGTAATTAAATTCAACATTATATAATGTGAAACTAAAATTATACAAACGCAAAAATAGTTTTAATAGTAATTTTATAAACTAAATTATTCAGAACAACTATTGACTTTTTAATCAAATTTTCAAAATATTTTAACTATCAATTATTGTTAATAATAATCTATTTAACTGTTGGACCAAACAGAACCCAAATATCCATATTCAGTCATATATTTTGTTTATTTTTATAATTATTTATCTCATAATTTTGTATAATTTAACAAGATAAACCTCTTAGTCAAACAATTATTGCATGAATATACACTTCCAAATTTGTGGTTTTTATTTATAATTTATAATTCATATGCTTTTAAGCTCGGTTTTCTGAAATGGTTTGATAAACTCCCTAAGGTAGATATTAGATGTTGCAATTGGTGGAACAACGAATAATAAGACTCTAGAAGTTGTCATAAAGCTAATTGAAGATATGGCTATAAACAACTACTGATGGCAATTAGGAATGGTGAGAGTGAACATATCCTATTATAAGAAAAATGGGATTTGGCGACGGAAATTACTGACGGAATAAGTCGTCGGAAAAACGATCGTAGGTAATCTTTAGCGACGAAATAGAAAATGTCCGTTGACGAAAGTTTTTAATTCTCTCACTAAATTTGGTAACGGATTAGAAATTGTCCGTTGCTAATTTAACAACGAACAATTTCTAGTCCATCACTAGACGATTTAGGATGCCCATCACTACATTTAGTAACGAACAAGGTTTTGAAAATCTGTGGAAAAATTTAGCAATGATAAGTTGAGTGTTGTCGATAAATTTACCCATGGAATTTTCTTATTTCGTGGGTAAATTTACCGACTGATATTGTTATTTCGTCAATAAATGCACAGATATTGTTTTTCAATGTTTTTCCTACATTTAATTTTAATTGATAATTAATTTCTACAATTATCTTTGATAATATTTTGATTTTTTTACATTTAATTTGTCTAAACAATAAGTTGATTGATAATATAAAGTAAAAATTATCTTAATTGATAATAAAAATTTTTATCTAAACAAAAAGTATCTAATTCATATAAAATGATTTGAGAGTAGCTACAACAAAGTTATACAGTTAGTGAATGAGGATGCTCTGACTATTGCGATGAGGTATTGCCCCTTCTGTTCAACTCATCCACCTCATTACGGAGCTGGGCTATGTACTTCATCGACTTTTGCAACTGAGTTGCCAACCTCTCTACTGTGCTCTCAAGTTGAACGACTCTATCATTGGATTCGGACTACCTACAGGATGCAGTTAGACTGAATGTAGAGGATTGTGAATAACATGTGTTTGCAAATGAATCTAAGCCGAAGATCCTTGCATGACTATCCCTACCACTTACTGCATCAAGATATGTCTGCTTCTCATAAACAGTTTCAGAGTGTTAGACTATCGTTAAATGTTTTCTTGTATTTGGTCCTATCAGGAGGCAACGTTTTTGTTAATAAGTGATAATTATCAAGACTTGATATTAAAGCATAAATTTCACATAAATTAAGTTCTCTACATCAGGTATTGACGAAGGTCATACTATCATGTTTTTTAGTGTGGGTGTGTAAAAAGAGATGACATAGTGTAGGCTTCCTGTCCATAGACTTTTCTTGCATCAGAATAAAGTGTTATAAGTAAACTATATTTTACAAAATATTTTGGCAGAGTTTTTTCTATTTTTATGATATTTACTCCCTACTGAACAAAAAAAGTAACTCAACAACATAACCATATATGGCACCAGATATTTATAACATATCATTTTCCATAAGAGATATATTTTCATTCCAAAATTTACACATCAAATTAAATTGAATTCAAATTTCATACATCAAAGTAAAAAAATGAGAATATAAGTGTAAAGTGTAGATACTTACAAGCTTCTTTACATGCTCCAAGTGTGTAATAGATCCTCTAGTATGTACGGGAAGATTCTCTTCCTCTGGTCCTCCATGTTTGTTTACAGAATTGTATTCTGAAATGAACATTGCCTCAGGTGATGTCCAATATTGTTGTCAACAACGACATATTTCTTCAGATATATAAGGAGGTCGCATACCAGTCTTGTGTATCAAACCAAGAAAGTCTCTATAATGTGTACAAGCTGGCCTTTCCCATACTTTATAAATTACCTCGTCAAATTTGGAATCTCAAAAAATTCTTTACAAAAAAAGAAAAAAACATATTATAAGTACTTATGACGTACAATATTTATTTAATTAATGTATAAAATTAATTACATAAAAATACAAAAGAATATATTTTTTGTACGTAAAATTCCTGATAATAAAAATCCTTCATCACCTGAGAGATATTCTTCCATATATAACTCTCAAGATCAATATTCTCTTTAAACTTGGATGTCATGTTTCTTGAGCACATTCTAGATAGAACCATCCTAATTTCAAATTAAAATCTATAAATTCAATATAAACATATATTGTTATCATGCATGTATTTTCACTCACAGATTGTTGAAAATTGTGATGTAAACTCTTCCATAAACTCTTTTAGTTCCCGGTTAGAGGTTGTCTCCTTCATCTGCATTGTTTACCCCTAATATTTCTATCGTTATAGAGGTGGTGGATGAAAGAGGGATCGTGAATGGTGTAGCAGGGCTGCTGGATGGTTTAACATCAAGTACAAAAGGTTAATCTACAAAGATTGTAGGTCGGGAAGGTGATGCCTCATCTAGATGTGCAGTAGGTGGATGTATAGATTCTGTAACATCTGCAGAAGATGATGTTTCACCTAGACCTGCACTGATTGGTCCAAATGGTGGTAGCTGACCCTTTGTCGCATCATTTCTTGTTTTCTCTTTTGTGGCATATTTTTGACCTAAATATGTATTTTGTTGAATATTCTAGTAATAGAACAATATAAATTAAATATATATCAATATATTGTTGATGCAATAATAAATTTAATCATATAATATTCTATTACAAACACAAATTAATTGTTATCATAATCACTTAATTGTAAACCAAAATCATCATCATTTTTTTTTGCTTATGAAGAATCAGAATTAAACTCAAGGTCCTCTTTAGATATCTCACTGTCCTCATCGTCTTTACATGAAATTTCAACATATTCATTATTGATGCAACTCACCAAGGCAATGGAGACTTGAGGATGCCAATGGGTCCAATTACAAGGTCACGCTCCAAAAAGCTCA
>JANVCL010000006.1:15345980-15356094 GCA_026546855.1 Erythroxylum incrassatum
TGGATTAATTGATTTGAATGAGTTTGAATAAAGAGAAAGAGAATAGAAGTTTATGAGAAGAAAAGAAAAAGAGAAAATTTTATACCGGTTTTTTTTGGAATGTTTAGGATTTCCAATGTGTTCGTTTGTCTTCGATTTGTTATCCGAGTATTCTGTTTACTCCGATTCCGCTTTTGTAGCGGTCCTCTCTAAGCAATCCGTTCTTTCTTTTTCGACTTTCGATTATGTTTTCTTCGGTTTAAGGAATCTGTATAAATAGTTGGATTTCGGAAACGGGATCTAACATATGTGGTATCAGAGCAATAGTAGAAATGCTCTGATTTAGTTTGGTTTTTCGTAAGAGGTTGGATATCCGGATCTGGGTTCCAGCAAAAACATTAGGAATAGGTAAATCGAGAAACACTATGAGAGTAATGCATCTTGTATTTAATTCAAATAAATTAATAAAGGTATTATTGAGAATGTAATGGTGAGAATTGATAGGTTTACTTTCCCAACAAACTTCTATATTTTAAATATTACTAAAAAATCACTAATTCTGGATAAACCCTTCCTGGCTATGGAAGGTGCAATAATTCATATTAGGAAAGGCAAATTGATAGTTAGGTCTACAAATAAATAACTTATGTTCTATAATGATTAGATGCCTTTTATGCTTATTAGATACTAAAGAAAAGCTAATTGTTCCAATATTTTATAGAAAATCATAAGAAAGAAGTAATAGGGTTATGGCGAGCATGGATTTGGGCGATAGTAAAATACAAGTCCCATAAAAGAAGTGATTGCTATTTATATGGAACTCTTTGTGATGAGTACTCTAACAAGTACTCAAGTTTTACAAAAGAATGTAGCTAAAAGACTCATTATTGGAAAGAACATCCAAATTTTAATTTCATTTTAATGGCATTATAGACCAATGATTTGTAGTTATATTTTTGTATTTTGTATTTGGTGTTTGGATTTATTTATTTTGAATAACGAAATAGCTTATATCAATTTTTAGGTATTTAATAAGTTTACTATAAGTTGTATTTGTGTATTTTTATTTTTTTTCTAGTTATGAATATAGAGGAAGGCACCTATAAGTTTAAAAAGGAACTTTAAAGAAGACTCGAGATGAAAGAATTAAGAGATAAGCCAAAGAAAGGCTAAATATATATGTATGTATTGAAATATATTATTCTCCACAATTTGAGACACACTTGTATCTCAAATTATATTAATTTGTGAGTTTTATAAGAGAATTCATGACATGAGATACGTCTATGCCCACAAGTTGTGCTTTTAAGAATTAAAGACAATAGGATTTAGGATTTAAGGACACACCTTTGCCCCTAGCTATGGATTTTTTTTACAGAACTCTCCACAGTCTAATCAACACTATTGTCCTATGTCATATCTCTTAATTTTCAAATTTAAAAGTTACAAAATTTGAACCATAACCATGATCCAAATTGTTTCATAAAAATTTTAGAAGAAAAAAGGTTGTGTCAAAATGTTCATTCTCGATATTCTCTCTGCTTTTCTCTTAAATTCTCTCAGACTCTCTAAAGACCCATTATCACATCCTCTCCCCTAAAAATATCTACTAAATTTCTATCAGTAACCCTCTGTTTTGACTAAGAATATAATATTTCTTTCTCATCTAAATCCATACTTTAGGAAGCTAGGGTTCAAAACATAAAAAAATTGAAATTTTACAATCTTTAGATCCTTTCACTAAGTTTCAATTTTCACACTTACCTATATATATAGCCATGAGTTCTGAACAATCCATGAGCAATAGAACTAAGGGATAAGCAATTCAAGGTGGCATAAAAGCAAAGCATGCACACAATATATGAGTTAATCCTATAATGAACACCCTTTGTTTACATTCTAAATAAAAGACCATATTGAATGATATGACTACTTGAAATTCATGAACTTTGAGGGGAAAATAGAATTATATATTGTAATATTTATTTTTAACGAGATGTGGGTTTTACACACCCAAATAGGTAATAAGAGATAATTTTAAAAACTTTGTAATTGATTTTTCAACTAAATTTTATAAGTGAACTTAAATAATTTTAGGGAATGATATAAAAAATGGGTCTAAATATGATACATAAACTATTAAGAGCTCCTTAATTACCTCTATTACCTTTAGGTACTTACATTAGGTGATACCTCATAACATTAAGGGAGGAAGGAGAGTAAAGAAGTAGTTACACATAGGGATTTATGCTATTTGTGGTGCACAGTTATGAGGAGACCTTATCATCTAGTTACTATTTATTTGTGTCTAGATCAAATGAATAGTAAAAAGAAAGGTATAATATGTAAAAGCTCCTATTTGACTAGACTAGTAAAAAGCTTAGGTGTTAATGATCTCTTTCAAACTTGATTGTAAGATGTTGCCTAGGTGCTATCGAACTTGAAATGATGAGTAATCTAGAATTAGTTAGGAAGGTTAGGAAAACTTATGTTCTATTGGACAAAAAGGGTGTTGAGATCCCTAGGACTTAAAAGTGACACAAGAGCGAGTAGAGATAGAGTCAGTAGCTATATAGGATTAGTTAGGAAGAATTGAAAAACTTATGTTCTAGTGGATAAAGAGGGTGATGAGATACCTAGAACTTAAAAGCGGAGTAAGAGGGAGTAGAGATAGAGTCAATAGCTAAAGTTCCATGAGTAACTAATGTACTGATGCATAGTTAAAGCGATGTTCTAAATAAATTACTAAGGCAGCTAGGAAAGAAAAATAATGATCTACTTTCTTCTTGCATATGGGATACTTCTAGCTAATTCCATAATCTTTAAAAACACAAGAGGGGGGTAATGATGATGACATATATATATACCCCCTTCTTTTAACCTTTAAGCTTTGCACATTTTGGAGATTCTATTCTTCCTTTTGTAATCATTAACTAAAAGTTTATTTTATCAATGTTGTTTTTTTTACAATTGATAATTTATTTTAGCTTAACTTAATGTTAATTTCTTTTTATGTTTGATTATTTATGTTTTTTCTTTATTTTTGTTTTCTTACAAGGTAGAAATAATGTATAGATGATGTTTGTAAATACTTTTGAGAACATATAATAACTAAGAGCTAGGGAAGTTTCTTGTATGTTTTTATTCCCCCTATTCTATTTATTATCCTTTAATGTTTAATTTTTATTCTTTATATTTGGTACACTGAGGACAATTTACCACTCAAGTATAAGAAGGGAATCAATAATTCATAGGTCTTATTTATTATGCTTATAAATTTTATTACAATTAGCTTAAAATGGAACTTCAAGAAAATTTTGCCAATGAGAAAAAGATTAATCAAGATGAAATAATATAAGTTTGTTCTTTTTTTGTAATTCAACAAGTTTGGGCTAATATTTATGTGCATTGATAACTATTTTATTTCCATTTTGCTTCAATAATTGTGACAACATATACTTTATTTGCATTATGATATATTTTTATAAAATTTAGACATATCTTTGTGTTACAAGTGAATTCCTTCTAAGCATTTTAATGTTTCAATTAAAAAATATAGATAAAAAAGTATGTGAATAATTAAGCATGAATTAATTTATTTCAATGGCTTTAACCTAAGTGAAAAGATGAAGTTAAAGAGTGATGTTAGTAGCCATTTGAAATAGTGAGCTAACCAAATAACTAGGAACACTTATGACAAGATATTTAGTTTTGTGTGAAAAAAAACTTTTTAAGTAATCCTTTAAAAGCTTCTTCATTAATTTAAAGTTCAATATTATTATTCTATTTATTTTGGTTATTAATGTAACACCAACATACCCCACGGAAGGATATGTAGATGTTACCTAAGACAAGACCTAAACATATAAAAACAATACAAAGCATTGCCAGAAATTCAAACAGCCAACCATTACTTTTCCATACATATTCGACTTCAGCCAGAATTTAACTAGTACATAGAATGTATCCAAATACATGCTTGAATTACAGCACCATCTTGAATTAAAGTTATTACATTACAAACCCTTAAACAAAACAATATATATTTTAAGTTCAAATACACTCTTTATTACAATATTTACAAACTTTTATTAAAATACATCATATCACATATTATTAAATACAACTGAAACATACATTCCCAAAACAAAACACATTTTTCTTTGGCCATTGTGGCTATTATTGTCCCAATCTTCAAACCCTCCTATTTGAACCTACACAGGGCAAAACCACCATGCTAAGCAAAAAGCTTAGTGGGGAATAAACTAAACAGGATACAAGCAGATAATTGTTTCAAACTGTCATCCAAACATTCACATATTCAAAATCACATAAGATTATAAGCAGTGTTTACTTATCCATTTTCAAACCAAACCAAAATATCATGATTCTCATAACAAAATATAACATATCAGAACAGGTCATAAATTTAACTTCAGAGCAAAACTCACCAATCTCAAAGCTGAATATTATATATCATAACAAAACTTGTTTGTAACAAAACAAAATTTGCTTATTTCAAAATATAGCTCAGATGTTTCAAATCAAAGCTTATATATATCATAATTGAGCATATAATAAAATACAAAACAAGTTAGTCTGTTAATCCTTTATATAGAAGTGGGTAATGGGACTAGTACAGGAGATATCGTGATCGGTATCACAAAATAGGAGAGACTCATGTCTTAATAACAGGAGACACCAAAGTGTCAGTAACAAAAGACACCAAAGTGTCACATAAGCAACTGCAAAACCGTCTAGGCATGCCTATTTACCCACGACTAGGACTTAACAGTTTTAAAACAAACAGGTTAATTTCAGAATTCTCATGTGAGGAACATATTGCAACATATACCACTTTATTCCGTTTTGTTCAACTTAACATATTCATTGATTTCCAAACAAACCAACATGTCATAAAATTACAAGCATGTGCATTAATGCATCAATAGAGGTGTTGAGTCATCACAAATTATAGTATTCACAAAATAGAAAGAACTTCCAACACAATCCCAAATATCAAACTCCTTGGACACTTGATGGTCCGAAAATTAACACAATATCATCGCAAAAATTCCCAATTCACAAACATCCTTATCGAATTCATAATACATAAGCCTTTGGAACTCAGTCATTCATGAACATAACAAGGAATTCAATATTGTATTCATCATTATTAAACCATACATTCTTTATATTATCATCTCAATTAAATTGCATACCAATTAAAGTTCATAACACACCTTAAACTAGTCCATTTAAGTCCTATTATACTAAATAAATTAACTTGACTTTATATATGTCATTGATTGCATAAAATCCCATTTTTTTCACCTTCCTAATCAATTCCCACAATTTTGGGATAAGTGAACCAAAACCTCCAAACAATTGTTTTCGTAGGATAGGTTTTTGGATCAGTTATGTATGGCCATTCTGACCCAGAAACGAACGTTTTTAGACAATATGTTCTTCTAGAAAAATGTTTCTATATGTATTAAGTTTCAAACGAAATAAAGATAATGTAATTTCGTTCATTATTCCAAGAGTCATACCCAAAATACTATAGATTGTTCTCAACCATGGACAGCAACCAGATTTCAACTTCATTCCAAATTTCAAAACCCTTCGTAATAGAAATCAAATTCAATTCCTTCATGAAAGTTGTAGATATATGTATCTAGTTTAATATAAATGTAAAATCATCCCATTTTTATGTCTACAGGTTAAGATATGGCTATAGTAACTAGGCCTATTTAGTAGACCCCCTCCTTCTAGCAAGTTGCAGTATGTAGCAAGTTTCTATCCTCAATTCTTCCTTAATTCAGTACACATTTTATCCACTTCAAACATCAAACAATACATATTCTAACATGAAATCAAGTTTAGTATTCCCTTAGCTCAACACCAAGAATCCAGCTAAACCAAGCTTCCAAACAACTAGCACATACCTAAGTTTAATGTGCAACTTTTAGCATCAATAAGGTAATAATACATAGAATCACAAGACTTCTTAATGGAATAACTTACAAAGCTTCCTAGTGCTAATGATTCAAAGTCCAGTATAAGTCCAAAAAATGAGAGAAGATGGGAGGTTTCAGTGGAGAGAAGAAAGTAAAATGAGGAAAGAACAAAACAGAAAATGTTTCCAGCTGAAACTTTCTTCATCAACATTTAGGTGTCACTACTACCATAAGACATGTGTCTTCTTTGCATGTGTCACATATTTCCTACACTTGATCTAAAATTTGTCACACTTACATTAACCCATTTGTCACTTAATGAATGCTGCCAAATGCCACAATTTAATTAGGCCACTTGTCACTTTATTAACTATGTCATTTGTCAATGTATCAACTATACCAAATGTCACTAACTCATAGGTTTAATCATTCCAATTTTCATGCACCAACTTATCTTGCCACTTAACAATTTTCTTTGTCCAAATGTACATTTTAATACCTCAATTCTCTAATGGCCATAATTAATTCCAATTCACTAACTATGGTCTATTAAACCCAAAATTCAAGTCAAATATAATTCTCAATCATCTTACAATTTTTAACACTTATCATATATGTACTTTCATGACCATGTAATATACAACTAGGGTACAATATAGGGCCTTACAATTCTCTCCCCCTAAAAGAATTTCATCCTTGAAATTCATACCTGATAAGAACAGTTGAGATACTGAACCCTCGTAGTTGACTCTGGTTGTACTTGAATTTCTTGCACAGGAATCTTATGTATATCATCAGACCGATATCTTCACAACATAGAATCACAAAACACATCATGCAAATCAACCAAATTTTCAGGAAGAGCTAACTGATAAGTTATCATACTAGTCTAATAACTGTTGTACATATATATTGAATCTAACTTGTACCTCCTGAACATTCTGGCATAGAATATCTTGTGGATCTAAGTCTTTTTAACAATAGCAATAGTATCATGTCATAGTCAAGAACCCAATAACATAATTTGGATACTTTACAACAATAAAAGTACATACGCTCTTTATAGTATACCTAGCTTCTTATGCCTAAGCTTCATACTTATCCGACTCTAATATTCATATCTATTTCATTTAATACTCATTCATTCCTAAACATGGAACATTTGATCTATATGATACAATTCAGTAAAAGTTCTCATACAAGAGATTTCTTTAATCAATTATCTGTACTGTTCACAAAATCCCTATCAGTCTGCTTCAACTATTCATAATATTTCAATAAGATCATTTATTATCATATCTCACATAATCAGAATGTTCTATATATTAAAGCTTAGTAAAGCGATAGGCATGCTCTTTTAATCTTATGCCTTGGTATATACCATCACGATCATTGCATCTTATCTATAGATTTATTTTCAAAAGGTCACCAATTAATATCTTAAGCTGACAATACCTACATATATAAACCGTAATATCATTTGCCAAAGCAACCACATTATCAGATGTACACTTACAATAGTCGATCAACTTAATCTTGACTAATTCCACATATATCACTATCATTTATTTCATCTTACTTAAGTATGTTCGTAATCATTTCATAAATATAAGATACGTAACCATTATGAAATCATAATATAAAACCAAATGTTATAACCTTATACTGAATCACAAACTTTCAAAATGATACCTAATCAACCATTTTAGCTCCAAGTTCAACCTCTCAAGGTAATAAAATTTTTGGTTTTCATTCAACTTTGCTTACACACTTTAAATCCCATCACTTTTACTAACATCTCTACTCTTTTTCTTCATCCACGAAAATATATTTACTTCCACTTCAATTTAAAGGTATACAACCATAGCATAATATTAATCTCATATTCCTTATTATAACCATAAATACAAATACACTGACTCTATGTTCAACATATTTAACTATGTAATATCTCCTATATCAGAACATCAATAAAGTTTCATTTTCTCCCACTTTAATAGATCATCATTCATCTGCATTCACCCTAGAGGGTCCAGATATAAACAAATGAGATTACGCAGGATTACTACTCTTAACAACCTCATCAACAACCTCATAGGATCTTTCCATACTTAAATCTAAAACCAAAATGTTGGACAAACCGCATTAGTCCAAACACAACACTTATCTTCAAATGCAAACAATAGTTAAGCGCTGGTTAAACCAAAATCGCCTAAACCATGCTCTAATACCAAACGATGTAACACCCACATACCCCCGGAAGGATATGCGGATGCTACCTAAAACAAGACTTAAAAATATCAAAATAATACAAAGCATTGCCAGAAATTCAAACAACCAATCATTACTTTTCCATACATATTCGACTTTAAGCCGAATTTAACCAGCAAATTGAATTTATCCAAATATATGCTTCAATTACAAAACCATCCTGAATTAAAGTTATTTCATGACAAACCCTTAATCAAAACAATACATATCTTAAGTTTAAATACACTACGTATTACAATATTTACAAACTTTTAACAAAATACATTGTCTAACCCCGCAAGTATGGATCATGCAAGTAAAAAGGAAAGTAAAAATATCGATCCATAGGGAGTTACTGAACAATTACTAGGCTAAAACCATTCAATTATTTGGGTTGATCACTTAAATGTTAATTATTGAGAAATTAATTAAATAATGAATTGCTAAAAATAATTCTAAAACAAATAGAATAACCGCGCAATTTATGACTGAAAGGAATAAATTAGATATGTAAAAGATAGGCTTCAAATTTGGTTTCGTGGTCGACTTCTAATTATTCTCTTCTTTTTTATTCAATAAACTTGATCCCTAAACTTTGAAGGAAACTAGATCTAAATTATCTATGATTCTCTATCGAGATGTCAAAGAAGTATCGTAGTTAAAATCAATTGATAAGTCAATTATAATGCATATTTGTTGGACTTTATTTTGGTTGATTTGTGAAATTGGTATTTATAAATTGATGGAATTATTTGTTAAATATTCACAGATGGTTGTCAATACCAAAAAGACAAAAAAGGATCAAAAAGAGGAAAAATATGATAAGAAGTTCGAAAATTCCAGTCTGACCAAAATTCAAAGATTAGGCGTGGGCACGCCTAAAGTCAGAATCCCAAATCTGCATATTTCCAGAATTTGTTCCCAATTGAAATACAACTATCCAAGATCTTTTGGACTTCTTTTCAAGACATCTTCCACTTAAATTAGAAGACTACCTAATCTGGACGTAATCAAATCAAGATGGGAGAGAGAGATTCAATTGGAAGAGGAAGCTTATGTTAATTGTTGCATATATATTCATGTTTAGGGTTGCTAAAAGGAGGAGCTTATTCTCTTCTATAGTCATAGCATTAGATTAGGTTAGGTTGAGAATAGGGTATTTTCTTTTATTGGATTCTCCTAAGGCTGTCGCACCTTCTGTCTATTCCTCTTATCCACGTTGCTGAATTCTTTTCCCCTGAGTTTCATGAGGCTGCCGCAATTGCTATGTTCTGACATCATCATCGCATTCTTTGCTTCTCCTTGGATTGCCGCACCTGTGCCTCTTCTTGTTTTGAAATTGCCGCACCGTTTGTTCTTATTTTTCCTTGGCTGCCGCACGTTCTTTTCTCCTGGCCCACGTTTCTAGAGTCTTCTCCAGTAGTGATCCATCGCATGCTCTCATCCTTGCTGCCACAATTTCGTTATTCTCTATTCAAGTTTCAGAAGTCTTCCAACAGACCATCACGCACTCATCCCTTGGCTGCCGCAAGTTGTTTAATTAATTTTCATAGTTTGATTTTTCTGCACTTGCCAAGTAGTTTATTCTTATGTTTAGGTGATTTTGGTTGATTTAATTTTCTGGTTTTCTTGTTTTCAATTTCTGCACAATTTCAATTAGGGATTTTATTAGTTTCAATAAAGACTAGTTATGGAGATTATTTTTATTATTATTTCTTTTGATTTCAATTTAATTATGATTAATTAATTTTCTTGTCTTGGTTGAGGGATCCATGTTCTATGTTATTATGGTGAGATATTCTTAATTTTTTTATATTATTGATGAACATTGGATAATTTCGGATCTAACTTTTTAATTGGATTTGTTAGTTTCTAGGTGCGCAACTAGGAATTAATTAATTCAACTGCTAGGTTAACAAAATCTG
>JANVCL010000006.1:15368575-15390332 GCA_026546855.1 Erythroxylum incrassatum
ACCGTCCCATTTAATCTTCAAGTCTTCAAGGATGATCTTCAACCAAAGTAGTTCACATACACCTTGAGCTATTGCCCGAAATTTGGCTTTTGCACTTGACCGAGCTACCACTCCTTGTTTTTTACTTCTCCATGTCACAAGGTTTCCACCAAGGAAAGTGCAATATCCTAAAGTCAATCTTCTATCGACAATTGAACCAGCATAATCAGCATTATTGTATGCTTCAAGTACCAATCCCCCATTCCTCTTAAACAAAATAACTTTCCCCGATGTTCCTTTGAGATAATGTAATACTCTATGACCTGCTTGCAGATGAACTTTCTTCAGGTTATGCATGAACTAACTAATCACACTTACAGCATATGCTATACCTGGTTGTGTGTGCGATAAGTAACTAAATGAGTTTCCCTACTAGGCGTTAATACATTTCTCTATCTACTACTGCATCCTACTTTGCCTTTACAAGCTAAAGACTAGGATCCATGGGAGTACTTGCTGGTTTGCATCTTGTATTGCCTGTTTCTTTGAGAAGAACTGTAACATGCTCCTCAGCCTTCCCAATGCCTTGATCTCAAATTCCTTAGCCAAACATTGACTCAAAAAACCTTTTTTTCCTTAACATCATCTCCTGTTACTATTATGTCATCAACATATACCGAAAGAACTATAACTCCCCCTGAGGAAGAGTGTTTAATGAATAGTGTGTGGTCTCCTTGGTTTTGTTTGTACCCCATGGCCAACATAACTCTTGCAAATCTACCAAACCATGCCACTGGTGATTGCTTGAGGCCATGCAATGCCTTTTTCAATTTACACACAGTATGAGTAGCAAAGTTATTCTTACAACCAGGCGGAACCTCTATGTATATCTCCTCCTCTAGATCTCCAATGTAAGAATGCATTCTTGACAGCGAACAGCTACAAATCCAACCAAAATTAGCTGCAAGTGACAACAACACTCTGTGTTCATCTTTGCAACAAGAGCAAAGGCCTCTAGATAATCAACTCCATAAGTTTGTGTATACCACTTGGCCACCAATCGTGCCTTGTATCCCTCAATCGACCCATCTGCTCTATACTTCACCGTATACACCCACTTACAACCCACCAGTTTATTTCCAGCAAGTAACTTAACCAACTCCCAAGTTTTGATCTTCTCTGATGCCTCCATCTCTACATTCATAGCTTGTTTCCATTTTCCATTAGACAAAGCCTCGAATAGGGTGGTAGGTAAGCTTGCTCTATGAGATGATGAAAATTTCTTAAACGACAAAAACGTGCAAGAGGGTATAATGGTCATTTTGTACACTCTCTGGTTCCTTTCCTGATGGCAATTGGAAGGTCCTGGTCAATGTTATTCTCATGAAATTCATCTAGTAATGGAGAGTTAGAAATTGTTACCTCATTCAAAGGATCGAAGATGGACTTCTAGACTTGCATAGGTTCTAGGATAGTCGTATTCCTTCTTGTGTATACTTTACCTTTACCAAATCTTACATCAGGTTTTTCTTGTGGTTCATTGGATGTTTTGGATGAACAAAGAGGTGCAGAAAAATCAGATGAACAAGGAGGTGCGGAAGCAGATGTAGGAGGAT
The DNA here is from genome assembly GCA_026546855.1 of Erythroxylum incrassatum. NCBI lineage: Eukaryota > Viridiplantae > Streptophyta > Magnoliopsida > Malpighiales > Erythroxylaceae > Erythroxylum > Erythroxylum incrassatum. The sequence continues at coordinate 15,370,171 of JANVCL010000006.1, forward strand.
CAGATGGAGTTTGACAATGAAAGATCATGCAAAAATTCTTCCTTATCTTCATTAGTTAAATCCTCCCCCTGAAAATAAGGATTGGTGAAATAAGTTGTTGTTCATTGAATGTGACATCTACCGAGACAGAATTTCTTTGATGGAGGATGGTAACACTTGTACCCTTTCTGAGTTGACGAATAACCCACAAAGACAAACTTTAGAGCCCTTAGATCTAATTTCACCCTGTTTTGACTGAGGACATGGACAAAGGATGTGCACCCAAAGACTTTAGGGACAAGGTTATTTGTAGTGTTTAGGTTTGGGTAAAAAGTTGAAAGAATGTCCATAGGACTCTTAAAACCTAAGGTTCGAGAGGGCAAACGATTTATGAGATGAGTGGCGATAAGAATTGCTTCTCCCCAAAAAACTTTAGACATATGGTTTTGAAATAATAGGGCTCAAGTTTTCTCAAGGAGGTGCCCATTTTTCTGTTCTGCTACCCCGTTTTTGTTGTGGAGTTCTTTACACAAGAAGACTCATGGATTATTCCCTCTTTTTGGAAGAATAGGGTAAGAGTTTGATTGAAGTAGTCCCAGGCATTATTGGACCTAAATCTTTTGATATTGACCCCAAATTGATTCTTGATCATGGAATAGAAGTTTGGGAGTACGGTACTAACATCGGACTTATGTTTGGGCAAAAAAAAACCCATGTAACACATGTACAATCATCAATGAAAGAAACAAACCATTTTGCCTCAGAAATATTAGAGACATTAGATGGACCCCAAATATCACTGTAAATGAGATAGAAAGGCGTAGAACTTCTTTTATTACTACTTAGAAAAGGTACACGTTTGTGTTTAGCAAGTTCGTACACCTCACAATGAAAGTTTTCAACATCTAAACTTTTAAACAAACAGGGAAACATAATCTGAACAATCCTAAATGATGGATGCCCATGTCGACAATGATGAAGCAAAATTTTCTCTTTATTGAAAGAAACAAGTTCTGAAATCAAGCAAAATTTTCTCTTGGTCATGTTTAGTTGGCTTGGTGCTTCTAGATAGTAAAGGTCATCCCGTTCTCTAGCACGTCTAATCATCCTCCTCGAATCCTTGTCCTAAAATAAACAATAGTTACTGTAAAAAATTACATTACAAAATAAATCTCGGGTGAGTTTCTGTATGGAAGCAAGGTTTGTGGACAATTTAGGAACCTCAGACATTTCGTAGAATTACTAATGGGCTTATTTTGACATCACCTATACCATCTACAGGGGTTAAGAATCCATCAGTTGTGGCTATTTTCTTACTTCTTGGACACGGGGAGTAGGTTAAAAAGATATTGGATGAGTGGGTCATATGGTCGGTTGCTCCTGAATCCATGACCCAAGAGTTAGTGAAGGTTGTACCCAAGGCATTTAATCCAAGAGAGAGGAAACTCACCTGAATATGCAAAAGAACAAGTACCTAAAGCTTTTTTAGTTTTCCCAAGGCCGTTAATAAGTGATCTCACCGTCTCAGTTTCTTATTTGTTGAGACTACTCGGCTCTTGTGATATTGATTCATCTTGTGATACAGTAGCAATGTGCACTTGTCCATTGTTTCGTGGCTGATCTCCCTTTTGACCCCACTCACGGCTTAAAGGCTTTCCATTAAGTTTCCAGCATTTCTCACGTGTATGTCGATGTTTCTTGCAATAAGTACACCATAATTCATCACGGTTTTGAGGCTTCGACTGACTATTCTTCCTTCCTTCAGAAACTGCTCCTCTCTCCGTATTTGTGGTTGATTTGCTATTACCAGCACCATAGCTAAATTGTCAATGATTTGTGGTTCCAACATCAGCCCTCTCCTACTTTCTGCACTTCGGATTAAAGCCACTACCTCATTAAAACATGGAACCTCCAGCTTCCCAAGAATTTGTATCCTTGCTTGATTAAATTATGGATTCAGTCCAACCAGAAAATCATAAACTATATCCTATTCTATGACGGATTTAGTACTGCTGCATCTTCGGGACACTTGGTTTTTATCACCTGGTAGTGATCCAATTCCTGTCACAAGGATTTCAATAGATTTTTTGTGTATTACTTGACTGTTTTGTTTCCTTGTTTTGCAGTAACAATTTTCACCTTTACTTCATACATTTGATGCCACATCTCTAGCCTTGGAATAAGTTTGTTGGATTGCATCCCATATGTCCTTGGCAGTGGCCAAAAACATACACGTCTCACTGATTTCTGGGACCATAGAGCCTCACAACCATGCCATAATCATAGTTTCTTCTTCATCCCATGCTTCAAATTGTGGATCCCCTGGTTTAGGCCCTACACCTGTAAGATGACTCATCTTCCCCTTTCCTTTTAGCACAATGCGGGTAAGTTGAGACCATAATTTTTTCCAACTAATCTGTAGGTAGCTAGAATGATCTATAATTCTCCAAGTTGTTGGGCTCGAATTACCTCTTCCGATTGGGTTTCACAGTCTCCCCACTCTTAATCGTAGACTCCTCAATTTTTGATGTCTTGCTTGACAAGATTTTGGGCAATTAAAGCCAAATTGCGTGGGAGACAGAAGAAGAAGAAGAGAACATGTGGAAGGAAAAAAATTTCAGCGATGAAGCCTGGAAAAATATGGCAATGAAGGCCCGAATATGGTCAGGTTATTGAACCTAAAGCTTTGATACCATGTCAGAAATTAAGTAGAAAGTGTATTTCCTCTTGTGTTTTTGTTACAGCACTACTAGCTATATATATACAAAAACCTAGTATCCAAATCTGGTAGATACCCATAAATCATGAAGTATCAAATCAAAATCTTATCCAATCCTATCAAAATCTTGACCAATAATATCCTAACTTAAGGATAAAATCTGTTACAATATATTTTCCTAAAATAGTCTCCTAACTATACAGTTTTTCCACAAATCCATACTTGTGTCAATGAAAGTAGAGGATGTCAGTGGGCATTTACAGTTAAAGCAATCATGATGACTCAATAGCTCGGCTTAAAATTCATCTATTGCTAAAGGCTATGCTCAAACATGAGATGTGGACTATGCTAACACTCCCTCTCTCCTGTGGATAAGATGACATTTGTTTGTTTGTTTATTTCTATGTCATCTACTCATGGCTGGCCCTTGCATCAATTGGAGATCAAAAATGCTTGCTTACATAGAAACTTATAGAAGGATATTTATATGGAGAAACCACATAGGTTTATTGCTAAGAGATTATGGGAAAGTGTCATATTCAAAAATCTTTATATGATTTAAAACACAGCCCTCATGCTTGGTAAATTTTAGCCAAGCAATTGAACAATTTGGAATAAGAGCAAGTCTGACCATTTAGTCTTCTACAAGCACTCTACATCATGCATTATTGTTCTTGTTATGTCCAGAGATAATATTGTTATCACTAGTAGCGACATCATAAGAATTTCATCCCCAAAAACGTTTCTTCACAAACATTTTTGGACAAAGGATTTGGGTTATTAAATTACTCAGGAGTTAAGGTGACAACAAAATATAAAAGGTATTTTCTTATCTCAAAGAAAATATGTGCTTGATTTGTTCTCCAAAACTGGAAAAATAAGGGCTAAATCATGCAATGCTCCTATGTCACCTAATCCACAACTCACAAAAGATAGAGATTTGTTTGAAGATCCTAAGAAGTACAACAAACCCGTTAAGAAACTGAACTATCTTATGGTGTAACTCAGCCTAATATTACTTGAGCAATTCAGACCCATTGCTTGCTACAAATTCCTTTACAAGATAATCACAAATATTTTGACTAACAAGTTGAGATCAAGCTTGGAAAAAAATAGTCAACCCTAAGCAAAATGCATTCATAAAAGGGAGATCAATAACCACCAACATTCTGCTATGCCAAGGGTTATTGGAAGGGTACAACTCAAAGAGGAAAATGAAAAATTGCATAGTCAAAGTGGATTTAGCCAAGGCATATGACTCAATTAATTGGAACTTCCTCTCTAATATCATGAAAGCTGCAGATTTTCCAAATTTGTTCAATGATTGGGTAGAGTAGTGTGTTACCACCACTTCAATGACTATTTTGGTGAACAATGAACCTACCAAACTGATAAAAGCAGGGAGGGGTCTCAGGCAAGGGCACCCCCTATCCCCTTAACTATTTGTTCTCTACATGGAGGCCCTAACTACACTCCTAGCAAGGAAGACAAGAACGCATCCTGAATTCCAATTCCATCACAGATGTAAAGGCACGAAGCTGACCCATCTAGCTTTTGCAGATGACTTGATATTGTTTTGCAAGGCAGAGAGAAACTCCATTAATATACTCATGCATTCCTTTGAGGAATTCCAAAAGATGTCAGGGCTGATGTACAATCCTAAGAAGAGTTGCTATTACCTTTCAAGCAATTCCAAAAGTGAAGTAACCTACAAAGTAAGAGAAATGGGAACAAACAAGGAAGTTTACCATTTAAGTACTTAGGAGTACCAATCTCACAAAGAAGAATTAGTGCAGCTGACTGTAAACCAATGCTAGACTCCATTTATGGACGGATAAACCAATGGATAAATAGGTTCTTAAGCTAAGGAGGTAGGCTTCTACTAATACAATCAATTCTGAGTAATGTCACAAACTACTAGCTCAATTATCTACATATACCCAAAAGTTTACTCAAGGAAGTAGATAGGAGACTACAGGAGTTTCATGAATACCTATATTAGTTGGGTTTAAGTGCAGTTACAAAAGGAAGGTCTAGAGAGGGCTACAAGCAATCCTGAATACCTATAGTTCAGCAAATTCATGGGAGGAAACAATTAATTGGTTAGTGAAAATGTGTATGAAAACTCAGGCAAATTACAAAGGACTCAAGATATTTGGAAAGAAAGGAGTTGCAAGATCTTCAGACAACAAAGGAGTGCAGGGTTGGTTTTACAAGAGACTACTCTCCAAACCAGAATAAACATGCTAGATACGGGAATTGTGGATAACTTATCCACCAACATGAGGAGGAGATAGGCATTAGACTAAGTTGATCCCCAAGACCCATATGACATTGTAATCTAGTGTTTTTTGTATTATACTAGAACTATTGCAGACTTTGTATATAATCATTTATTAACGAAATCTTTTATTTTTCAAAGAAAAAAAGACACCTAATTATGAAGTAACATGTGCACTTAAACCAATACTAGCATCTAAACTTTTATCTGATAACAGATGCTCAAAGTTCAGGATTCCATCTTAATGCCTACCATCTAACTGTTCTCGTTAGAGCCAAAGAAGCTCATAAATTATAAAGAAAGAACTGTGAGGAAAACAATAGCCTTTCTGTACATAAAATAAAAAATAAAAGCAAGAATAAGTAGGCACCATATATAAGGATACATTTTAATTCTTTCGTCCATTCTAAAACTTAACTCTCTGGAAAACAGATATAGGCCTATTCATAAACCTTTATGCATTAGCTATTCAACCCACTATACAAATGATTGAAACCCACACAAATTAAGACTCAGTCAAAAAACTATCTCATGCCCAATCAAGTACCTGTAAATCAATGTATAAGAACCAACCACAGATGTTCTCATAATGAAGTAAATAAGAGACTGATTACAATAAACTAGCCATAAACATAAGCGATTAGCATATACCAAGTTTGTTTATATATTACCACTTGCACTTACCATTTCTTTTTTAACTTGTTCAAATGATTGCTTGTCTAGTTTGTCAATGCTTGAACATATTGAACGAAATTTTTCAGCTGGTACCCCACATATTTCAAGCATACCATCTAGCAACTTCCGATGATTCAATTTCACCTGTTAAAGAAGCAATTACGAACAACAAGCGCTTAGAATAGTTTCGCTCATTAAAATATTGCTACCAAGAATAGAAATCTTGAAGGAAAATAAGGTTCCATATTAAGATTTGACGAGTAATTCAACCACGCTACTCTCAACCTATCAATTTCAGTGAAGTATAAGATAGTTAGATAAACATAATCCTCTTCTTCTCCCTCCTCTTCCACTTGCAATTTTAGCTTCTATTAAACCTAATTCATCCTTTTGCAAAGCGACTACTTCATTTAATGCTAGTGGTTGTGCTACAAACTATAGATGCCAATATCAATAATCATGAAGATGAAAACAAAACATAGTCAACCATATGAACATAATGAAGAGGAAGCAACATAGTTAGTACAAACACCTCATAATCTCCAATATCAAGCTCATCAAGCAATTCGGTTAAAATTCTAACGATCTCAAAATCTGGCCCCATGTCTTCATATTGACCAGCAATATCAAAGTCACATTGATAGAATTCGCGATATCTTCCCTTAGATGGGTTATCTCTTCGGTAAACCTTTGCTATTTGATACCTTTTGAAAGAAGTGATCCCATTCATTGCCACATACCTAGCAAATGGAACTGTTAAGTCGTATCGCAGGGAGCAAAGCTCTCCACCCTGGAATAGCAAAAAATTAATTATAGGCTTTTAAAAGCTAGATACTCCTGAGGAACTAATCAAGTCCGTTGTCGGGGGAAAAAAAAGGAAACAACTGAAAATAAGAGAAAGTTACAATTGCAAGTCCAATCAGCAAAAGACAAAAAATATTTACCGATGACTAACAGAAATTAATTAAAACAAACAAAAATAACAAAACACCAAAACTTTGTTGTTCCATGAAATTCGGCAAAATGCACAACCTCAATTCAATTAGAACAAATATATGCTCTTTGGTTTTAAAAAAACTATATCTTCCAATGATAAAAGTAGTTGTACCTAGAGAAACTGAACGGACAAGGAGTCCATCATCGCCCAAGAAAACAAGTCCAAATAGGAATTTCAACTTATATTTCCTCTTTTAGTTTTTCCAAAAGAAGAAAATTACATTTATGACTATCACAACATCAACATAAAAAGTTAAAAATAAGAACAATAAACAATAAATTAATATAATAAGATGTTATAACCATGTATTACCTGATCAGCAAGATCAAAAATCAATTTTGAATCCTCCCCATATTTTCCCATAAGTGTCTCTCTCAATTCAAAAGCCGGAGTATCAAGTGCTGTGGCACCATGCCTCTTGAAAACTTCAGTTATAATTGAAAATGCTCTCTCTCTAATTGTCATTTGTTCCTTTGCAAAATCACGTGTACCCTGAAATTTAGTTGGTATACATAAAATTAGACAAGGAGAACATTCAAGCCAAAAGATGTATGAGATGAAGTAATTTGACCATCATAACTACCACATCACATATGAAAAAACACTAAGATGATTCTGTCACCATTAGGATTTCTCAAACACAACAATGGTATCAAAATGGAAAGGAATAGAATATCATAATAATGTATACAACAAGTATTACTATTGTTGGCTAGTCAATTAACATGAAATGTGGACTCCCAAAACCAAGTCAAAATCCAAAAGTTGTGAAAAGGGAAGAAAGATAAGTAATAAACAATATCAGCTAAATCATATAAGAACCAACTTAATGTAAAACATTCCAACCACAAACTCTCGCTTGTTTTAAGTAGTGGTGATGACTATCCACCAACTTTTGCCACCACTAGTGATTTCTACAATAGAATAAGAAAAAAAATAAGAGGTTCAAATAGTTTTTATTGATTAACTTGAGGAATGTCTATGATGTCAAGAACGTTTATTCTATCGCTGAAATAAACAAGGTCATGGAAAAAGTAATATGCTTTTGTGATAAAATTCCTCTCACATGCTGAACACGCAAAATCAACTATCATATCTTTTGAAGAGTACTTGAAATACAATGTTACAGAACAAAATATCATTCTTTGAGTGTCATAAGTATACAAAATATTACCTTAGGAAGCTTGGGAAGCCTTCTCGTCTCATTGCTTTCCACAATATCTTTCACTTTATATGCCAAAGCATCAAACTTTGGTCCCTTTGGGTCAAAAAACAACAAAAGGGCCTCTACCCATTTCTCTAATGACTCCAAGCCCTCCCCAGAATCATGCTCTTTGCTCCGCAAAGAGTCCTTAACAAAATGCACAATCACACTAGTTCCTTTTCCTAAAACAACCTTCTTCTTTCTCTTCTCACCTTTCTTTCCAACATTGGCATCTCTGCCATCGGCTTCAATGCTATCACTACTCTTTGCACTCAGAAGCTCTTCTCCCTCAAGTGCAACTAATGATGTCATACCCTCCCAAGCAACAATCTTCCACACAATTCCCAACAAAGCATTCACCTCATGGACCAATTTCCCATAATTTTCCTCATTAAGTAAATCCAGAACCAACTTAAAAGCATTTCTCAGAACATCTTCACTAGGGCAGTTCTTATCAAACAAAGCCAGCAAACTATTTCTCAAGCATTCCCTCGCTACCACATCCAAATTCATTTTGGCCCGACATAAACTGCATTTACCCAAATTCCGGAGAGCCACAGCCAAGGAAAATACGGTTGTGCCCACTGCCTCCCCATCACCATGTTTTCCACTTCTGGAACCAGAATTAAACTCTGCTCGCGTCATAGAATGTAATGCCTTCACCACTTCCCTCAATTTCCCATTAATTTTAGGAATTTTGGAAAACCACTCACTCTCAATTTTTCCCACTAACTTAGACCCATTGACCAACACTTTGATGTCACTAATTACCCCTACTCTATCCTTGTCAACATGACCATCCCCTCCGTCTATCAAATTGAAAGCCGATAAATCACCCTTCACAGCCTCACAGGACAATGCAGCGACGGCGTCAACAATTGTTGTCAAAGCCGCAGCTTCATGGTCCAGAATTGCACATATTCCATACAAGACGGAGTCTTCAGTCAATCCAATGCAGTTCAAATCCAAGGGTTCAGATTCCGAATTCAGCGTATCACATATGAGAGAAAGAACGGTGGCAGAATTGGAGGAATGAATGAGCTTAATGAGAAGAAAAGTAAGAGAGGCGCGAACTTCAATAGGAGTGAGGGACTTGAAAAATGGGAACTGGGGTTGGTTGAGAGGGTTAGGGTTCTGGGTGTGATTGGAGAGTCTGTCAAGGACCGAAGAGTCGATGCGTAGCTGGGAACGGCGAGTAGCGACAGAGTAAACGGAGGAAGAAGAGAGGGAAGAGCCCCTACCTCCCACGGTGACGACTTTGACTTCGCCTCTCTCTGCCATTGTCCACGTACACGGAGAGGCAGAGGGAGAGAGAGTGAGTTCTTGTTACTATCTTATGGCGGAATAACTGTTCGGTTTTAGGGTTTCGGGCATGCCGGTTAGAACCTAATACAGCCGTTAAAGCCTTGTTTAAGCTTTTTGCCCTTTTTCTACTTTCGTGCCGACAAAATAACGCTTAAATTCGTAATTTACTGATTTTTTAATTGTATCTGTAATCAATCCTTTAAAAATCGGACTCAGTCAATAAAAAATTTATAGTTTAAAAGTTTACCTAACGTTAAAATGTCATAAAATTATATATAAAAATAAAAAATACATAAATAAATAAAAGTAAAATATTTTATTAAAATAAAAAATACATTAATATTTATTATTATATAATGTACTCACAATAAATCAAATTTAATAATTTACACCAAATTTTACTATAATATAAAATTTAAAAAAATTAAAATTATATTTCTATAAAGGTTAGGTTTCATTATTTTCAAAAGTTTGAAATTCTCCAATTCTATTTAAAAACTTGTAAGTTATATTTTCATCCAAAGTATTTATATCAATTTTTTCTATTGTACTCAAATAATTTTTATTTTTTAGAATAATCCCTTTTCTAGATTTCACTTAAAAATATAGTGTTAAAATATATATGACATAAATATTATATAAAAACTAATCAAATGTTGCTTATATGATGATTTAACTTAATTTTAAATTTATATCGATCTAATAAAATTTGATATAAATTAATAATTTATTACAATTATTTTAAATTATTAATTAATTACATTAAATTAATTAAGTCAAATTTAAGAATTAAATGAAATTATCATTTTAGTTATATTTTATTAATCTATTAATATTTATATGGTATGTAATTGAATTGTTTTAATATTTTGTAACTAAAATTTAAGAAAATTATTTTTAATTAAAAATAAAAAATTCTTAAGAGAACATAAGTAAATGTAAAAAGGATAAGAAAAAATACATAAGAAAAGGATCAGGGTTAATAGATGGATGGATAGGGGGTTTAGATGGATGGATAGGAGTGGCAAATGAAAACGGGAATAGCCACACTTTGCCTCATAAGAAAGATATAACGTGAAGCTACATCCTCTTAATTTCTATCCTCACATGTCCCAACAATTGCCTTCTTCTTCTTTTTTTCTTTCTATAGCCAAACGTCACCGTCCATGTTAACCCTTTCATCAAAAACATTTACCAACATCTCTTAACTTTTATTTTTCCTCTTCTGTAGCCAAAACCTAGCCTCCACTTTAACCTTGCCAAAAAATCTCTCTACTTCCGCCAATTACACCTCTCATTTCCTTGAAGATAACTTGGATTTTGGGTTCTTCTTTCTTTTTATTCCAAGATTTAGTTATTCTTTTTTCTTTTTATTCTGAAATTTAGTTAACATCAATCCTCATTTTTTAGAGTGTTGTTAAAGATGGTGATGAAAGCCTGAGTTATTGTAGTTGTTGTTCTTACTCAATTCTTCTCTTCCATGGTCTATTAGAGTGACTATTGCATTTGGTGCTTCAACAAATCTCTCAACCTATTTCGAGTTTTTGTTCTAGTTTTTGGTGCCAAACTCCGCTACCCATTTGCTCAATCTTGATTTCAAATTAGTTTTCATTACGATCGGTTGATTTCTCAAGTGTCAATCGCACAAAAATCTCATCTTTCTATACTAATATGTTGCTTGGGCGTAAGGGAAAAAGATGCATCTGGTTAACGGTTCAGAGAAAACCGGCCCGGTTTATTATTTAACTAGCCGATTTTAATTCTCAACTGTTAAAAATAGAAGCCAAACCAAAAACCAGATTGGTTTGTAGCTAACTCAATCAAATCGACTAGTTTGATCTAGTTTTTATGTCATTAATCATAATAATTTGAGAATTCATAAATTTAAATTATTTACAAAAATTTTCAAAATACATGACATGTCTTGTAAGTTTTTCTTAATAAATTTTAAATTAATAAAAATAACAATCATTTAAATTTAAAAGGTACAAATAAATTAGACCTTGAGAATTTGGATAGCTCATTTTATTTCTCTTTGATAACGTTAGGGAAATTGATTATCATCTAAAGGATTATTTAATTTTAATGTAAATTATAGTTTTTATTATAATTGTTAAAAATCCAAAAATGAATTATTAAACGTGTTTGAATTAAAATGGTTACAAGAAATTTAAAAATGAAGTAAGGTAGAACTTACGAGAAATTATATCAATAATTGAAAACTAAAGATAAAGAAAATGATATATTTAATTTGGCAAGAGCTAGGGAACAAAAAGTAAGAGACTTAAATCAAGTTTGTTATATAAAAGATGAAGTAGGGCAGGTGTTTGTGGTTAAAAATGATAGAGATAATTTTATATCCTTTTTAATGAAGACATAAAGGATAACATCTCTTTAGATGATCTTAGTATGTTTAAAAAGTATCATAACTTTACTTGTAGCTGGCAAATCACAAAGGAAGAAATTAAAGGAGTGAGGGACATAAAGATTGAAAGTGCAGTAGGGCTTGACAAAAAACTCATAGAGATGTGGAAGAGCCTAGGCAAAGAGAGTTTTACTTTACTAGCCATCACATTATATCAAAATGTTGAATTAGTAGAGACTTAGTATGCAAATTCATCTATATAAGAACGAAGAGAACATCCAAAGTTGTAACAACTATAGAAACATCAAACTACTTAGTCGTGGGAGAAGATGATTGAGAAAAGAGTGAGAAAGGGTGTACCTATCTTAAATAACCAATTTGGAAGAGCCTAGGTAAAGAGAGTCTTACTTGACTAGCCATCACAATCTATCAAAATGTCGAATTAGTAGAGAATTAGTATGTAAATTCATCTATATAAGAACAAAGAGAACATTCAAAGTTGTAACAACTATAGAAATATCAAACTACTTAGTCGTAGGAGAAGATGATTGAGAAAAAAGTGAGAAAAGGTGCACCTATCTTGAATAACTAATTTGGTTTCATGCTAGGAAGGTTCACGATATAAACTATACATCTCCTTAAAAGATTAATGGAATATTACAAGGAAATATACTATAACCTACATATAGTTTTTATTGACTTATAGAAGGCTTATGACAGGATATTTAAGGAAATCATGTGGAGGTGTTTAGAAGTTAAGAAAGTTCTTATGATCTATATACAAGTTATTAGAGATATGTATGAAGGTGTAAAGATCAAAGTAAGGATGATAAGAGGATATACTGGGAATTTTTCTATCGATATTAGGCTACACCAAAGCTCCTCGTTAAGCCCCTTTCTGTTTGTAATAGTGATGGATGGGTTCACAAAGAATATCCAAAGAAATGTGTCTTAGTGGATGAGAAAAAAGAGAATGCCAATAATAAGCTAGAACTTTGGAGGGATAAGTTAGAGTCGAAAGGCTTTAAATTGAGTAGAACTAAAATTAAGTACCTAGAATGTAACTTTTCGAATCATAAAATCTTCCGATATGGACGTAAATATTAGTTTAGAAGTTATAGCATTAAAAAAGTGCTTTAAATATCTAAGATTTATCTTAAATATTTCCTTATCTAGCCTAAATATTTTTTTACAATGACTAATTTGTTTTATTTATTTATTTGTCTTCTTCTTGTTTGCGTTTTTATTTGTTTAATTTATCTTTTATTTTTGTCATTTACTTTGTTCTATATATTACTTATTTTTATATTTACATTTGTACATATTTATTTAATTGTATTTGTATTTGTACTTGTATTTTATGTATTATTATCGTCTTTTTCATTATTTTTAATATTTATCAATAATATTTGATATTTTTATTTTTGCTTTATCTTTTATTTGTTTCTTTACCTTATTCTATCTTTAGTATATTATTCATTTTATTATTTTTAGATTTTATTTGTAAGTATTTATTTATATTATTATTATTATTATTATGATCATCCTTTATGTGTATTTTTATTTTTGTTATTACTTTATTATTCTAATATGTATCTTTATTATCCTTTCTTTCTATATTAATTTTATTTTTTATTTTTTATTTTTTATTATATATATTTTAACCTTTTTTTACCCATAAACATTTCTTTAAAAAACTTTTTTCCTTTTGTCTTTTTTTTTCTTTTTTTAATGGATCTACCATAAGCAATGTAACTCAATGAAAAAGTTGAATGATGTCTGTTGAAGTCGACAATACACCAATAGAGATTGATGTGAGGTAAACAAATGGTATCAACTGATGACTTTAATCATAGATGGAATGTGTTTGAAAGTGTTGCAAAGTAAAAAGAGCTATATGAATACTTGAGGAATCTGATACTGATGATAAGCATACCCTTGGAGATTGGACAGTGTGTGATGAAATGTCACAAAAAAAAGAAATGAAATGAGACAATATGTTGGAACAGTATCTTATGAATTGAGTTGATTTTGATAACTGGTATTGGTGTTATTATCGACATTGTTTAAAGCCTGGGAGACCTTAGATTCTTATAAGGTATACATCATGTAACTTGAGAAAAGTTTAGAGTTTGAACGACATACACAACTGAATATTATACTAAGAGTTCAGGAGTTACAGTGGTGAGTCCCATAATGAATCTGAACGTTCGAGTGAAATGAGAAGAATGATATTGGGTGATTCAAAGAAGAAACATGTGTACCCGAAAAAAGTGATTGAACAAAGGAATTGGTGAGCAAAGGAATTGAACAATCGAAGCTAGACATTCTAGTAAAAATACGCGAAGAGTGAAATTGAGTTACTACAGGTATAGAAACGAAGTGATGATAGGTTCAAGTGATTAGAGGTTTGAATGTTCAACAGGAAAAGTGCTTAAGTGTGTTGGACTTCAGAGGTTTATGACCTTGGTATATAGTTTTGACTGAATGACTATAGGGCTAAGGGTGATCACAAGAAGGGATTGTACACGTTTGTAGTACACAGAAAAATGCCTAACAAGAGTCAAAGACCAAAATTGAGCCGAGATACTTGAAAATACATATACGAATAGAGTGCGTGAACACGAAAGAGCAGTGAATTGTCAAAGCAGAGCTGAATCTGGACTAATAGTCAATGAGGAATGTAGGATAAATTAGTAAGGTGATTGAACACCGGTTTTAGCAAAATGGACATAAGTGTCACTGTGTTGGTATCAAAGGCTTGATAAAACGTGATAAGTGAATAGGTTCGAAAATAATGATCTGATCCATAGCAAACGGAATAGGTTGGTGTCTACTCTGAAATAGTCTAGTGAGGTAGTTGTGATAGTGAGAGAGCCAAATAAGTGACTGAAAGACTGATTGAGTCTGTCTACTGTGAACTTTCGAAAACTGAGTAAGCGAGTAATGAAGTGTATGGGCAAAGTAAGGATATAGGACAAATGATTACTTTTCTGTCATATTGAAACATCGACTGAGAATTTCGTGGACGAAATTTTTATTAGGAGGGGGGGATTGTAACATCCCACCCCCTACTGGAAAGGTAGAATAGTAATTTGGAATAGGATGAGATGGATTGGGCTTAATTAGGACTGTTCATGCATATTAGTATTGGTAAATAGAGAATTTGTGCACATGAAATAACTGTACATGCATATATGACATTTCCGGTAATTGTGCCTAATGCAATTTTATTGCGAATAACGGGATTATTGTCGTTGAAAAATTATTCTGAGTGAGCCATTGTGTGTTTTATATTTTAAGAAATTTTTAAATTTTTTTTTGGAATTTTCTGGAGAAAATTCTCGGACTGAAAAAATTGCCAAGTGGTGAACCGGTTGATTTTCGGTAGTTGAAACTGTTACTATGGCTCAAAGGTCGGTCAGCTGGGATTTCTTTTGGGGACTTCTAGTTGGAACTGTTACTTTTGTCTTATTGTATAGTACTTTGTGTAAAGTGTTCGGAGGATTGTACAGACAGATGAAACTAACAGTTTGTAAATGACTGAATTTGATGATATGAAATAGAACACAGTTTGGTTTTAAAAAGTTTCAATATCTTATTACTGCTTTATTATTGTGATGCCATGGGGAGTATAGAGGTGTTCATTTGTAGTGTTCTCTTATCGTAGGATATGTACCGGAATGATCTACAGGCGTTCCGGTAGGTACTCTACGGTAAGGGGGCGCTACATTAGGTTTCAGAAATGGGATCCAACAGTATTTGGTATCAGAGCAAGAGGTTTGGGTTCCGGAAACGGGATCCAACAGTTTGTGAACTAAAGGCATTTAGCTACATTTCTTATGCAGATGTTGATTTTAAATTTTGTTTTGAAGAGTCCCAAATCTTGACATGACGTTAGGAAATTGAGTGCAGCAAAAGTTGTGAATGAATGTGTATACTTGTGTTCCATTTTGGGGGGCTTATAAACAAATAGGGGATATGATCTTGGTTATGGATGATCTTGAGTTGACTGTGAGGTATACATGAAGTAGTTTCAACTTGAAATGATGAAGTTTGAGTCTGAAGTGTTTGGTACATAGGAATAAGTTATGTTATGGAGAAAGGATAGAGATTTGGAATGATAAGATGTAGTTGGGTATGATGAATGAAATGAGTTGAGAGTTGAGTGTTAATGAAATTTAATTGGTGTTTGAGTTGTTATGAAGTGGTTTTGTGCTAGAAGAGGTAAATTTGAGAAAATTATAGGTATATAAGAGGTTAGGATGACTGTAGGAACCTTGGAAGAGGCTTTGGAGGTAGTTTTGGGAGACATATGTCCGTTAAAATGCGCCATAGGCATCCCATATCGACTGGAGAGGAAAACGAAGCATGCCTTGTAAGGATGTCGAAACCTCTCCCTTGCAGACGCATTTTTCATGCCCTAACGCACTGGATCCCATCAGAACTCCGAAGTTAAACGTGCCAGGGCCAGAGTAGTACCAGGATGGGTGACTTCCTGGGAAGTCCTATGGAAACTTTTCATCCCTTCCTTACGGGTCAGAAGGGGAAAAGCAAAACCGTGCGGGTGTGAGGCCCTATAGGCTGAGGCCCAAAGCGAACAATATTTGCAAATGGGTGGGCACGAGGCCCGAGAGGCCGAGGCCCTGTGGACGCGAGGCCTAAGAGGCCGAGGTCCTACAATTGGTATCAAAGCGATGCCATATGAAGTTAACGTAGTGATTGAACGTAGTTCGCTCTTATCGTGGGATATGTACCGGAATGACCTCCGAGCGTCCCGGTGCGTACTCTGTGGTAAGGAGGCGCTACATTTCCAATTGGTATCAGAGCCAGTACCCGAATGATATGCCAGTGAGGACGCCTGGCCCTCCTGAGGGGGGGAGGATGCGCCATAGGCATCCCATATCGACTGGAGAGGAGAACGAAGCATGTCTTATAAGGATGTGGAAACCTCTCCCTTACAGACGCGTTTTCCATGCCCTAACGCACCGGATCCCATTAGAACTTCGAAGTTAAACGTGCCAGAGCCAGAATAGTATCAGGATGGGTGACCTCCTGGGAAGTCCTATGGAAACTTTTCATCCCTTCCCTACAGGTCAAAAGGGGAAAAGCAAAACTGTGCGAGTACGAGGCCGAGGCCCAAAGCCGACAATATCTACAAGCGGGTGGGTGCGAGGCCCGAGAGGCCGAGGCCGAGTCCCTATGGACGCGAGGCTCAAGAGGCCGAGGTCCTCCATTTACAGTGTTCCCGCATAAACTGGTTTGCTTTAAAAATAATAGCCCTAGGTGTTCTTTCATACTATGGCTGGCTTTCCTTAAAAAGCTGCAAACACTGGATAAACTCCTCTATCTTCACAATCTTAATCACTGTTCCTTGTGCACCTTGGATAATGAGACTATTGAACATTTGTTCTTTGAATGTTCTTACTCCAAATCTGTGTGGGTACACTGGCTTAACCACTTCCAAATACACATTCTCAATCAGATAAAACTTCACTCTATTCCCAACTGGTTCAACCAGTCCTTTAATTTCCGAACATGTGACATTAACTTTTTTTCCATCCTCCTTTTTGTTACTGTCTATAACCTTTGGACTGAAATAAATTCATGAACCTTCAAAGATGAAGCCTTGGATGTGGGGAGCTTAAACTCTAGAGTGATCTTCCAAATTATGGAACATCTCAACTCAAACACCGAGAGAAGGTAATTGTTGGAGTACTTATTTTCTAATAATATTTATGCAGGTTTTGCTTTCAAGTATGCAAAAGGGAGGGTATCCAACCTCTTTTCGGTATCTAAAGCAGAAGAGAGGTCAGTCCCAATAAATTTCCTTGTCTCAAATCAACAAAGCATGGAGTTGGCAGGCTATGGTCTTTCCCTAAAGCAGATATGAAGATTTCTATATAGGTGTTCATAAACTTTAACAATAGGAGAACCATCTCCCGCGGTTGGATCCCGGAAGACCTATTAATGGTATATTAATGGAAGTATGGGAGAGGTGGGTAAACTTTGTTACTGAACAAGGAAATTAGGAAGACTTCATCTATCTCTTGTGCTATATGTTGGTTAGGCTTGTAAATGATAGATGGTCAATTAGTTTTGCTGTGAGCTGTTTGGGGGTAATCATGTGTTACTGGTTAGATGAGCTAGTTCTATAATGCCTTTTTGGTAGGAGGGTTGTATAGGAGTCCGGTTGTTTGTATTTGTTGCAAGCAAGTGCTGTTACTTCCTTATGTATTCTCTTTAGGTTATTCCTTTTGGTAGGCAAGAGATTACTACTCAGGTACTCTCCTATGGTGTACATAACATTTCTTATTTGTATAAAAGCTTCTGATTTACCAAAAACAAAAAGGGGGAAATCATCGATGGAGTCAGGCTACATTGGGCTTAGTTAACAAGGAAAAAGGAAAGAATAACTTTTTAGAATAAAAAGGAGAGGTGATTAGGTGACAGTTTGACAAAGTTGACTAAAAGGTAGGAAATTTCTAAAGCCTTATGGAGAATACCACAAGGAGGCTGGAACCAGAGCTGAAGGCACTCAACGTAGAGAGAAGAAAGAGCATTTTTATCATTTAACCAACTTAGGGCACACATAAGCATTTTTACAGTTTTAAGAAGAAGTCATTTATAATAAAAGATTTAATATCTAACCGTTAAAATTAAAAGTAAACTTAAAAGCAACTGTAGGTACTAGATTTGTTAACAAGTCTTGTTCAATTACTTGAATAGTTAGATATTGAGCTTCATTCAACTTCCACCATGATAATATGCCAAAATACTAATTATCAACTATGGTTATAATATCTACTTCTGAATATTTATCTAACTCTATTCTACTATAAGAAGTGTGAGCTGTATTTGATGATGATGTGTCAATAAAAGATGAAATTGATACTGCACTATTGGTGTAACATCTCACCCCGATGGGAAGGGTAGAATAGTAATTTGGAAAGAGCTAAGAGTGTTTAGATTGTTTTGAAATATACATGCATATTTTTACATGTGAATAGTGAAATTTGCACATGAAAATGACTGTACATGCATTCATGACATTTCCCGGTATATGTGCTTAAATGTAATTTTATTGTGGAAAATGTGGGTTTTGTGCTTGAAAAATCTATTGGAGTGGATTGTTATGTGTTTTATATTTTTGAAAAAATTTAGGAATTTTTCTGAAATTTTTTTTCGGAAAAAATTTCCGAACCGGAATAATCGCCACGTAGTGGACTGATTGGTTTCCGGTACTGGAAATTACTGTCCAATAGCTGTGCATAAATCCAAAATAAAACAATTAACACACACACACACACACACATATTTGTTTAAACCACTAAAATCCTCTCCCTTTCTAACATGCATAACTTCTGATATGGAAGTCCAATTCTTGCAAAATTTGATGTCTATGGAAAGAGCAAAGAAAACTCTACAAGTTTCATGAAGGACACAAAAATCAATTTCACCCCTAAGGGTGTAAAAAATGCAACCAAATGTACTGCCTTCACAATATTTCCCAAAACAGTATACCATTTTGAAAAAATCATAACTTTCCATTTCCTTTGCCAAAAATTTCAAACTTTATGTCAAAAGAAAGGTCAAAATATGTTCTACAACTTTCATGAACAACTTGGAAGCAAATTCAACCTATAAAGACATCAAATTCTCAACCAAAGTTTCTGCCCACATATCTCACCCTGAACAGTATACAATCTTCTAAAAATCATAATTCCTTACCCAAATGTCCAAAAAATCCATACTTTATACCCATGAAAAGATCAGACAAAATACTACAAGTCTCATGAAGGACTTAGAAGTAAATTCCATCTCTAACTAGCTCAAAATCTCCATTAATGTGGCTGCCTTGTTTAAGAGTGTTAAGTCACCATAGAACCTAAACCACATCAAAACTTGGCAAAATCATAACTTACAATTCATACATCCAAAATTAGCATATTATACCTCATTCTCAAGTTGAAACATTCCTCTACAACTTTCCATAAGACCATTTAAGGAATTATGATTTTTAGAAGATTGTATACTATTCAGGGTGAGATATGTGGACTGAAACTTTGGTTGAGAATTTGATGTGTTATAGGTTGAATTTGCTTCCAAGTTGTTCATGAAAGTTGTAGAACACGTTTTGATCTTTCTTTTGACATAAAGTTTGGAATTTTTGGCAAAGGGAGTAGCAAGTTATGATTTTTGCAAAATGGTATACTGGTTTGGGCAATATTGTGAAGGCAGTAACTTTGACTGCATTTTTTACACCCTTAGAGGTAAAAATTATTTTTGTGTTCTTAATGAAACTTGTAGAGTTTTCTTTGCTCTTTCCATGGACATCAAATTTGTAAGATTTGGACTTCTAGATTAGAAGTTATGCATGTTAGAACACAAAAGAGTTTTTTAGTGTTTTCAAAAAAACAAATTGGGGCTGAAGCTCGCCCGTTCGCGAGGGCGAGACAAGCTAAAGCTCGCCCGCTCGAGAGGGCGACGTCTTACCCTTGCGAGAAGGCGAGTTGACTCGCCTCGCGAGGGTAATGTCTCGCCCCCGCGAGGCAGTTGATTTTACATATATATATATATGTTTTGCTTAATTGTTTTTTTTGGATTTTAGCTTTCTTTTGGGAATAACTTTTCCGT
>JANVCL010000006.1:15437100-15448235 GCA_026546855.1 Erythroxylum incrassatum
GTCCTATGTACTCCCAATCTAGCCCATCCTATGCCAATTTACCATTCTACCCTTCCAATTGAGGGTGGGATGTTACATTACTAACATCTTTATGGGTTCTAACTCTCTTAACCCCAACTTTTGACTAAAAGTATAGGGCATCATATTGATACTCACTCCCAAATCTGTGAATGCCCTGTCTATGTTGACTCTGTTGATACTGCAAGGAATGTAAAAATCCCCTGGGTCCTTGTTCTTCTATGCTATGTTATGGTTTTCTTCCGCTATACGCTCCTTAACCTTCTTCTTTACTGATTCCTTTAGTGTGATCCTTGTTTGTAGATGTTCCATTATGTCCTCAACCTTGATTGATTAAACCTCCTTAAAATTCCTCATTGCCCTACTTGAAATTAAGTTCCGCTGAGTTAAAATAGGGTATGGAATTTCAGGTTGAGGTTCCTTGATTGGCTCAATTACGAGCTCACTTGGAAGAAATTCTATAATTACTTGTCCTTTTCCTTTATCTCTGTCTTCCTACGCATGTTCAAGTTTCTTTTCCTAGGTCTGAGTGATGGCCATGATCCATTCCTTTAGGTTAGACTCAGTATTGCTTAGAAGGGTTCCTGCATTCTAAGTAGATATTGCATCCACTAGTTGACCTACTTGGACCTCCAAATTGTGTATTAAAGAGGCGTGGTTCTTGGTGACTTGCTCAAAGTTTCTTTCAAACCTCCTATATGCCTCTTCTATGCCTCCAATTTTATCTAAAATCTTATCCAACTTGGATTCCATTGAGCTTGGTTTATCTTGTTGGAAGCCTGATTGTCCTTGAGGTCTGAATTGTCCTCCAACATTGTTTGTCTAAGAGAAGTTAGGGTGATTATTCCACCTAGGGTTGTAAGTGTTGGGTAAGTTATGGTGTGGGAATTTCTGTTGCAGATCCTTGTATCTGATCGATTCCCTGTCACTTTGCTGGAAGTTAGTAATTTCCTTAATGATCTTAGCGGTCTTAGTCAGGGGGAAATACTTGTCTAAAAAGGCACGGACTAATTGATCCCAAGTGGTAACATTAGCTGGGTTAAGAGAGTGATACCAAGCCTTTGCTCTATCTCTAAGGGTAAAGGGGAAGAGCCTAATTCTAACTGCATCTTCTGACTTCTGATGGTACTTAAAGGAATCACATATTTCAAGGAAGTTCACTATATGTGTATTGGGATCTTCTTTCGTTGGTTTGATTTCAAACGATGCTGCTTGTATAGGTGACCGAGCTACTCCTTGGTTAGTCGTATTGAACCTTGGTTTCATGAAGTCTATAAGAGTCCATTGTTGACGTCCTTGGTTCGCTCTGTGGTCCAAATCCTACTGAAATTCCTAAGCCATTGTTGAGTTCGCAATTTCTTCTTCTTTGTCATGTCGAGCTTTCCTAATGATTCGTTCTTGTCGAGTGACGTTTAAATCTAAGGTTTCAACTTCATGACTCAAACTTCTCGTGACTCTTGTGTTCATGTAAGAGCACGATTTTAGAAGTAGAAAAGAAAGAACAACAACAAACTTTAAAAACTAACTAAACATCTTAAACTATAGAATTAAACTAATCACCTCCTTGACAATGATGCCAAAAATTTGATCATGATTTTTCGATGTGTGTAAGTTCTAATTAATAATCTCGATAATCCACAAGCATACGGTACCTAAGGTGTCGATCCTAAGAGGAGGGGTAATCTAATCCTAAAATCTAAGGCCAAAACAATTCGTAGCAATTTAAAAAATAATAAATTAAGGCAAGATTTTAATTCAATCATGCAACTCAATTCCAAAAATCAATTACGAAAATATTAATAAGTAGCAGTTACAACACATACTCAAGAATCAACCTAAAGGAACTATCAATTGAGAGAAAGGAGAATTTTTAACTATCTTTAATGCTAACCTAATCGATTATGAATTATTGGATTATTGGTCCTAGACTATCCTAGGGTTGATTACTCTTTCTCGAGTTATAACCATTAACCCTAAATTATATACCCTAATCAGATTATGAAAAATTGCAATTTCTCAATTAACAAGCTATCCAAAACCTTAATTAGATTTGAAGTTGTCCAATAAACTATCAGGAGTCTATGTGAGATCTCTCTTCATGCAATTACCGATTCGATTAATTTCTTGTTCTTATTAAATCACCTAACTCTTGTTAGCCCAATTTAATTATTTTTCATTCGATTCATCCTCTCAATCTATTACCAAATTATGCAATCACAAAAATCATTCACAATAAAACCAATAAACATAAAACAATAAGATTTTATTAAATTAATGATAAAAAACCCGACGTTGAGTATGAAACATCTCAACATTCACAAATCCTATCATCAGACTACTATTCCCAATTCTATACAATAATAAAAATGGAAAATAGCAAGAAATACGATATTGGATGGAGATGGGAGGCAACGACGTCAGAAAACTCCAAATCTAGGAAGTACATAGATGTCAACTTTTTCTCCACTTCTTTCTTAATTTTTTAATGAACTCTCTCTAACAAAAGCTCCTCATCTTCTTTCTCTTATTCTTTATATACCTCTTGTGTTTTGGATAGCCCTAGGATTTTTTGGTGGTCTGAAAGATCCAAAACTCCCTCAAAACATGACGTTTTTTTAGTATCTGCACATTTGCCTGATACTATCGTGGTTCATATATGAGCCTTCTGTCACGATCATGGCAAGCAAGTCATGATCATGGGTCGGGTCGTGGGCTTCTGTCACAATTGTGGCATATAGGCCACGATCGTGGGCTAACTCTAGTGCTTCTGTCACAATTGTGGCCTATTGTGCCACGATTGTGGGCCGTTATTTCAGCCTAAGTGTGTCTGAAGCTTCTTTGTTGTTTGATGTTGACCCTAAAACACTAACAAACACATCAAGGTACCTCAAAGACATAATAATTAAGCTCAAAGACTTGTACTAACCCATAAAAACTCTTAAACATAATTAATTAACAAACTAATACAACTATAACCTAAACACATACTAAACGATTAACTTAACAAGTAAATACACAACAAAGTAAGCCCTAAAACATGATACAATTCACACTTATCAATTTTTCATTGCAAGAAGTAGAAGAAAAGAAGTTGGGCTTGGTGAAAGAAATTAATAAATGTTGTCAATTGCTAGACGATGCAACTGCAGGAGAGGTTGGCAAATTCTTGAGGAAAGATCCTAATGAAGAGAAGAAAAGAGTGGAATCAATCACTTTGAGCAATCTAGCTTAAGCATAAGGGTTAAGGTGTCCAACTAAAAGACTTTAAAGAAGCGTTAAATGGGAGGTAACCTATATAATTCTTGTTTTTTTTTCAATTAGTTGTTTGTTATTCCTTTTTAGTGAAACTCGATTTAATATGTTTGCTTTAAATGCACAGGCCTACTTTTCATTCTCTTCTATTTGTCTTCCTCGTAGCTATTCTCCACACCTCGATGTAGGATTCCATGCTCCACACCACATCAACGCATCCACCACCTACATTTTCGTATCATATTTCTGTCCTTATTCTTTTTATTGTTTGATAGTTTAATGTCTTTTAGTTTTAATGCCTTTTCTTGTTCGTGTTATTTTGTGTCTTAGATCCCTCTTTTACTTTTTTGTATCACATTAGGAATAATGTGATATTTAAGTGGGGGAAGTACTAGTTAAAAAGAATATTTAAGTGATTATGTATTTGTTTTTCCCCATTTAATAATTAGAGATGCATGGTCATTAAATGAACTCGATCTGGATTAGCAATGCAAAATATGAGTGAATGAGTATACTTGTATGCTTAGGCTGATTGACTTGGATTTTGATTACAGAGACATTAGCTTATTATGATAGATGAATGACACTTTTCATTTGGTTAGAATTTGAGCCCTTTTGAAATATTTGACACCAAATTCAAGTATTCTTTGCTGAGAGTGTTCTTTCATAATTAATGAACTCTAGAACTTGCTTGCAAATACTAGTCAAGATCATATAGTCTTACACAAACAATGAAATGATGAAGGTAATTAGGATATAACCTTTTGCTTAAAATGCCACCATAATTTTCTTTAATGAGCCCATTTTGGGCTTAACATGAACCATTTCTTCTTTAAACCCAAATTGTGAGCCTCAACCTTGATTATCTAACTTTTTCATCATACCTACCATAAGGACAAATAGAGAATTTGAATGGGTATGATTGGGTTTAGGGAATAATTTCTTGAATAAGTGTGGGGGAATCATAGGATATAGTTGGTTTTTGAGTTAGGAATGAGTATGGTTGTAATAATTTGTATCTCTCCTCTACATTTTAGCTCTTCTAAACTTGTTCTTGTTATAAATAAAAATAATAAAAAAGAAAAAAGAAAAAGAAATAGAAAAGGAAAAGGAAGGAGGAGAAAATAACCAAAAAAATGAAAAGAAAGAGGAGAGACAGAAAAGGGGAGTGCTAATCTTGTTATCTTGAAAGGAAAGAATTGAGTGTTTCCTGCTCTATTGTTTGTATTAATTTAAATGCTCAATTTGTTTCGTGTTTTTAAACTGTGATTTTCCTTTTTCCTACCCTTAGCTCGACCAATTACAGCCAAAATAAAGACCTTCAGATTGATGTTTAAGTTTGATATGAGTGGTGGAGATTGGATTAGTAAGCAAGCCTATGGTAGATGCCTTATAAGAAATGAATTATGAGTGAATATATCCTACCTTTGAATGCTTGACAAGATGGAAAGTGGAATGAGTGTCTATCACACTTGGTAATGGTTCTTGGAATTGACATACTTGTTGATTTTGGCTGAGCATATGGAGAATAGTCTTTTTATGGAATATTATGAGTTTCAAGTTCTCAGGTTGTGTTTATTGAAATGATCATTAATATCTTTGACTATTATTTGTGAAAACTGTTTTTATTGTTTATTCTTTTATAGTATAATGTTCTTTATTTCTATTTATTTTGCTTGCATTCATATCTTGATTTTGGTTACAAATTTTTGTGTTTTTAATCCAAATGTGAGATGAATTTAGTGCAAACGGTTGTGAATGTTGCATGAAGGTTGAAGGGAATGTTTTGTGAATTTTACATGATAAATGAAAGGTAACATAAATTTTGCATTAAAAAATAAAATGGTGATTAAGGTGTCACCACCTTGACTCTTTAGTCACCAATGTGACAAGTTAAGTCACGGTCATGACCAACCCTCACGGGGGTGACAAACAAAGTCACCCCTATAACATGTTTTTACTTTAATTCTTCTAATTATTACGTGGAATCTGTAGGTTAAATGTTCGAAAACCTTAACCTGGAGACTACAAATAGAAAGAAGAGAGGAGGATGGTGGTTCATTTTATCATTCCACACACAAAATCATTCGGGACATTCTAGGACATAAAACAGATAGAGAAAAATAAGGTGAAGAAGAGAGTAGAGAACAGAGAGTAGTCGTGTGAGCAAAAGAAGAAGAATAGTAAAGAGGTGGAAGCAGTGTGAGTCTTCAGTTATCTGGGTGAGAACCAAGCAAAAGTAGAAGGTGAGAGCCAATGTAAAAAGCTCGAGAGTGGCAGGAGATCACCGCAACGCCTCATCAGAGCACTTGTTTGCTCATTCTGTTACATCTGTTGCATTATTTCCATGTTGTTTGACTGAACTTACTCCTTTGTTAGTTGATAGACTCGTACTTTGTTAGTTGTCGATAGTTCATTTTGATTATCTACTCAATTGATTTCTTTAATACTTCTTTTATACAAATAAAGATGGGATTGAAGTATATGAAGATGATGAATCTTGTTATTTTTACGATGGGCTGATCTCTTCTTTTTAAGGATTAATGTAGCTATTTTAGTCAAATATGAATGATTAAAGGACTGTGTTATTATCTTATGTTTGCTATAGTTTCTAAACTGAATGGATGTAAGAGCACAACCAAACTTTGCATCATTTTGGTATTAAAAGAATGATAGGGAGAACAAGTTTAATATAGAATGAGAAACTATAGACACTTAGGTTGAGAATTAGAAATATATTAACTTAAGTGGTAATTATTAGTTAGGTTTAGGTTTAATAATTAATTTGGATTATAACTTGTCAAATACGAAAGTTGGATTAGGTTGTTTTTTTAGTTGATTTTAGAACCCAGTTGGTACTTTTAGCAGGACATTTATCCAATCATTTCCCCTTAGTCATGCATAGAAGATTAAATTAGTGAAATTAATTCTCAAAAGTTTCCCTCATCGATTTATCAATATGTTTTTGCTCCCAGTTAAATCAGTTTACTTTTTAATTTAATTTTGTGATTTTCTTTAAAGCCTTTACTCAACAAATCGTGATAAAATGTTTAGGATTACATCTATTCTTATTTTTGTTTAAGATTAATTTAAGTGAACCAATTTCACCTTTGTGGTAGACGACCCTGGGTAATCAACTACAACTACCTCGTATACTTATGAGTACGATAGCCTAGGTGTTTTAGAACTTATTTTGGGCATAGAAAATAAAATTTTATGATTTTTAATTAAATCAAATTAATTTAATTGCTTGAAAAACATAATTCATAAAAGTAAGTGACTTGTACCTATATGGAGATCCTTACTAAAACCTTTTTACAAAGTGTTAACTACAAGTTGTTCAAGCATTCAACCTCTAACGGTATCTACATAATAGAGAAAAGAACTCAACATTTGAGATGAATAAATAGAAGTGCTAGCTCGGTTACACTTATTTCCTATAAACAGAAAAAAAAGCATTAGAGTTTATTTTTATTAAATTAAATTAAATTATAACTAAATCTTGACATCAAATGTCTCATATTTGATCTCTAACATTTCTCAAACTCCATAATTAGGTCAAACTTAAGTTAAATTAAAATTTCTCTCTTTAACTGCTCTTTACATATGACCCATCAAGTTCCTAATAAATTGTAATAATTATAAAATATATTTAGAATTAAATAAATTAAAAAATTTTAATTTATCTTTAATTCCATATTAAATAATTTATAATCATAGATTAAGATTCATATTTGTTAACATGTCACAACCACTATTAGGAATGGTAAAGTGGTTTGACTTAATTTGCCTATGCATAATTATGATGTATAATTTAATCCTTTCGTCATTCAATGTTTCAACTAGATATAGAGTATGGATGCAGAGTCACTCCTTTAAATCCAATCATGTTTCATTCTTACTAATTAACAATTAATTTATAATTGGTAATTTAAAACACCTTTTCAAATCTTAGTTCACTTTGGAAAGAGAATTCCTTAAATCATTACTAATTCAAGAACAGTAGAACATTATCTTTAATTACTTTAAAGTAACGAATCCTTTAATGACTTACTTAACTTTCTCCATATATTTCATACTTTATCCAAGCTACGATAATTATAATAATTCGTAACTAGCATAAAAATACATTAATTTTCACATGAGATATTATGATAATCTTAAGTTTAAAAATCAATTATATAACCATCATAATGAGAAAATCCACATATACATTAGTAATTAGGTTAGTTCAATAAACTTATTTTCTAATTATCATTCATATGTTTGTTTAAGTATTTACATACTTTAATTTATAAGATTGACTAATTTCTTCATAAGAAAGAAGTTTTACCCTTTTATCAATATCCTATCTTGATGAAACTACAACTATGAATAATACATAAATGTAAATTGAATCTCATTATTATGATTTCATCATAATTTCAATTATACAGTAATTATTCTAAAGATTTTACCTTAGTATTAAAACGTCAAATATAACTAACAAAATACATAAACATTAAAAATGTCTTTATTAATTAAAATAATAATGTTATAAATAAAATTACAACCAACCAATTAGCTATAAAGGCATAAACTAATAAAGCTCTGACAGGACTCATCCCAGAGTTACCCTTCCGAAACCAGAGTGGAGCCCCCCTGATGACCCCACAATAGCCTTCTAATCGATATCCAACTCAACCAAAGGGTTCCTGCAAAGCCAAGTCGTTCAATTGTTAAAAACCTTTTATACTTTAAAAGCTAAAAGCATGGAAAATAGTGGGAAATTTTTTTTTGGTTTTAAATCATTTTATTAAAAATTTCGGCACATTCCCAAAATTTTCAAAGACCTGCATAACACGATTTAAAACACTTATAGTATTTCATATGTCATCTCAAATTTTGGAATAGGACCTCAGGTCCACATCACAAACAACTACAAACAAATAATTCTCTACATTTTATATTCCCAAAAATATTACATCGCACTTTTAAACCTTTTCCAAAATAATTTAAACCATAAATACAAGTAACTAAGCCAATTTTATAAAAGCATATACATAGCAAAATGGCATAAGCACAACAACACCCGATGATACAACTAATTCTATTGTTGGATCCCAGCTACTTTAGCACCTGTATGCATACCTGGGGTGGTTTATTTAAAAACGTAAAAATAGGAGTGAGCTAAATGAGCTTAGTGAGTATTAATCATTTTACTAAAAATTAAACTTTTCATAACCACATAACTGAAATATTCTCATACAATAAGAAAGCTTATGCAAACATAACTTATATACTATTTCAAAATGAATTTTCGAAATTAGACTCATAATATAAAAATTTCCACTTTCCTTTTTTTTCTCTTTTTCCTTAAACAATAAATAGTGGTGGCATTTTCAAAAAGAAAATAAACAATGGTAGCAATAAACTTTCTGAAAACTTTTATACTAAAAATAAGTCAACCATTAGAATTGGTATCATATAGTGCCTCTCAAATTACTTTTAAGATAAATAGTGGTAGCATTATTATTTTCATGAACTTTCTTACACGACTAACTTCCTTGGCATATGATAGTCTTAGGCATAAAGTCACGGAGCTGGTTCTGCATCGCTTACCTTTGATTGGTTAACCATTAGTTACGGAGCTGGTTCTACATCACTTACCTGCACTAGGTTAACTGCTATATACTGATAGTTATGGAGTTGGTTATGCATTGCTTACCCGTAATTGGTAAACCATTGGTTACGAAGCTGGTTCTACATCGCTTACTTGTACTAAGTTAACCGCTATATCGGTAGTTATGGAGTTGGTTTAACATCGTTTATCCACAGCTGGTTAACTAGCTGGTTCTACATCGCTTACCCGTACTAGGTTAAACGCTATACGCTGGTATAATAACACTTATAAAGCCTAACAATAGACCATAGGCTAAAAACTCATTTCCTTTTTATCAACTAATAACATAATTTCAATGCAACTTCAAATTGTATGAAATTTAACTTTCAAAACTTCAATTCATATATTGCTAAGACATATACTTATACTTATATATTACAAGCAATATTCACTTGTAATGTATCATTCACATAAAACTCATAATCATACAATTTCAAATCACATGTCATCAATTTTTTTACAAAGAATTTAGTTATATAAAGCAATTAAAATACACTCACAACTTGTTAGTTTCCTTTTCACCACTTTGAAATCCTTCAATTAGTTTCATTTTCTGATCCAAAAAGTTGATACAAATACATTCAACTCCTTAATACATTTTGAACCAAATATACCATAAACCATTTCAACTTCATTACTTTTCACATACACTCTAGATACTAATTTTTCTCCAAATAATAACATAACACTTCATTTAATAATTCCAATACCATAAATACACTTAATGACCATCCTTAATCGCATTCACATGGTCGTTAAATCATAACCATATTTTTTAACCAAAAATGCCCTTAAGACTAAACTTAACATATTTTACATTAAACTTTTCCAATTCAATTCTATTTGATTTCCAACACTTAAAACCAATTCAAATTAAATTCCATGACATTTTAATACACACATTTATCCCATAAAATTTCATTAACAAATTTTTACATAATCATGCACCCTTGGCCCAATTTCAACCAAAACCAATTCCAAATCAATTCTTTTTCACTTCTTTACTTCATTAGCATCACAATCATCCTATGAACATCATACACATTAAAAACCTTAGACATGGCTGAAATTTCCTATAAACATTTCTATGGTTTTTCTTCCATTCTTTCATCCTTAAACTAGCTTCCTAATGCCATTCATTAATCTTAAATCATCAAATGGAAAAATAAAACACTTTAGTTAATGGATCTTACCTTTGACCAAATTTGACAAAGTTCCACACCCTGGTTTTCTTGATTTTCTTCTACTAATCGCTCCCAATGCAATAAAATCTTCATAACATCATAAGGGTGCAATTCACACCATTAAAACCAAATCTAACCTATAACCCAACAAATCCAATTTTTCAACAAAACAAGTAAGCTTACCAAACCATTTTCTTCTTCCCCTTCACTTAGATGGCTATGGTATCTTGTTGGATGTTTGATTGGAGGTAGAGAGCATTAAAAAATTCTTGGATCACTTTTCCATGCCTAGACGTAACTCTCTCTTCTCCTTTTCTTTTTTTCTCTCTCTTCCTTCCTTTCTCCAACATTGGTCAACGTTTCTCCTTGGTCTCTCTTCTTTTGTTTTCCATTTTTTCTCTCCCACGTCTAAGTTAACTCACCAAATGAATCAACTTATGTCTTAATTCTTGCTTTTTATACTCCTTAATGCTTTACACATATCAGTTTCTTATTGGTTATCTCTAAGGACTCATCATCCATTTAATTAATGATGTTTAACCCTTAAGAAAGCCTTTAATTGGTCATTAGGTGTGACTTACTAATCCACTCACACCATTGTATACAAAAGACCAAATTACCCTTTAATGAATTTAATTCACCAACTAACCAAACTAAATTCTAAAAATATTTCGTAATTGTCTTATTATCAAATTGACCATGAAATACTCTAATTAGGGTTAATACTTATTGATTGGATGCTTAAAATTTTTTCGAATGGGTTTAAAACAATGTTATGAATACCGTATCGGACTTGGTACTGAATTGGGCTCTGGAATGAAACTGTACCGATACCGGTCGGTACCAGGTACCGTTTCGGGATATTTTTAAAATTTATAAAATAATCCCTAAACTTTTTAAAAATTGCAGAATAGTCCATATTGATATATTATACAGCTGTAATGTATACTTTACTAGTTTACTGTTTACATCAACCATGCTTTCAAAAATCTTAATAATAAATAATAATGACAATTAAT
>JANVCL010000006.1:15448936-15461730 GCA_026546855.1 Erythroxylum incrassatum
TACCAGTATGCATAACAATGTCAAAGCAGTCCTAATCACTCTTACCCCTAGCCAATTTACTATTTTACCCTTCCCGTTGGGAGTGGGATGTTACATGCCAAGTCGTACATCCACCCCCTACAAAACCCTTTCAAGTGAAAGACCATCTTCATTTTTATTTTTCTTTCATTGTGTTCATTTGTTTTCACCTCTTACTAAATTTTCTTCATTTCGTTCATCATCTTCTTCACCTACGAACCTTTCTTTTTACCCTAACAACACAAGCTTTGTTCTCACCTTTCACTTGCTACTTTCATTTTGTTATCTTCTTCACTGTCACTAAAAGACCTAACCCTACAACCTTTGATTATTGATGATCGTATATCATGGAAAGCTAGGGCTCACGTGATTTTGAGGAGTTTGGAGTTCTACCAAGTAAGTACGTGTTAATTCTCATGGGTTGTTTGAATATGAAACAAATATGGTGATTAAATGATAATGAGACTAATGATCATTATTCATGTGCATCATGAGTGATGAACAATGCATATGAATGTCTTATTTTTGCATATTATATGATTAACCTTTCATAAGTTGTTGTTGAGATGATTTTTGAGATAGAAATATCATTATGATGATGTAAAAAGAGTGCAGAAATTTTATAAAAATATGATATGCTTATGCTCTATTTTCACTGTTTATATACGTGGATCTCATTGGGTGTTATAGAGATGGATTAAAGTAAGTAGGAGTTAAAGAAAAGGCTAGTGTAATATGATGTCTTGAAATAGGAAGGATTAAGGTGATTGTTAGAGATGAAATGAAGGTGTTAAAGAAAGTGAAGAAGTGTAGAAAATATGATGAATATGTATATATAATATGTTTTGTTTTTTATGTTTATGACTAATCATAGATTTTGATTTGTGATTGAATGAGTTGAGCTAAAATGGAATTAGGAATGAAGAGGAAATAATAAGTACATAATTTAGAATGATAGACTAAGCAAAAGAGATGAAAGAGTGATGAAAAATGTTGTTTTGTAAATTTTGGGAAAGATCGTCTGTCACGATCATGACAGAGAGGAAACCATAGAGGATTTGAACGATCATGCAGAAGCACGATCGTGACAGAGAGGGAACCTCAGAGGGATTGTGACAGAAAGGATTATCTGGGAGTTGTAAGCACATTTGTGATGGGAAGGAGAAATTAGGTAGTGCACGATCGTGCACAAGCACGATCGTTACAGAGAAGAATCAGGAGGAAGTGCACGATCGTGACAGTGAAGGTGCCATGCTTTTTGATAGATTACTACACCGTTCACTCTTTTGACCATAACTTCTTCTCCAAACCTCCGATTGACTTGAAATTTGAACCACAAGCTCCTCACACATTGTCTTTCCTCTCCAAAAAATTTCATGGCCATCTGAATTCATTAGGAAAGGATTGATAATGTTTGATTGATGAGTTTAGGATGAAAATGATGAAGTGGGCTGGAATTTCTTAAATGGAGTGTTTTCACTAAACAAGCTTCTGTATTCTAGCCATAACTTAATCTGTACATATCCAAATGGGATTATTTTAAGTTTATATTAAATTAGAGATATAAGGATACAATTTCATGAGGGAATCGAATTTTATTTCTATCTCTAAGAGTTTCAAAATTTGTCTTGAAATTGAGTACTGAGTAGTGTAGTAGTTTAAGTACATTATGAAGTATTTTGTGTATAACTTGAAGAATACTTAACCAAATTGTGAGACATTTGTGTCATTAGAAACTTAAGACATTTGAGAAAATTTGTTTAGAAGAAGGTGATGCCTAAATACTTTATTTTTCTTATCTTAATGACCATGCAAAATTGACTCGAGAATCTGTTTTGAGAAAAAGTTGGAATGATCGATTGAGCTATGAACTTAGAATAAAATTTGTTTTATTGAGGTGTAAACCTAAGTTCAAATTGGACTTATATTAGTTTTGATATATGAATGATCTTGTGATGAGAATAAAGGAAATATACCCAGGGTTGTCCTTGAGCATGCATTGTACATAATTCATATATACATATATGCAAAAACGAATACTTATAATTGTGCAAAGTTGTGATATGTGTAAGTGTATGTTGCATGTTATAGAAGAGCATTTAGAGTGTCAACATCCAAACGTTGTCGGGACTTCGAGCCAATAGCTATCTGGAGCAAACTGTGAGTAACCTAGATGGTCTCATTTAATAAATGGTCTGTTTTAAATGTTATATTGAATTATTATGTGAATGTAATTGTGTTGATTCCAGAAATTGACTCTACGAGGCGTTTGATGCATGAAATACATATTAGAAGTACTCATCGAATGTGAATTTGACGAAATAAGTGATTCTTAATGTATATGTTGAATGTTGGACCAAGGTCTGATGACAAATGTGAATGAGAATGCGATAGTGAATATGATCGTGTAATATTGAACAATTTGGATTGACTGAATATATGTGATGCATTTCATTATAAGAATACGTGAATAGATAATGGCAATTGTGACCTGTGCAGCCACCGAAAAAGAGTTTAAAGCTTAGAATGTGATTAAGAGTCAAAGGCTTACTATATATAATGAGCCCTATATCTCCAATTGTTAAGGGATAGTTATAGACACTCGGTCACAACAACGTAATAATTGGAAATGAGTCTCATAAGCATTACATATACATTTAATATGTATGCTACAAATGATTTAAATTGATTGGTGAATTGTGTTGAATGAGAATGTGAAAATTGTGAACAAAGAATTTTGCGATGTTACATGATGATAAAGGCAATGGTGTGAATTATGTGATTGTATGTGTTGATGTATTATATGATTTGAGTGAACCATTGAGGATTGTTAACTTACTGAGTTGGTAAAACTCACTAAAATTGCAACGTTGACATTTCAGGTTCGATAGAGATGATATAGCTTCTAAGTCAAATAAGAAGAGAGCAAGCATTGATTTTGGATAGAAGACATGGCTCAAAGGTCGGTCAGTTGAGACTAAAGGCCTTAGATAAAAGTTTTGTATAATTCCTCATATATATAGCGTGTTAGATACACAGAGATGTAAACTTTGATTAGTTTTGATAATGTACACATATGGATGTTTTATAAAGCTACAATGTACATATTCTGTTTTATGAAATGAAATGAAAAATTTTGGTTTTCAAATATGGTGACATTTACGCTTTTAATGATGATGCCAGGATTAAGTTAGAGACATGACTACTCTAACATGCCATTATTATAGGTTATGTACTAAAATATCCTCAAGATGTTCAGGTATATACTCTATGGTAATGGGGTACTACAACTCTGTTCTTCATTTGTTGCATTATTTCTCTGTGTTTTACTTTTATGTTGTTAATTAAAATTATTACCCTGTTAGCTTAACCAACTAACTCTCTGTAGCTTTTGATAGTTCATGTGCTTATTTACTTGGTTGTTACTTTTATACTTCTCTTATACTGATAAAGATGGGATTGAAGTATAGGAAGATGAAGAATCTTGTTATTTCCATGATTATTAATATAGTTATTTTAGTCAAATATGCATGATTAAGGGACTATGTTGTTGTCCTCTGTTTGTTATAGTTTCTGAACTGAATTGATGTAATAATATGACCAAACTTTGAATCATTTTCATATTAAACGAAGGATCGAGAGAAGAATTTTAATATGGAACGAGAAACTATAGACCCTTAGGTTAAGAACTAGAAATATATTAACTTAAGTGGTAATAAGTAGTCGGATTTCCATAATTAATTCAAATGATAACTTGTCGAATATGAAAGTTAGACTTAGTTTATTATTCGAGTTGATTTTAGAACCCAACTGTTAATTTTAGGAAGACAACTACCCAATCATTTCTCCTTAGTCATGCATAGGAGAATAAATTAGTGAAATTAATTCTCAAGAGTTTCCTAATTCGATTAATCTATTCATTTTTGCTTCTAGTTAAATTAGTTTACTTCTTTGTTTAATTTTGTGATTTTCTTTAAATCCTTCACTCAACAAATCGGGATAGGATGTTTAGGATTGCATTTTTTTTGTTCAAGGTTAATTTGAGTGGACCAATTTGACCTCTGTGGGAAACAACCTTGGTTATTCAAATACAACTACCTAGTATACTTGCGGGTAGGATAGCCTAGGTATTTTTAGAACTTAATTTGGGCACAGCAATCATAAGCATGGATGAGGCCCAAAAGAGATTGGAAGGAAAGTTTGATGAAGTAGTTAAGAACCACGTCTCTTCTATTTACAATCTATAGTTCAAGTGGGCTAGTGACCAATTCATTATATATAAAATGTGTGGGGAGCCTACTGATCTTTTAAAAATTGCAAGAATTCTCATGAAAGATTATTTAGTAATAGTTGCCTTTTTTATTAATAATAAATGCGTACTTATAAGTGTCATAGGTGTATGAATAGGGTGTTAAAGTTTTGATTGATATGTATATTCAAATCAAAGAACTTAAACATGAAAGGAATAAATTAGTATGTTGGCACATTTTGAATGATTTGTGTGTGAAGTTAAGTTAATTCCATAAGATTTGAAGCCATTGTACCATTATTGTATTATTGCATCAATGTGTGATTATATGTTTATGTGTTTTGAACTGTTTGTATTTTTAATTTTTTTTAAGTATGGGGATGTTGATAGATGTAAATTATACTCTATTTTTAAGTGCTTAAGTGTATTTTTAAGTGTTTCTTTGATGATTATCATGTGTATAGGGTTATAATTGCAATATTGTTAGTGTTTTTTTATGTATTCTAAGTGTTTGTGTGCTTTAGAGCAAGAACTTGATCTTAATTTTATATTTTATTAGTTATTCGATGTGTTTGTGGGTGTTGAAAATAAGATAATTAAAGAACAAGGAAGATTTGAAGCAAATTAGGGAGACACAACCATGTATGTCTCTTAGTACATGTAAATTATTAATTTTGAAGACTTTTAAGCTATACACAGTTTGATACACAGCCGTTTATCAGACTACGTATCTCCCAATGAGTGAAACAACGAATTTCAACTTTTCCAACTTGCGAATCTTTTTGGTCTTTTAAGGTTTCAAGGCTATTTTTAGAACCAAATAAAATGGGAAAACCCTAAAAACAACCCTATGACCCTAAAATACTACTTAAAAATGTGAAACACACAAAAAACGTAGCAACCATCATAAAAAAGTGGATCAAAGTTTGAGATCAAGAACATCATCAGAAAATTCCAACTTTCTAGATCAAGGAGTAAATAAAGTTTTCATTCCTTTTCCCTTCTTTCTTTCTTTATTATTGATGTGTAATTGGATTTCCAAGATGCTAAACATGTTCATGAGTTTCTAAAATCCAGATTAGGGTTTATTCTTAATTTATTTTGTGAATTTGATTATTATTGATTCTTAATTTATTTTGTGAACTTGATTATTATTGATTCAATGCAAAATTATGATGTTGTGATGATTGTACATATCTTAATTTGATAATAAATCAAGAGAGTGAGTGAAAAGTAATATAATTAAATTGAGCAACGAGAGTTGGTAATTTAATAAGTCACGTGATTATCAAATCAACTATCATTCGAAGATAGATCTTGTGTGAGAACTTGATTTTTCAATAGATAGCTTCAAATCTAATTGAAAACGTTAAGAAAGTTTTATAAATCGAGAGGTTGGAACATCAAAATTTTTGGGATTCAATTAGGGTTAATTAGTTAGGTCTTGAAAGATAGTAATCAATACCTCAGGAAATCTAGGATCAACACATAATTGGATCAATAATAATTAAGGAAAGAATAAATCCTAAACATTCATCCTTGATCAACCTTACTTCAATTTGATAGCTTACTTGTTATTTGTTTTTCTGCTCGTAGTATTTACTTTTTTAATTTCCTTTATTATTTTTTATTGAAATCATATTCTACTACCTTAAACAAAGTTAGGTTGAAATTGTTTTATTTATTTCCTTATAGAATCGATACCTTTCGATACTACAAGATATGATCCGTATACTTGTAGGTATTGAGAGTTTTATTGGATATAAAACTTGCTAAACAAGTGTATTGAGCAATTACTATAAATTTATATGGGAGTCAAACATTGCACCTGTAACTTCTTCACGTTGTGGTTGTCATCTCTGCAAAGGTTAGCTACAGCCTACAAGAGACGAGCTAAAATTTGATGCTCCTGATCTAAAATATGCTATATGAAAATTCATTGGAGACACATGATCATCTATTTTAACTTGAATTAGAATAACCAGACTTGCATGGATACAATGACGTGGGCAGCTAAGGTGAAACTGAATGTGAGAGGCGATGATAAGATGTTCAAAGCTGGTTCTGCTCTTTAGTTCATTACACATGGAGAACTGGGAATGCTAGAATGTTTGGTGATGCTAAGGCTGACTGGTATTATAACTTGCGAAGGATACATGACCAAGCTCAGACACATTGCTTTGATAAAGTAATACAAGGACTTGATTACAACAAGGATGAAAATTAAATTAAACTTATGAAGCATGACTATTACACTTCCACTTTCTCTATTTATCTGTAACTGTACTTGATTGAATCCAAAATCAATTGGAGTTGTTTGTTGCTCTTGTAATGACACTGTTCTTCCATTAATGAATTCATTAATTACCTTCAAAGAAAAAGGGTGGTTATGACTATGCATTGACCTCAAACAAGTGCGTCACTGAAGGCCATAAGCAAGCAAGGCACCTACTGCACCAACACCAGCCAGCAGACCAATAACCACTCCAATTGGAGGCAATCCACCACCAATTGCTTTTCCAGTATTGACATCGTACCTTGCAAACCTCTTTTTGGGTGCTCTACACTGTGGACAAACATATGCATCCGGCTGCAGAATTTGAAGGAACGAGAAAATGAGAGTGGCATTTGATGGGAATATACTTATCAAGTGATCAATTGATGATGTATATTTGGACTATTTTTCAATTCTTGACAAGTTTTCTGTCCTTAAATCAACAAACAAGACAAACATACCTGTTCTTCAAATGGTTTTGTTAAGGTGTATATGTATCCACAATCGAGACATATGTGAGTAGCTCTGGCCTGCGGAACAATTTGCACCGTTAGTATCTAGGTGAATCAGTAACCACTGTTCCTCATTCGAAGCCAGGACAATCAAATACTTATTATTAAAGCATCCTTGCCTTCTGAGCCTCAGTCAACTTCCTTCCAAACCGAGGAGGAGCTGGACGCTTCGGAAGTCGTTTCACATCTACATCTGCACCTCTGCATGACATTAAAGACGGAGGAGATGAATGCAAAGTTTTTCTTTTGAAATGAACAAATTGCAGCAGCGATCTTAGTTCACCATCTTATCTTTATATCTCTGGTTTCTTTATTCATCTGATTTTCACCATCAGCATATTTGTGCCCGATTTCAATCACATTTTTTAAACAACATGATGAGACTTATCTCGCTAAAGCTTTTACTCCAAGTGCCTCGAGAGGCTTTGTTTTCCTTATCATTTATCTAAAAAACCAGCCTTTTCTCTGTGGCAGAGATTGAATCTCGTTTTCTTCAACATTACTAAGTGATGGTCATTATTCTGGAACCAATGTTTAATGAAAATTTTATATCAACTCTATGAACCATGAAGTTTTCATAAAAGGAGAAAAAAAAATTTCTCAGCAGTGTCAAGATATTTGGACCCAATTTCTAAATGGTGGAACATTTAGTAATCCTGGGAAGACGTTAACCGACAGTGATGTCGGTGGTATCCAAAGCACTTGAGATGCTATGTTCTAATTTGCAGATATCGAGACATAATGCCTTCCGACCTGCATGGTCCTTAAAACTACATTTGGAGAGAAGCAAAAGTGGATTGTGGAAAAAGAAAGTTCGGTTCAAAATCCTTATATTGTTTCAGATGAAAGTTAACAGTGCTTGAAGTTTTCTCCTATTTTCACTTCATGCAATAAAATTCGAGCAATTGAAGTCCCAGTTTTTCAAACATGTTGAAGCAAGATTCTGTAATTCTTGGGAATCTAAGCACAAATGCAAATAAATATTTAAAAGGAATTGGCATGTGTTGAGGTCATGGAAACCTGCTGACAACGAAGTAAACAGATTCAGGCTTTGCTTGGATAGCAGTTTTAGTAAATCCAAGTTTATCAGCAGGCCAAAGTTCATCGCCGAAGAAGCTGCTAGTGTACAGCACTTGGTCTCCTGCTTTAAGCCCTGCTTTTGCTGCATTCCCTCCTCCCTCTACAGCCTAACAAAACACCAATTACGTTATCATTAAGTTTCACAAATGGCTCTTACTCTTTCCAGAACCAAGTGCGTCGAATAAGCCAGAGACGTGACTCACAGTGATGACAACACCACCACCAGTCTTTTGACCCAAAGTGAGGCCAAGTGGCTTGTCAACCTCAACCTCAACAGTCTTGGCAGCGCCAGCAGCTCTGGCAGTAATCTGAAGAATCTTTTTTTCCCCAGCAAAGCCGTTCTGTTTCTCGGCTAGAAAGATGTCTGATGAAGAAGCCCTTTTGGAATCCTTAATTGAAAGGCCTTGGAAGTATGTTCTCTGGAGTAGGAAAGAAATAATATGCTCGAGTCAAAGGCTAATAAAGTTCAGTATAGAAAGAAACCTGGCCATAAACTAAGAAGACAAACCTGAAGCTGAGAGGATACAAGAGGTTTGAAAGATGGGGTGGAAGCTGTGACTTTGTCGGAGTAATTCCTGGTAAGAGCTGCGGAACAAGAGGGAGCACCGGCAACCACAGCAGACGGCATTGTTCACACTTGAACCAGATATAGATGGATGCAGAGAAAGATTGAGAGAGGGTGCTATGAGGAAAAATGGCTGTTTTAATGAGAATTTAGCGGTTGGATCTGTTGCTCTGCTGGTTGTTGATTAAATTAGAGGACAAAATTGTTGGGCAGATAAGATAGCTAGCCTGTGGCAGTGGAACACGGCCCAGTGGCGAGTGTGAGAGCCACGGGACATCAGTGTACTCGTATGCCACTAATTAACTACAAGACAAGATATATGGATTCCACTTACTCTAAATATATATATATATATATTATCAAATTTTTATTTACAAAATCATATTTTATTTATATTATTATGTATATATACTAAAGACGAGTTTGGATGGACGACTACGCAATCCATCCAGCTCGTCCATTTAATCTGACGGCTTATATCTGTTGATAGAAACAATCCATCTCCGTCGTCCATTTAATCTGACGGCCTATATCTGTTCATAGAATGCTGTGCCGCGCATTCCATCTCATTCGTCCATTTTATCTGGTCATTGAATGTTGTGCCTTTCTTAATCCATCTCGTTCGTCTATTTTATCTAGTCAGTGAATGTTGTGCCAAAGCTTTCTCTATTACTTTCCCTAGAGTTTCGCAATTACTCTGCCTCGAACAGTTCTAAAAAGTTTTCTCTCTCTTTCCTTACCTCTCTGCCCTCGGTTTTCTCTGCAAAGTTTTCATGCTCGGCGCTAGACGACCAGGATGGCCTACGGTTTTGTACGGTTTTGTTCAACGCAGATGGTTGGGGGTTTTCCTTTTTACTTTTGTTTCTCTGCAGCTGTGATAAGTTTTCTTTTCCTTTATTTTTTGTGCTCTTTGTTTCTCTATAGGTGTTGCAGTTTCTCTCCGACAGGTGTTTCTCTTTATGTTGTGAAGCGGTCGGTTATTTCTCCCGCGCCTCTGCAGGTGTTGCAGTTTCTCTGCGACAGGTGTTTCTTTTTCGAGTTTGGTAAGTTCTCAAGTTTTCCTTTTCCTTTTTTGTTCAACGCAGATGGTTGGAGGCAAGTTTTCATTTTTGTTTTAGGTTCTCTGCAATTGTGATAAGGTTTTCTTTCCTTTATTTTTTGTGTTCTTTGTTTCTCTGCAGGTGTTGTAGTTTCTCTCCGGCAGGTGTTTCTCTTTGTGTTGTGAAGTGATCAGTTATTTCTCCTTTGCCTCTGCAGGTGTTGCAATTTCTCTGCGGCAGATGTTTCTCTTTTGAGTTTGGTAAGTTCTCAAGTTTTCCTTTTTCTTTTTTTGTTTTTTTTGTGAAGTGGTCTTTTCTTCTTTATGTTATGAAGTGGTCGATTATTTCTTTTGTTTCTCTGCAGGTGTTGCAGTTTCTTTCCGGCAGGTGTTTATGTTTCGGCTTTGGTAAGTTTTTGTTCTGTGATACGTTTTCTTTTTTCCCTTTTCCTTTATTTTTTGTCCTTTTGTGTCGATGTGTTGTTAAGTTCTCGGTACTCTGTAGGTGTTGCAGTTTCTGTGCCTTTTTACTTCGGTGAGCTTTTCCTCTGTAGTTGTCATAAGTTTTCCTTTTTTCTTTTTCCTTTTTTCCTTTATTTCTTGACCTTAAGTTCACGTTTTCCTTTTGTTTATCTGTAGGTGTTGCAGTTTCTCTCCCGCAGGTGTGGTAAGTTTTCGTTTTTGCTTGATTTTGTTTTCCTTTTTGGGTATGTGCTTTTCCTAGGACTCTCATCCAGGTTTTATTGTGTGTACAGATGGCCTGCGGTTTTGTTCAACACATATGACCTGCGGTTTTTTTTTTCGAGTTTTACTTTCTACTTTGGTAAGTTTTAAGTTTTCCTTTATCGTTTTTCCTTTTTTTTAATCCTTTTTCTCTTTATATTGTTTTGTTTCTCTGCAGGTGTTATGGCCTAAACTTCTCTTTTCGTGCAGGTTTTATTTTATTGTGGACAAACGTGTTGATCAAGACTGTGATAAGATCTTGGAACAATTTGTCATGATGTCATTCTGATTCATTCCGCCAAAATAGAAGACGATATTGAAGCGGTTGAATTCTATAACTCGGACCTGAGTGAGTATGGACCAGGATGAACCCTTTTCTACATTCAATTTCCCGTTGAATTGTCATTGCTTGACGAGCATTTGTTGGTATCTAGATGGAAATTAATGAATTGTCATTGCTTGACGAGCGTTTGCAGGTATCTAGATGGAAATCAATGTGTTCTTCTTAAGCTATGAAAGACATGGAAAAAACCTTAATAGAAGAAATGTCTTTCTACATTCACATTTGTCTATATACTTCCTTCTACTTCTTTGTCTTCGTCTTAATTTTCTCTTTCTCAAGTAAATATATACACAATTAATATATATTGTAGTTAAAATAATGGAACAAGAAAGTGAGACGGAAGCAGAAACATATGAGACGGAATGAACAAGTAAAAATCAGGCGGAATGAATAAGTAAAAATCAGACGGAGGCAACATATGAGACGGAATGGACAAGTAAAAAACAGACGGAAGCTACATATGAGACGGAATGATCAAGAAAAACTCAGACGAAATGAACAAGTAAAAATCAGACATTCAATTTCCCGTTGAATTGTCATTGCTTGACAAACGTTTGCTGGTATCTAGATGGAAATCAATGTGTTCTCCATAAGCTATGAAAGACTTGGAAAAACCCTTAATAGAAGAAACACCTTTCTACATTCACGTTTGTCTATGTACTTCGTTCTACTTCTTTGTCTTTGTCTTAATTTTCTCTTTCTCAAGTAAATATATACACATTTAATGTATATTTTAGTTAAAATAATAGAACAAGAAAGTGAGACGGAAGCAAAAACATACGAGACAGAATGAACAAGTAAAATCAGGTGGAATGAATAAGTAAAAATCAGACGGAGGCAACGTATGAGACGGAGTGGACAAGTAAAAATCAGACGGAAGCTACATATGAGACGGAATGATCAAGAAAAAATCAGACGGAATGAACAAGTAAAAATCAGACGGAAGCATAAGCAGAAATTAGACGGAACGTGGGAATAAAATATGAGACGGACGATAAAATCAAGCGAAAGCGCTAATTAATTAAGTTGCACGATAGTTAAATCACTTTAGATTTCACTGGTTCGTCTGATTTTGCTTTCTTCAACCTTAGTAAAAGGGTTTTGCGCTTCCCTCCGCTTTTGGTTTTGCGTTTTCGTCTGCTTTTTCTCCGTGTTAAATATTAAAAAAATATGATATTGAAGCGGTTGAATTCTATAACTTGAATAGCGCTCTCTTCGCGCTTCGTCTCATTTTCCAATCCTCTGCTTCGTCTTACGTTTGCAAATATCAATTTAAAATGAATTGAATAAATTATGTTATCCTTCTTCCAGTAAACGAATTCGACAAAGTTCGGCTTTAAATCGTTCGACATTTTTTGTCGCTTTCCCAATCCGTATCTTTACTTGACACATTATATACGTTATATTTACTTTACACATTATATACGTTACAGATCCAAATGTCTTCCTCTTCTGTATCTTTACTTTACACATTATATACGTTACAGATCCAAATGTCTTCCTCTTCTGTAGACGTGTAAAAATTTTTTTTACGTTTCTCTAGGAAAATCACTGCCGTTTGACTGTATCATCTTGGAATTCTGCCTCTCAGTTAATGGAACGTAATGATCTATTTTGGTTTCGATTATTCAAACGTTGCTAATAAGTCACATTGAAATTGCTTCCCTACCAGACGGAAATAAATCTGGCGTGTCGAATTTCTCTTATAAAATTTGATATTTACTAATTAGTCCATCAAAATTTTACTACTGCCCCTCCTTTAATAGAATGCAACTCTTCGAGTCTTTTAATAGACAGTTATATTTCTGCCTTGCCACACGCTTTCTCCTGTAACTTCAATCAAACATTTTGTACCCTGTTGTTTTCACATGAGCTAGATGTGTTTCTCCATTGGTTGAATGGGTTGCTCAAGTGATTGGAAGCATTCAACCGATGGAAAAACACATCTAGCTGATGCAGAAAAGAATG
Source organism: Erythroxylum incrassatum (assembly GCA_026546855.1). Taxonomy (NCBI): domain Eukaryota; kingdom Viridiplantae; phylum Streptophyta; class Magnoliopsida; order Malpighiales; family Erythroxylaceae; genus Erythroxylum; species Erythroxylum incrassatum. Next base: position 15,461,709 of record JANVCL010000006.1, read on the forward strand.
ATAAGAATCACTACATTTTAGT
>JANVCL010000006.1:15463701-15474204 GCA_026546855.1 Erythroxylum incrassatum
AAGTGGCCAACATAACCGGGAACCTAATGGGTCACACGCATAAGAGTGATTCGGAGAATTCGTAAAATAGTTTTGGATAGAGATCCAATATATGGAGAGCAATAGAACTAAATGGATCCCGATGAGATCGGGATATGTCCCGATGAGATCGCGATATCGATATTGCTGAAATAGGTCTCTGGTGTTTTTTTCATAGTGGGACCCGGTAGGCCGGTAGGACCAACCCCAGTGTGACTGGACCACTTCAGCATTTATATATATATATATCTTATTAATTAATTAAGGAATTAATATATATATATATTCATCCACGTTGAAAGGAGGAGAAGAGAATAAGACAAAACATATAATAATTACATAGATTATTTAATTGTTATATGGCATCAACGTGGAAAGGTACCATTTAATGTCTTTAAATGGTTAAAGACAAATGGTTATAAGAAGACAAATTGGAGATGATGGTCGTAGATATATATGAGAGGGATTGAAGAATTAAAGTGTGGTCTTTGGTGAGTTTTGAAAAGGTTTCAAGGCTTCCCTCTCTCCAATCCACGACATTCTTCTTCTCCAAGCTTCTTCATCGTTTTCTCCTTGGCTCTCCAAGAATAAGGTAAGAGCTAGCACTCTTTACTTTATTCTAGCTATTCTCGGTTCAAAGAGTTTGCCCCGGTTAGGTTCTCCGACCTCTGCGTGGATACCGTTAGAGACAGTCTCTTTTGGTCGTTATGGTTTGACATCTTTATATAGACACATAGATCCTGGCTTTCGGGAAGGTCCTGGAACAATTTCTTTGTTTTCCTCACTGTGTGTATGTGATGCACACACCGGAATTTTCCTACAAGCTCTACACTCTGCCCATATTAAAAATTCAATATGGTATCAGAGCTCAATGTGTTACCGAGCCCAGTACAATATTCATAACATTTCTGTTTACATTAAATAAGCTGTTGAAAAAGCTAAGCAACCAAACATCTTTCATAGCTGTTTGAAAAGTCAAATAGCTCTGATACCATGTTAGAATTTACAATGGGCCTACGGGTCCACACGAGAAGGAAAGTTTGACCACATATAAATTCAAGTGAGGTTCCATCCTAAAACCAATTGGTGATAGGTGGAGTAGCCCACTAGATTTATATGTTGGTCTTCTTTCCTCTCTTTTTTCAATGTGGGACAAATTCCTACTCTTATATTTCAACACAACTTAATTGAAAGAGATTGCTAATGGATAATTGAAAGAATCAATAGATCCATGCTTTTATCAAATGAAGAAAATAGAGATACAATTATACAAATCAACTATACATTTGGAAAATGTTAAATGTTCGAAAATGCAATTGATTAAATTTTAGTTTTATTACTAATTTACTATACAATTATAGGGACCTCCTCGAATCCTCCTCCACAGATTTATTATTATTAATTGGCAATAATATAATTTAATACTCAATACTATTATACTAATTTTAAAAATATGTAACAAAATATTATATCAATTAATTATTTACCAATACTATTATGCTAATTTTAAGAATATGTAACAAAAATTATATCAATTAATTATTTACTTTAAAATTTAAATAATATCAAGATTATTTAAATTCTCATTCCTGGTTTTAAATTGAAACTTTCAACTCTCAATTTATTCATGCCCATTGCATTTCATTCACCAACTTCCTCAGAAAACTTAAGATAAATGAATCCCACATAAACCACAACCAAACCAGTCATAAGCCAAACCACCAAGATGAAAACAAATCTTGCATTATTTATTCATTTCATTCATCTCCAATCCTCTAGGTATCTAATTCCAACCCAACACAAATAACAAATCTAATTCACAATTTAATTCCAAGTTCCATGTTCCAACAATTCAACCCATTCACAAATGCAATTAAGCCAAAAAAAAATCAATTGAAAACACACCCAAAAAAATTCGCAATTTATTGCTTTGGGTTTTTGGGTCGGGTTGGGTTTGGATTTAGAACTTTTCCATATCTGGCTATTCCAGATGTGGTGGTGGCAGGCAGCGGTGGATGGTGATGGCAGGAGGAGAGTAGACAGTGGACAGTGGAGGAGGGCTGAAGCCGTTCGGTGGTGGTGTGGATTCGGTGGAGAGGGCTGTTGGTGCAGTGGTGGCGTGGAGGAAGTCGTGTGGTGGCTCAGTTGTTGCTGGAGAAGGAAAACTAACCGTTAGAGAGGAGAACGAGAGAGAGAATGGAGACTCTGTCGTGTGAAAGAGAATGGAGAAGGAGAGTGAGAGAGAGAAACCAAAATGAAAAATGAGAGACGAAATGAAGCAGATGGGTCGGTCGTAAGGTGAGGGGAGGGGTTAGGGATAAAATTTTCAATTTTTGCTAATCAGTCCCTCAAAATTTTGGAACTTATACATGCGGTATTTTGAATACTCGTAAGACAAGTATCGACCGGTATCAACGAAAAAGGATTTCGATCGGTACTAAATGCTGATACCGTTCTATTTTTTTGCTAGTATGGTACCTTTCGGTCGATATTGACTGATACAGAGGGAACATATTTTTTGTCTAGTTTTATTATATTTTATTTTATCTCATAAAATCTTAACTATTTATTTTGCGAGCCCTATGCAGGATTCACGCGAGACCCACATAAATAAACAGCTAAATTTATTGGATATAATAAGATACCATAATATTATACAGAAGATCTAAACTCCGATACGAACCGTATTCTTCACACTAACATCTCCTTCTAATAGATTGAAGTCAAGCGTTGCAGGTAGACTTCACCGACTGTCGTACTCTTGTCTACTTTATATCGTCATGCTTGACAAGTAAGGTAAATTACCCTACTTGTCACATGCATGTAGCAGATTCAAAACATCGAAAAGTGCCTCCATCCTCTGTATTTCAAGTCAAAATTCTATTTATAACTTAATATCTATTTTTAATTATTAAACTAAATTTTATTTAAAATTATATATTTTAAATTGAAATTATATTTATTAATAATTATTAAATTATACTTATTTTATCTTTAAAATTATGATTTAGATTAATTATAAATTTAGTTTAAGTTATTAAATTAAATTATTCATAATTTTGTTAATAATTAATAATAAATAGTATAATAAAATTACATTAAATTGAATTATTTATAATTCTTATTAATAATTAAATAATATATATTTAGTTGATAATAAATTCTATTACTAAAAAATAGAAATAGAAAATAAAAATCACTATATATATATAAGATTAGAAATATTAAAGTATAACATGGGTCAAACGGATTCACTTGTAAACATAATAAAAGAAAGTTTAAAGTTCGGGTTGAGATCGTCTGTTTCGGATTGCCTGTACCTATCCAGTGCCAACTTCTCCCATCCTCATATTTTACACTGTCTCATTTATTTATTGTGAAAACATTTGGTACAGGATGATACACAAGATTGGGAACAGAGGATCTGTGTCCTTAAAGTTCTCCATATAAAAGTAAAAGAATTAGTTAACGAGTACTTTGCTCCGTAACTTACCATAAATTGTCAAAATGAAAGCTGATAGTGAAGATAAAGGAGATGTTATTGTTGGAAAAATTTTGAGGTCAACGACATAATAAGTTTTGTTGCGTTGTGTGTTCTATGAAGGAGTTCAAAGACATGAGCATTTTAACCATTAATGAATAACAAATTAATTAGCTTGCTTGAGCATGCGTCCTAATATTGAAGAAGAATATGTTGTAAAGATTACTCATGGAGACCAATATGGAGGAAGAGGCCAAGGAGGTGGAAGACAAAGAAGAGGTAGGCAAGGCTTCAACAAAGTCATAATGGTTGCTATAATTGTCATAAGCTCGGGCATATATTTTCAATGGGAATGTTCAAGTAAAGAGAATGAAGCTAAACTACACAAAGACACAATAAGACATTGTTGATGGCATATATGGACAATAATAAGGCTAATATAGATGATATGTAGTTTCTTTGACGAGGATAAATCAATCGTAGGTGTGAGAAGAAGAATGTTTCTCAGATTTTGTGATAAATTCAAAGATTCAGTGACGTTATACAACTCTAGCATAGTTATCACAAGGAAGGGTAACATAAGGCTAAAGGTGAATAGAAACATACAGATCATTGCTGGTGTTTTTATATGCTAGAACTGAAGAACAATCTATTGAATATTTATGGGGAAGTTATAAGAAAAAAGGATGACCATGCAGTTTTAACAAGGAAAGTGTATGGGGTTTCATTATAAGAAAGTCTTAATTACAACAAATACGAAGATGTTTTCTAATCTAACGTTCATTCTACATTTTATATCGCAACCATTAGCATCCATTTATTTTAAACCAACTATTGTAGATGTGGTGCAATTTTGTGATTCTAGATATGGAAACTTAAACTTTAAAGGCTTATAGAATCTTCACACAAGTCTCTTTCAAAGCTATGCAAGGAGTGTTGGGAAGCAACAGATAGACTCATTTCCAAAGAATACCATTTGGACAGCTTCATAAATTCTTTAGTCAGTTCATGCTGATATCTAGGCGCCCATCAAGCCTATCTCCGATAGTAAGAAAGAGGTATTCGGTTACTTTTATGGATGACTTGACTACTATAGAAAAACATGGGTTTATTTTTTAATAGAAAAGTTAAAACATTTGTTATTTAAAAAACTTTCAAGATTCATGTTGAAAAAGTTTTCCAAATTAGGAAATGATTTATGACTGGATTATAGAGATCGATTGCAGCTTGATAGTAGGAATTGAAATTTTCTCCTTACCATTTAGGCTCTCATCGTTATACAAAATAGAACACCATGATGAATACAAAATATACCTTCTTTCATAACATAGTATCAAAGCCTGATCTATCCATTTAAGGGTTTAGCTTTTGTTTTGCCCAAGTCAGCAGAAGTTATGCGTTTTTCTTTCTTCAATCTTAGTTCTACATTGGGAGCAATTACTTGAGTCACATGCTCGAAGTGATTTTTTTATTGTCACTGCCAGCACTCTTAGACTCGCTAGACATCGATCGACCTCTTCCCTAAGATTGGTTACAGGAAGCCCAGCGATTGAGTTCCTATATGCAGGCGCGTGGATGCGCATGCAACGGAGCTACGATATCTAGTCACCTTTTTAGGTGTGGCCTCTCTCTTCCACCTCTCCTGACTGCCTACTTTCTTCATCACCATTGACTGTCAAATCAATTCTCCATTAGTTTACCACTGAACTTTTTTGTTATCAAGTTTTAGTCTTTTACTCCTTGTGTTCCTAAATATGATGGTGTTATTGCTACTATAAGTAACTTATTTTTGTGTTGAAATTGGAGTTATTAGCAATGTTAGTTCCTTGGTGTGGCTGCTGGGATGGGACTAAGTTCCCTGGTGTGGCTCCTGGGATCGGGCTAAGTTCCCTGGTGTTGTTGCTGGGATCGAGCTAAATTCCTTGGTGAACATAGACATTCAACCTGTAGGTGCGATTCTTCTTTAAAGACGTGTTTGTTGCATATGTCCCTGTTTGGTTTGGTTTACTAAAATTTTCAGATTTATCTACCAAATAGTTTTGACATAATTGTATAGCTATATTTGATTTATTTTGCTATAATTGATAAGTAGAAATTAATTGTGGTTATTGAAGTTATTCCAATAATGTTTAAGATCACTGAACATAAGCTAACACGTCTTAACTATCTATATTGGAGGAAGATAATTATGGTTTACTTACGTTGTATTTCTAAAGTTGATCAGCTTAAATATGATCTAACGGCTGATAAGACAAAAAAGGAATGGCTAAAAGATAATGCTAGATTGTTTTTGCACGTCCAGAATTTGATAGATATTGAGGTAGTCAGCATGATTAATCATTGTGAGTATGTTAAGGAATTAATGAATTATCTGGAGTTTTCATATTTTGGAAAAGAAATTCTTCTCGGTCTATAAGGTTTGTAAGAATTTTATCAGGCAAAACAATATAACCAGTCTCTGCAAACCTATTTTATGAATTAAAAAAAAAGTTTATGAAGAACTAAAGGTCATGTTACCTTTTAGTTACGATATCAAGGTCCTATTACCTTGGAAAGTGATAATGCCAAAGAATATCTTTCTAATTCCTTTTAGACTTATATGCTTAAAAATGACGTCTTTACCAGACTTCTTATGTTGATCCACCATCTTAAAATGGTGTAACTAGAAGAAAAAAAGATATCTCCTTGGAAAAACTATGCACTTTTGATCCAAACACATGTCCTCAATTGTTTTTGACATGATGCGCTTTCAACAACATAATTTTTTATCAATTGTATGCCATTATCTATTCTTTATAGTAAGATTCCTTATCACGTCCTCTTTCCTAGCAAATATTTATTCCTCTTTAAGCCTCGTATATTTGGGAGTATATGTTTTGTCTATTATGTTAGCCTTCAAGTCACCAAATTAGATCCCCAAGTCTATAAATTATATCTTTGTAAGCTATTTTCATCTTCAAAAAAGGTATTGATACTATTATTCTAGTCTTAATAAATATCTTGTATATATTGTTGTCATATTTATAGAAAATATTTCTTCTTTTCCTACTCCTTCAAACCCTTGTAATATTCAAGGGAAGAATGATGATTTATTAGTATACCAAATCAATTAGCAGTACCAAATGTTACTTCTACACCTACCATTCGGATACTATGACCTCCACCTCCATATGTCTATCACATCTATTCCAAACGATGAGATGCTCCAAACACATGTTCAACACTAATTCCTTTTTCAAGATTAGATCCTAAAACAATGACCTAGACCTTCTAATTGCTCTTTATAAAGGTAAATGCCAATGCACTTACCCAATTTCATCTTTTGTTTCATATGACCATTTGTGATCTTTTTCGTGTTCTTTTGCTGCCTCTCTTTATACTAGATCTCTTCCTAAAACTATTCATAAGGCCATGTCTCATCTTGGCTAGCAAGCGGTAATGATAAAGGAGATAAATGTTGTTGATGCTAAAGGTATTTGATATTTAGTAAATTTACCTACATGAAAAAAAGCTATCATATGTAGGTGGGTATTTGTAGTTAAAGTCAATTACGATGGCTGAGTAGATTGACTTAAAGCCCCCGTTTTACTAAAGGTTATGCCCAAACTTATGATATGGACTAATAGGATATTTTCTTTCTTGTGGCCAAGTTGACATCTATTTGTTTGTTTGTTTATGTGTTAGCTACTTGTAGTTGGCCTTTATATTAGTTGGACATAAAAAATGGCTTTCTTACATGGAGACTTATATAAGGAGGTTTATATGGTGCAAACATCTAGGGTTTTATTGCTTAAAGGGAGTATGGGAAAGTATGCAAACTTCGAATAACTCTATATGGTCTAAAAAAGAATCCTCATGTTTGGTTTGGCAAATTTAGTCAATCAATTAGACAATTTTGAAGGAGTTAGAGCATGTTTAAGCATTCAATCTTTTACAAACACTCTGTGGCATTATTATTCTTGTTGTGTACGTGGATGATATTATTATTAACAGTAACATCGTAGAAATTTCATCTTTGAAAATGTTTCTTCACAGCTAATTTTAGATGAAAGATTTGGGCATATTAATGTTCTTCTTAGGGGTTACGGTGATAAGGAATAAGAAAGGTATCTTCTTATCTCAAAGAAACTATGTACCTAATTTCTTGTCTGAAACTAGGAAATTAAGGACTAAACTATATAATACTCTTATAACACCTAATCTGTAACTTAAAAAAGATGGAGACTTGTTTCAAGGTCATCGAGAAGTATAGGAGATTGGCTGAGAAATTGAATTATCTCATGATAACTCATCATTGCTTACTTTGTTAGCATAGTGAGTCAATTTATATTTTCTCCAACAAGTTAACATTGGGTCGCTAGATTAGATCCTATGTTACTTGAAGGGAGCTTTCAAACGAGGCATATTATATAAAAATCATACTTACACTTATATAGAGTAGTTGTCATATGCAGATTAGGAAAAATCCAAAATTGATACAAAATTTACCACATGTTATTGTGTTTTTGTTTGATTAAATTTGGACTTATAGAAAAGTAAGAAACATAATGTTGTATCTCGAATGAGTATAGAATCAAAATGTAGAGCTATGACACAATTTGTTTGTGAAATAATGTAAATATATTTGCTTTTGATTGAAATTAGTCTCAAAGTCTCAACGCCAACAAAGTTATAGTGCAATTATCATAATGCTCTTTATATAGCTTTTAATCGTATGCTTTATGAATAAAATAAGCATATTAAGATTGATTGTTATTTTTTTGTGAAAGAGTGTAACAAAACTTGGTTTCTACAAGATAAAGGCTTTAAATAAGACTTAGGATGAGTATCTTTGTAAGTTGTAACAAGCTAGAGATGATTAACATCCACACCTTAGTTTGAGGAGGAGTATTTCATATTAGGAATTGATTTATGTACAAATTTAGGATTGGATTATATGGATTCATTGTATTGATTATAGGGACTGAAATTATCTCCCTACCATTTTAGGCTCTCATTGTATATATAAATAGAAGAAATTAATGAATACAAAATATACCTTCCTTTTTAACAAAAAGAAATGCCATAGATTGGAGGGGAAAGTTTATATTATAAGAATTCAAAAGATAACTAAAAGTTGCATATACCCATAACAAAACGAAGTTGAGGAATTTTCGAAGAAGGTGTAGTTGATTTTGCTATGCTTGCATATGCTAATTTTATTCACTTCAAAGATGTAGTGAAGAATAAGAAATGAGTAAAGTCAAGGAAATTGAAACGAAAGAAATATTAAAAATTACAATTGTGAATTAACTGAATTATTTGGATTAGAAAAAAAAAGGTTAGAATAAAGTGGATTTACAACACTAAATTCAATGAAAATGGAGAAGTAAATGAGTATAAGGCTAGAGTTATGATAAAGAGGTATGCTCATCAATATGAGACAAATTATACATAAATATTTGCTCATATGACAAGAATAGATATAGTTCTCTTGGTAGTATCATTTGCAACTAAAAAAGGATGACATATCTACTAGCTAGATATGAAAATTCATGTCTAAAATGAAAATGAACAAATGGTTTTCAAGTTAAAGAAAGCAATTTATGCATTTAAACAAGTACCAGATTGATACAAATGTATATAAGCTTATTTTAGCAAGGAAGGATTAAACAAAGTGTGACTATAAGCTTACTATAAGCATATTATATTATTAAGAAAAGAAAGTATGACAACATGTTAATTGTAAGTTTGTAAATTGATGATTTTCTTTTTAATGAAATTGATGAATTAATGTTTACGAAGTTTAAAGTTTTCATAAAAGCATGAGTTGACATGACTAATCTTAAACTCGAAACAACTAGATTATGAATTGAATTACATTATTCTAATCCAAACCTCTGTAATACTTTCAAAACATACTTCTTTTGATTAATAAAAATCCCATTTGATGTTTATGGCAAGTCTTATTAGCAAGTATATGGAAAATTCAATAACCTCCATTTAAAGTTATAAAAGGGGTGTTAAGATATTTGAAAGGAATAAATCAATTTAAAAATTTCTATTATAAGAAGGTAGGAGAAGATAAACTTATTGCTTACACCGATAGTGATTATGTTCAAGACTTGAAAAACAAAAAGCACATATTATGTTATGTTCCTTTACTAAGTTTAGGAGATGTTTCTTGATCATCTAACTAACAACCATTAATTTAAAGTAGAATTTATTGTTGTAGCTTCCTATGCATATAGGCCTTATAGTTGAAAAGGGTGTTCAACTAGATCATAATCAAAGTGAAATAACTAGCATTTGTTATGATAGTAACTTCGTAATAAAAATTTCAAATAGTTTAATAATGCGTTATCACTAGAAGCATATAAATGTAAATTTCATTTCTTAAAAGAGTTTACCAAAGTTGGTACTGTGAGATTGGTTTATTAAGACAAAAGAAGTAGTTGCCACTTAATTGATGACCATTATTAATTCCGTTATAGTGGGGTCAAATTTTAACGTTTTCTAAATGTTAACATCTTAAGTGTTCTCTTTGGAATATTAGAGTTAAACTTGTTGATTGGTATAAAACTTAGGGTCAAAATTGACCCTTTTGTCCTGAATGTTTTCATAAAGTTGTATAGCTTATTAAGAACTTGTTTTTGAAGATGATAAACTAATTGCTTATAACATTAAGTTTAAGGAAAAAATTGTTAGAACTTGGTAAAATAACTTAGTCAATAGAGCCGTATTCTTATGGGCTTCATATTGCTTTGAATTATGAAAAACTCAAGGTTAAAGTTTCATAAAATTTGTGTTCTGCGAAGATTGCTTCAAACTGAAACTTACAGTTGCTTATCATAAAATAACTGGATTAACAACTACGATTTTCTAGAATCTGATGTGCGACAGATCCTTGCAGAACTCCTCGTGTCCTACGAGGTGGCATCTTACTCATTCAAATGTAAACACTAAGAATTAGCTACATTTCCAACTTATTTCCTACATGTATGCATGTTATGCATGTCACTTAA
>JANVCL010000006.1:15506135-15531621 GCA_026546855.1 Erythroxylum incrassatum
CCGGGAATGTCATGTATGCATGAACAGAAATTTGCATGTGCACAATGTAACTGTGTACCAATCCTATTATGCATGAACAGTCCTAATTAAGCCCAATCACTCTCATCCTATGCCAATTTACCATTCTACCCTTCCAATTGAGGGTGGGATGTTACATTCAACCCCTATCTTAATGTAGCCCCACCAAATAGCCCTTAGGGTTATCCTTCACGCAACCCACTGTGCACTCATTGTTGCCTATTGATTTGTTCCTATAGCGTCTGCGCCTGCTCTCTTCTGCACTGTTGCTCCACTGTAGCGTGATGGTACGATTTTATGTCCCATCCGCTGGTCCATCGTTCTCTAATCTTCGCAGCTGCCTCTTGATTTCACTTCTGCTCCATGCTCCTCGCCTGCTGTTGCCTCTTCTGCGTAGCTGCTGGGTCACGCCCATCGCACTGTAGCGTGATGATGGGATAATTTAACTTGGAGTCCCTTAAATCCTTACTGCTCGCCTCTCTTTGGAACGTTGTGTTGTGCTGCTCCTCAAACGCAGTGTATGGGCGCTGCGCACAAGCATGAAGAGGCTGGAGCTAAGCCTCCAGCCTCTTCACGCTTGCGCAAGCAACGATGCGTTTTGCACAAAACGACACACACTCCTCCAGTCTCTTCACGCTTGCGCAAGCAACGCTGCGTTTTGCACGAAACGACACACGCTCCTTCAGCCTCTTCACGCTTGCGCTATTGCTTTATTGCCTCTCCTACTTGTGTCGTTTTGTATCTTTTACTCCTTGCTAAGCTACCGTTTTTGCTTATGCTTTTTAATTCTTTTAAAAAAAATTTCTTCTTATGGAGAAAACTCTCCAAGCAAGCTATGTGCTGCCATTTCAAACTACCAAGAAAGTTGTTCTTTTCCTTGTTATATATTTGTGCTTCAGTTTGCTTTAGAATTTTGTCTTTTCGGTCTCAAATATATATCAACATATCCGACCTAGCAGAAACACAAATTGAATAACAGTTAAGCATTTTATCTTAAAAATAGGATTGAAATCACTTAGAAATACATAAGAAAATATAAGATAATTCAATCCTATCACTCATGTTAACATAAGAATGGAGCTAATATGCATTTTATCTTCAAAGGTGGAAAATTGTAACTTGAGTGCTTTGATTGTTTCACTGTGTATCCTTGATAGTTGTTTATCAATTTCCTTGAATATTCTCATATTCCTTTCATCTTGTACAACTTGTATTAGACATGACATAGCAATAAAAGGCACCATTACTTCATTTATCATGTATGTTTGAATTTGAACATCAAGCTACAATACCACTCAGCTGGTGCATCTCCTAACAAACATTTTTTAGTTATGTCCTTCCACAAAGGCTGAGTGAAATGGATCTGAAGAATAAGTGAGTAATACTTTCTTGTTAATACTTGCGTAAAACATATATGTTTGGAATAGCCATAAATTTATTCAATCTATCAATTGTAAGTAACCTATTCTTGATTGCTCTCCATAGTGTGATTGAAGCTCTAGGTATCATATACTTACACCAGATAAGTCTATACATGCTACCATATTTCCCTACTCTTGAAACAATTTTCTATAAGTAAAATTGGTGAATTTACCATTTCTAAACAAATTCCACTAATTAACATCTACTTTGTTTTCCTTGAGCTCATTACTATTGATTTGATTATATAAACAAGAATCTTGAATCCTTGATAAAATTTTAGTTTTATGTGCTAGACCATAAGCGACAAATTGATCAACCCCAATGATATTTCTAATCGAGTTGCCTCACTAATATCCTCATAAAGTCCATCAGTTAAACTTCTATCATACCAAAACGATATATTGATACAATTTTCCAATAATTTGATCACATATAGTTTGACTTTGCTTATGGGTTTGAAGATTGTTCTAGTTGTGATTATGGCAATTTTAGTTATATTGACTTTCCATAGATTTTTCCCTTTGATGTAATAAGCATTGATCCACTTGACCCATAGGGATTGCTTGTTTTCAATGATCATCCACAATTTTTTGGTAAGCATAACTAAATTACAAATCCTTAAAGGGAGCATATCCATCCCACCATGCTTTTTTAGAGAGCATACTTATAACCATTTAATGTGATTGTAGTGTTTATATGTTTTTGTTTCTAGACCACAAAAACGTTTTAAGAATAGCATCAATTGTCTTGATAACTTCCTTGGAAAAATACATGTGAGTTGCCCAATGTATAGTTAGTGCATTGAGTATAAAAGAGATGAGTTATGCTCTCCTAGCTAAGGGCAAAGCCTTCAAACTCCAACCTAATATCCTAGCCTATATTTTATCAATTAGCAATTTGTAATCCTCATAAGTTGTCTTAGAAGCAACAATAGGAACTCCTAGATATATAAATGGCAAGTCATGTTTGTTAAAACCTGTAATTTAAGGTATCGTTGCTTCCTGATCCATAGCCTTATTAGAGATTTAACAAGATCTTTTTCTAGAGTTCACTTCAAGTCCAGAAATTCTAGAAAACATTTTGTTTGTAGCCATCAAAGCTACCATATATATTTTCTCTGCCCTGGATAGTACAAGACCATATTTGTTATACTTAGCCTTTTACACTTAGAATGATATCTAAACTGCTTTGTTCTCTCCGCTACCCTCTTAAGTGTTCTAAAAAAAACCTTTTTATCCAAAGAGAATAGGTACGAAGATTTAGGATCTCCTTGCCTTATACCTTTGGTGCTTCTAAAACTCCTTGATGGTTCCCCATTTGTAAGTACATTGAAAGATGGAGTGGTAATGCATTGAAAAATCCACTCAATAAATATTTCAGGAAATGCCAATACTTTCATATTGTTAATAAGAAATTTCTACTCAACATTGTCATAGGCTTTCCTTAAATTAATCTTCAAGGTGCAGTTTCTACGACATCTTATTCTAGAGTAACCTTTCATAAAATTCTACATCAAAAGAATATTGTCACTCATTGATCTACCAGGTATATATGCCCCTTATGTTTCATCCATGTACTTGACCAAAATCCTCTTTAATCTATTAGCTATAACCTTGGAGATGATTTTATAGATGAAATTGGAATAAGCAATTGATTTATAGTCATTGAAGTGCGTCATCTTTCCTCCTTTTGAAATTAGATTTATGAAGTTTCTTTTAATCTTCTTGAGCAATTTTTTATGATTGAAGAATTCTAGAACAACTTCATGAACCATACTCCTAGTTAAATGCTAGGTTTTGTTAAAAAAACATCATATTAAAACCATCTGGACAAGGAGAATTATGTGGATTAATTGAATTTATCACTTCATCTAGCTCCTGGGGTTTGACAACCATCTCTTTAGAGAATGGTTATAGAGGCAGAGGGTGAAAACTTTGAAAGTTATTTACTAAAAACAGTAACCAGGAGAGGCAGGAGAACTAAAGAGAAGTGGAAAGACCCCTTTGCCCCTAAGGTCTACTCTGGTAGAGAGCACCAGTGAAAATAGTATTACGAATGAACCAAGGAGAAGGTAGGTAGCTTATGTGCTAAAAGATGAAGAATTTAAGCGAGGTGAAGGGTGAAAGGATAGGGAGATAGGCCAAGGGGAATGCACCAAGCATTAGGATGGGAATGGTAAAAACTAGAAGTAGGGAGAGGATAATGTGCTTTGGGGAAAAAGGAAGAGGAGTAAACAAACTAAGAGTGGATAGGAAGATAAGGTTAGAGAAGGGGAACCAATGTCAAGGATACTCAAGAAAGCCCTAGAGACTCACTTGAGGTGAGGAGTGGTAAAGGGAAACATCTAAAAAAGCTTTAAAAGGTGCCTAAGTTTTGATAATTGGGTCATAAAACACAAAAAACAACGAAACACAATTGTAAGGGAGGCTCTAAGGTAATTTAGAAATGACAACATTTAGAAGAAAGAAAGTGATATTATAGTTGAATTATATTTTTGTTTATAATTTTACATTGCTTTTGGAAATGGAGAAAACCTAGTGATTGTTATTCTTCCTCTCATCCTTTGTTTTGTTCAAGTGAAAACTTAAAATCCTCTTCACTCTCATCAATCCAAGCCTCCCCTAACCACATTTTTTCACTCTGATAAAACCTAGACAAGAAACACACACTGCACCACTTCGGTTTTTGTTTACTCATAAGAATTTTTGAGTTAAAAATGTCCCTTTTACCTATAGTATTTAGTTTTAGTGTATTTGGCACGCATCAAACTAGCCATCTGCTAAAAAATATCATCAATTTCTTAAGCACGAGGAACTAAATCTCCAAGCACATTTTTTAAGTGTAAAAAAGATTATAGTTTTGCTCATTTTCTCTTAATTTTTTGTTGACAAAAAAGCATTTTGTTGTGATATTTAATAAGTAAGAGTATTTAAGGTAATATGAAACTCAAAGTCAAATAATTTCAACTAAGACTTCCAAACATTAATGACAATAGACTAACATTTGTTTCCTATTCTTGCGATCAAACAAAATACCAAATTATATGTTTGTTGAGACTCATTTAAAACTTTTGACTTTGACAAAATATTTCTTAATATAGATTTGAATATAAACCTTAAAAAAAAAGTTGCATCTAGATAATTGTAAGTTACATGAAAATAGAGAATAAAAGGTTGCATTTGAATAGAAATTACATGCGACTACAAAGTTACAGTCTGGTTAATTGAAACAAATATTTGTGACTGAAAAGTTGTATACAAATGGCTTAAAATTGCATCGAGGCAATACTTATAACTGAAAAGTTACATCTTAATAACTACAAGTTGTTTCGAAACATGACTTCTAACCCAAAAATTGCATCTTGATGGTTAAGCGTTGCATTCAACTAATACTTCTAACAAAATTGAACCTTGACGATCGAAAATCATATTGAAGCAACGGTCGTGACAAAAAAATATTATATAATCCTATATCAAACAAATTATAATTGAATCTCAAGACAGCATTGGCCGACTGATAGAACGTTTTGACATCTCATGCTCTTCTTTACATTTAAGGGCTGTAAACCATTATTAAGTAGGTCACTGTTAACTGTACAAAATATTCAATTGTCACTTAAATTTTTTAAATCAGTATAGATTTCATTCAATAGCCAGGACCCAACATAACATATCTGAACATGTGATACCCAATTTTGCCCCACTAAAAGTGATCAAAATAAGCTTAAAACTACAAAAATGAAATTATGTAATGGCGGGTCAGTTTATCAACTTGCATACCAAAAGATATCTTCAATGCTGCTAGTTCTCTACAAGCACATTAAAAATTGTTGAAAACATTTAACTACAACAAAAGAGTTGGGAAATTTCTCCAAGTTCATTACATTTAGGGTTTCGCCAAAAGTAGCAGGACAAGCATACCACTAATGGTCTTTTTTAAGTTCTCAAAATTGCAATATAATTATTTTACCTCAAGGTTCGCCACAAAATTTAACCAGTCTATTGCAAAGGCCATCAGTTTTGACATGCATGAAATAAAAATGCCAGAATTCTATTGGCCTCAATTTCATGGTCACTCAGCGTTCACGAGGCCTAGATGAGGACCAAGTGGACCTTGAGCCCCCACTGTAATCTCCAGGGGCTTGTCTGGGCCCAGCACGGCTCCAAGAATCTGAAAACTGCTTTGGGCCACTACGGCTCCAAGAATCTGAATCAGGAGGGCCCTGCCTGCTCCCTACACCCCAACGATCACTTTCTGCAGGGGCCTGCCCTGAGCTTTCTGCTCTTCGGTATTTAGGCAGTACATATTTGTGAGGGGTAGGTGCACCAGTTGCAGCAGCACCCACAGGTTCCGGCCGGGATCCAGCAGGAATCTCAGAAGGCCTAGAAAGCCCATCAGTTGATCTCCCTAAGAGAGCTTCTCTCCTCAGCTTTTCTTTTTCCTCGAGTTCCCGCTCTCTTTGTCTCTGCTTCTCAGCAATCTCATCCAATTTTGCCTGGCGTTCAGCCTCCTCTCTCCTTCGAGACTCAGCCTCTGCATGTTTCCGAATATAAATGTCATAAAAGCATAGGTAGATGGAATTCACAAGAGAATTTGATAGTTCAACAAGGCATCTTATATATGTGATGTATAAAATTAGATAAAACCAATTGAAGAGAATAAAAATATTAACAGCGTAACAAACTGATAAAGAATTAATTGGGGGTGAACAGACACAGCTACACAAATCAAATGGTTGAAGACCCAAGACAATAGGTGCAAACTGTAATCACCTTCTCGCTTCCTAGCTTCTTCCTCTTCACGAAGCTTCTTAAGTCTTTCTTCCTCATGCATCACATAGAATATCTTCTTTCTCTGAGCCTCTCTCTCTAGCTTCCTAGCATGAATCTTTTGGTTGATTCTCAGCTCCCTCTCTTCACTTCGCCGGTCAAATTCAGCTTCGCGGCTTTTAATCACTTTAACCTGGAATTCTTCCTGTAAGACAAAAGGAAAATCAAATTCATTTAAAATGTCAAAAGAGAAACTAACAAGATGAGAGATGTAAAGTAGCCCTCATTGAACACATACACAATGACTAATTTTGTGAGTGAAAGATCTTGTTGAGCACTACCTTATTCTTCAACATCCGAGACAATCTTCGCTTCTCCTTGAGGTCACCTTCATGGCATTGTCTGCTCTGTTCAACATCTTGCTGCATTTTTGGTAGAAGTATGTTAAAAGTGCAAAACATCTAAAAAGTCTCAACTCAACACTAACAAAACAGTCAGTTGGTAACTAATAACCCAAATTTTACGTGTATATTGCTAAATGCTACACATATATAATAACTTGAGAAGTACCTGTTGCTCACGTTCATTTAGCAGTTTCTCTTCCACCAATCTTCGTTGATAAGCAGCTTCAATTAGTGAAGCTTCCTCTTCTCTTTTTGCCCTTTCCAGATAATCCATCGTTCTTGCCAGTTTCTGCAATTTTTTCTCCATTTCCTGTCTCTCCCTCAGCTGCTCACTCAAAGCCCTTTCCATTAAAGTTTGCTTTGTTACTTTCTCCTGTATATCAATGGAAATACCAGAGTAAGGACAATTGTATACTTGAGTGAAAAAAAACAAACTATCTCTAGCTTTAACTCACTCCTAAAATCGGTTTCTTTCCCTTCCTTTTACTATGTTTCTCAGCTTCCTCAAGTAGAGCCCGAGCTTCTTCAAGCTCCCTCTCCTCTATCTCCCGCAAAATCCTTTGATTCTTCCGTTGCTCATATTCAGCAGCAAGTCTCTTCTGCTCTGCCTCTTCTGTTATCTTTTGCAGCTTCAGCCTTCTTGTTTCTTCCTCTCGTTCCTTAAAAAACCCCAAAATTTCAATTAAGGAGATCACACACAAAACATAACAATGGGAATATTGAAAAGTTCAGATTGGTATACAAGCAGTATACCTTTTCCAAAAGTTGGCGCTCTTGTTCTTCTTTTCTCTTTTCAATGATTGATTTTCGAGCTAGAAGCCTCTTGTGTTCATTCTCAACAATCTCCCCAAGACTAGGTAAAATGTCGCCTAGTTTTGATGATTTTTGTGCTGGAGGATATACCATAAACCTTGCTTTGTTAAGGGACTCAGCAAGATTAGTCAACTGATCTCGTAGATCATCAGATTCAAGACCCTACAGTGCAATGAAAGCCATCAAAACAGGGTTCAAACCTTTGTCTTTATTCACTACAGTGCAGGTTCCTAAACCACTATAATGCATTTATCTAAGCAACACTAGAAAAGTTTGCATACATTTTTACAGAAACAGAATCAATAAGAAAAACATCTGAGGACATAATCAATCACAAAAAGAAATGTTCACGTACGTGAGCTGTGAGGCAACTGTCATCATCATACCAGCAATAGAGAAGAGGAACAGTATGAGAGGGGGGACCCAAGCATCAAAAAGTTGTGTATAGTTAATGTAACATACCAAATTACCAAACACTATGACATTCTTCATGTGGTCAACTTTCATAGCCAAAAAACTATGTCTCACAGCATCAACAGAGATTTTCTCCACCATAGAAAAGTCAAAAAATGGGATCATCTGAGATAAGCGCCCAATAGTCATTGTTTGATAGACCTGAGAGACCTAGAAAAGCAACGAAAAAATATGATTAAAAAGAAGGAATACAATTGCATCAACAAGAAAGCCAGCAGAGAAGAAATACCAGGACCAATCATTTACCTGTTGAAGCAACCTCAGGGTTGCAAGCTTTTCAATAGCAGGAACATATTGTGAAAGTTGAACTTCAGGCACAGAAGAAGCTGAAGAAAGTTTTCCTCCAAGTTTTGAAATTTTTGACAACAAGGGCTCTACCTTTGCTGCCAGATCAAGTGGGAGAAACTCATGCTCCAAAAGATGATAGAGATCTTTAACCTCCTGAGTTGCACAGCTCATTACACCTTTGGAAACCTAAAAGTTAGATAATTCAAAACAAATACATCAGATATCCACACTTGACACTATAAATTGTGAAAGCAGACCAGTAGACCACACTGCAGGATATACTTGTTATAAGGAAGTCAATCAAAAGGAAGCAATGTCACTCCAAATTATGTTGGACGTTGAGATACTTTAAATCTGAACCATCTTCACTATTAAATTAATCAAACAGTAACAAGTTCTTGATGGTTGAGAATTTTTTGCACTCATATATGTGCCGTCTGTGCATCTGAACGTATGACTTATCTACAGATGGATGTGCAATAACAACAAATTTGGACTTACCAATTCAGACAAAAGGGATGACCTTGAAAGCTGCAGATAATATCACCAGAATGAGAACCAATCATTGATTATACAGTAAATGAATGAAAATGTGAAAAAATAAAAAGGCAAATATGATTTGTAAGAATCATATACCAGTTCCCTATTCTCAGGTTTAGGGTCTAAATTGAAATCAACGAGATTAGCGATTCTCAAATTGCGTTCTTTCTCATTTTCAAGCTCCAGGTGGGATGCACTACGTTTGCGGTCATAGGGTGCCACAGCTAGTGCAGCCAAAACAACAGACGAGGCTATCAACTGCAAATCCTTTTGGCTCAAGTTCTTATTGAAGCTTTTCTGAAGCGTAAAGAGCTTCATCCATGCATATGCATGATAAAGATGACTTGAGGAAATCCAGAAAACTTCTGTTAACTTGGCATAATAAACAACCATCAAGGATGGCTTAGGAGTTTTCTTAACCATACACATTAAACCATGAATATCTTCAATGGACCGAAAAGCTTCCTGCATACAAGAATCAGGGATGTCAAAGGCAATAACTTTAGCTTGAACCAATTATGGTAATCAATAGTCAATTTTGGTCAGACACCTAGACATATGACTAGTCTGCACATACAAAAAGTGTCATTCCACATACCTGCCAAAGCTCAAGCTCAGTAGCAATTTTCAGCTGCTCAAATCGTGTATCAAGATACAGCTGCAAGCTTTCTGGGGATGACAGATCAGGTCTGTCCCTTTGGTCTCTATATTTGTTGAGATTTGCTAGGTGATTCCTAATTATCTCACACAATCTCCGGAATTCTGTTGTTCGTTTGTACTGCTTGCAGAATTGAAAGGCTCGATGTGCTGTCATCTGTTGATAACATGTATTCAGTCAATCTCCACTTCAGCTATCAGGCACTAAGAGTGCTCAGTTTGCACAATGCAAAGTAGATGGTTATAGTACTGGAACAGGATATCTAATGGCCTGAAAGAATTATCTAAATCATGAAGGGAATGTCGTTGAAGTGTTACCGCATATAGTGCTTCTAACTTTGAGTTGTTCCGCAATATTTCAAGCACAGTTCTATAAGTCTCCCACAAAAACTTGAACCAAGGGGTTACAAGTTCACGATCAGACCTATCTTTACCCTTTTCTCCACTGACATAACTAAGCATCAGATCCTCTGGTCTTTTATCTGCTTCAAGATCATCAACATCAAGAGCTTCTTCCAGGGCTAGTGCCTGACTACGTGCCTGCTCAGCTTTCTCGGTGGAAAGATACATGAAATGCTTGATGACCTCCTCCAAGGAACTAACATTAACTTGTTGACACACAATACGGTATTGTATCAGCCCGTCTTTGGCAAACCTACCTTTTCTCATGTCAACACATAGCTCAACATACTTAAACATAATCCTCTCAAGCGTCTTTTGCCATGCCCGGTACCTCTTTGAGGTAATGAGATTATGAAGAGCTTGCAGGGCATCAAGTTTCTGCCCAACATTAATAAGCTCTGCAACCACACGTCATAAAGAAATACATCCAAATTGCACGAATCAAAAACAGTAAATAAGAATCTACATAAGCAAAAAAGTTGTCCAATGACATTATCCAGCTGTTAACAAATAATCAACCAAGATTTTTCAATTATCCCAACAATTGAACGCAAAAAATGAGAAAAGAAGGGCATCTTGAGTTGAATAACCAAAAGGGCAGATCTACTAAAAGATCGAGCTTCATGGTTAACAGAAAAATATAAGCAGTAAACATGGAAAAACAAGAACTAAAAACTCAGATGCAAACTCACCTTCAGCCCTCTTCAGAGCGTTCTCTGGTTTAGCAAAGGTCGCCATGGCCCCACCAAAAATTAAAAACGTTAAGCTGCTTAAAACAAATGAAGAATGAGTTCGAAGAGGAAAAGAATATGATAACAGTTACAAATGAAGAGATGTTACTGGAAAAAGACAACACAAATACGTAGCATTACCTGAAAGAGAGATCGATTTCCCTTGGGTTGTGTTTGTTTTAGGAGTGGCTGCCAAAGTAGGGATTTTTGTTTACAGAATTGTTAGAAGTGAGAATGCAGCCCTTTTACGATTGGGATTACAATGAGGCCCGTATTTTCTTTCATTCGGGTCCAAACATGGGTTTGGTCGGAGTCAATTTTTTAAAAAAAAATTAAAAATAAAATTAATGAAAGTATTTCAAGGTCAACATCAAAGAACGAAGAAGTTTTAAAGACATTCAAGCTGAAACAACAAGAGGCCATGATTGTGACAGAAGCACTGGCAGATGCACAATCACTTCCAAACTTTGCATTTCAAGGAATTTTTTCGACCTTTCGGACACCCAAAAAATCCTAGTTCAGCCCTAAACATAAAAAAACATAAATAGAACAACAAGAACAGAAAGAAAGAGCTTTTGCATCTGTCACTTTGGAGATACCCTGGAGAGAATTGTTGAGAGATTGGGAAAGAGAAGGAAGAGAGAAGTGGAAAAGAAGTCGACATCGACGTGCTTCCCAGATTTGGAATTTCCCGACGTCACTGCCTCCCGTCTCCGTTTAGAATCCCATTTCTTGTTATTTTCTATTTTATTATTGTATAGAATTGAGAATAGTAGTTTGATGATAGGATTGTAAATGTTGAGATATTCTATACTCAACTTTGGGTTTGTTATCTTTTACTTAATAAAATTTGATTGTTTATGTTTATTGGATTTATTGTGATTGATTTCTGCAATTGCATAATTTAGTAATAGACTGAGAGGGTGAATAGAATAAAAAATAATTAAATCGAGCTAACGAGAGTTTAGTGATTTAATAAGAACGAGAAATTAATCAAATCGGTAATTGTGTCAAGAGAGATCTCATATAGGTTCCCGATAGTTTATTGGACAACTTCAGATCTAATTAGGGTTTTGAATAGATTATTAATTGAGAGATTGTAATTTTCCATAATCTAATTAAGGTTTATAATTTTGGGTTGATGGTTATAACTTTAGAGAGAATAATCAACTCATTTTGTAACTCGAGAGAGAATAATTAACCCTAGGATCATCTAGGACCAATAATCCAATAATTAATAATCAATTAGGTTAGTGTTAAAGATAGGTCAAATTTTCCCTTTTTCTCAATTGATAGTTCCTTTAGGTTAATTCTTGAGTGTGTGTTGCAACTGCTACTTTGTTAATATTTTCGTAATTGATTCTTGGAATTAAGTTGCATGATTGAATTAAATTCTTGCCTTAATTTTGTTACATTTTGAATTACTGCGAATTGTGTTTGCCGTAGATTTAGGACTCAATTTTTCATCCTCATAGGATCGACACCTTAGGTCCTACGTGAACGACCTGTGCACTTGCGGGTTGTCGAGGTTAATCATTAGAACTGACACACATCGAAAAATCATGATCATCAACTAATCTTCCTTGTGTGATATTTGATTGTCCATTGGTGATGCTCAATTTTGTTTTCTTTGTGTTAATTTTACAATTTCATTTTCAATCAATCCATATTCGCTTCTTTACTTTTTTGTTTAGTTTTCCTTTCCATTTTAGTTATCCTTTAGGCCTTAGACAACTTAGAATTCAATTAGTTCACCAACTCCTCGAGGGATCGATACCTTATATACTATACTCATGACCCATGCACTTGCCATATATTGAGGGATAATAAATTGTAAAACTTGCCTACTCAATTAGTAACAAATGTTCTGTCAAAGAGATATTCATTTTGTGGTGCAAGGACAATAATGTAATAGTTTGTACAATCACTCATATTTTTCAATTTATAGCAACTGCTTTTAAAAAGAAAAATAGTTATCTTAGCATGGGATATATTGTTACTACGCTTGTTGTTTACTGTGGTGCTGATGTTGAAGGACTAACCTTTGTTTTTCCTAAGTTTTTAAACCACACTCACTTACAGTGTCCTAAAATCTTGATGGTCCATCATATGGAACTCTGAGATATTAGTTCCAAAAAACATGTGAAGACACACAAGATGATAAGGAGGAAGGTTGGGAGAAGGTCTTCAATTTGGTTTCCAATAACAATAAATTTCTGAAGGAGATAGTGCAAGAACAGCAACGACAGGGATATGATATCAAGAAGATTTACAAGTACTTCGTTACTTAAGGTGTTCACATTCCTTCTTCAACACCGTCACCACCTCAATCTCTATAAGTGGTTTCATTCTCTTAACCTTTTTTGCTATTTATTGTCATTTTTATTTTCAATATGTGTTGTTTATTTCCTCAAATAGAGGAAAATGTATTGTCTACGTATGGGGAGGTTTAAATATTAGCATGTCATGTGTGTGAATTTTGTATATCATATTATGTTAACTTTTGAATTAGGTTGACATTTTCTGAACATTTTGTTGCATATGTATGAATTGTGTGAAGGTGTCAATAGTAAGAATTTGATGGAATTATTTTAGCTTTGAACAAGGTTATTTAATTTGTAAAGGCATATGGACTTGTGAATTTTACGTTTTAAGTACCTTTAGTTGAATATGCATGTTAATTAAGATATGACACCTATTTTGTTCACTTTAGGAAATTGTCATATACATTATAATTAGGAGTCAATTGAATTGGTTAGCATTACTAGCAACCTTTCAAGAGAATAATTAACTAAAAAGAAATGAGGTAGGCTAAGAAATTAAAGAAAAGAAAAGAAAAAGTATGTGGTAAACAAATAACTATTTAGTTGGCCCTTTTTGAAGAAACAATTGGGATAAGAATAGAGCTAGTAGCTAGTTGACAATGTGATATAGCTGAGTAACTGGGGGCATTTACGACAAAATGTTTGTCTTTACATTAAAAGGCTAGAGTGACATTCCAACCAAGCTACATAATAAAAATGTGGCCTAGTTGAATAATCGGGGGACATTCATGACAAGGCGTTTGCATTAAAAGACTTGGTTAACGTTAAAGAAAAATAAAAAAATGGCATTTCGATAAATAAAACCTACTGATCTTTGAAAATTGCAATAATTTTCATGAAGGGATACTTAGTGATACTTTCTTTTTTTATTGATTACTAATTATAAATGTATATGTGTAAGTGCCTTAAGTGTATGAATAAGGTGATAATATTTTGATTAATGTCTATATTCAATTCAAAGTGCTTAAACATAAAAGGAATAAGTTAGTATATGGGTACAATTTGAATGATTGATGTTTATGGTTAAATTGATTCCATAAGATTTAGTGCCATTGAACCATTACATGTTGCATGAATATGTGCTTGTGTGTTTTGTGTTTAGTTTGTTTATTTATGCTTTTGTCTTTGGTTGTGGACAAGCAAAGATTTAGTGTGAAGATGTTGATAGCTATAATTTATACTATGGTTTGATAGGAGTTTTAGTGTATTTGTTTAGGTGTTTATTAGATGATTACTGTATGTATAGGCTTAGAATTTTGCTAATGTGAGTGTTTGTTTATATTCTAAGTGTTTATGTGGTTCGGAGTATGATTTCAATCTTAATTTTATGTTTCTTGAGGTTTTATGTGTTTGTTAGTGTTAGAAATCAGACAATTGAAGAACAAAGAAGACGGACATACGTGGGGCTATATGGGCAAGATCACCAAAGAGAAATTTCCTCGGTTGTGAAAGATACTTCCTAAGTGCGAGTTTTTTATCTGTTTTAGGGTTTGGGGGCATTTTTGGAACCGATTAAAGTGGGAAAACCTAGTTTCACCCCCAAGACCCTAATATACTATTTAACAACATAAAACACACTAAAAAATGCAACAGTCAAACACACCAACGTGGATCAAATGTGGAATATCAAGAATATCTAGGAATTCCAACTTTCTATATCAAGACCTAGATAGAGTTCTTCTTTTCCTTTAGTTATTTCGTCAGTCTTGATATGTAATATGAATTCCAAGATGTTTAACATGTTCATGAGATTATAAATTTCATATTAGGATTTATTCTGAATTTATTTTGTAATCTTGACTTTTATTGATTCAATACATATTCTAGTGTTTGTGATAATTATGCATGCTTGCATTTGACAACAAATCAAGAGAGTGAGTCAAAAGTAATCAGATTAGAATGTGTAATGAGAGTTGGTAGTTTAATAAGTCCCGCAGTTATCAAATTAACAATCATTTAAAGAAAGATCTTATACGAGAAATTAATTATCCAATAAATAACTTCAGATCTAATTAAAAACGTTGGGAAAATTTTTGTAAAATATGAGGTTGCAAATCTAGAATTTCCAAGTTCAATTAGGGTTAATTGATTAGGTCTTGAAGAGAGTAGTTAATACATTAGGAAATATAGGATCAACACATAATTGGATCAATAATAGTTGAAGAAACAAAATGAAGAAAGAATAATTCCTAAGCATTCATCCTTGATAGAACCTTAAATTAATTTGGCAGCTCACCGTTTTACTTGTTATTTGATTTAATTACTTTGTTTTATTATTTTATTTCAATTTCTGTTATTTATTTTTATTAAACTCAATTTCTTGTTACCTCAGGCAAAGTTAGATTTGAATTGGTTCCTGCATAATCCTCGTGGGAACAATACCTTTCGATACTACAAGATACGATCCATAACTTATAGGTATTGAGAGTTTTATTAAATATAAAAATTGTTCAATAATCTTAAGCAAGGAGACCCACTGTTCCCTTATATATTCTTTTCATGAAAGTTGTTACAAGGTTGATCAAGCATAACATATCCTAGGATATATCACAGCATTAAGTTTCATAATAACTGTAAAAAAACTTGAATTGATTAGCCTCTATTGCCTAAATAAAATTTTCTTATTCTCTGAGGCTTATGATAGATCGATGTAGATCCTAATAACTTGTCTTCACACATTCCAACATTTTTATGGTTTGGGATAAAAACAAAAGCTATACGGTCCTAATTGATAGTGCTTCATACAGTACAAGTAGTGCTTCATATGATCAAATGGTCACAACGAGTTTTGAAATGTATTTATTGATTAATAGTATCAAATAATATTTAAGAAATAATTGGGAAAAAATTATTTCCTAAAAGAATATTCGTTATGGTATCATAAAAGTAAAATGCAGTATGAATGATGGCATTGGGATCGTGTGTTTACAAATTTTGAATGGAAAGGAAGGATTGAAGCTTTAAAGGGACTAAAAAAGACACCAACTATATAATAGTTGATCTAGAGCAGTGGATAAAGGAGAAACCGTTTACAACAAAGATAGTGTAATACAAGAATTGCGGTAACATGGAGGTTGTATTCATATTATGAGGAAACCTAGCTCCTGTGTCAAATTGATTGATAGTATGAAGCAGTTCTAGGCTAGTTAAAAGAAGAAAATTGGCATGCATGTGTTAAATTGCTAATAAATGGTTACTGAATTCGGTCCTTCCTACAATTCGTTACTACTTAGTTGCGAACATGCAGAGGGAACTGGTGGAATGGAATCGAGGAAGCAGGGGCTGACCTAGTTAGCTTTAGGTAGACATGCAATAGGCATTTGGAAGATGGACATTTGGGCTGACCTAGCTAGACATGCAATAGGCATTTGGAAGATGGACATCTGTTCACTTCACCCGAGCTCTAGGTGCTAATTGATTTGTTGGTCATTTCCATTGTTTACTAAGGGTGTTTTGGTCGTTTGATCTAAACTTCATTTATTTGGGAGGTGACATTTCTACCATTAATTTTTAATACCTTTATGTAAAGTTATAAATAAGAAAATATATTTCTTTGATTAAATAGTCATAAAAATATTTGGAAAAAAACACACCAAGAAATGGTTTAAGATTGACATAAATAAGCTTTGGTCACTTATTTAAGATGTAAACTTTAGAATATCAAATATTCCTAAAGGAGTACAAATGTATTATGTGTATTTAACATCAACTAGTTTAAATCCTTAGTTATTATGTATGACATGACAGATTGTTTAAATCCAACCCGAGAAAGTAAATTCAACCGTGTTAAAAATAAGTCGAGTTGCAGCATCAGTCCTCTTTGAGCTTTCGTAAAATTCACCGTCCTTTTAATATTGGTGTTGATCTATTTATCGAGAAAATGTAACTCATTTATGTGTAGGAATCGCTTGGCTTTGTCGCTTTCCCTAACGCAGCTACTGTTTGTGTTTTAATTTGAATGAAATGTGTTTTCCTAGGCTCTTCAGCATATTATTACTTATGATATATCAATAGACAGATTAGAAAGCTTCACGTATAGTGTGCACCAAGGAAAAAGAGATGCAGCTTAGGAGCAGTTTGGGAAACACATTCAATGCCAAAAGTGTGTAAATTGGGAGACATTAAATGCTGGGTAGGAAAAAAGTATGGTGCCATCCTGCCCTCAGTAGCATTTGTTGTTGGAAGATTATGATTCTGACAAAACCTTGAAATTGATCGCCAACGAAGTCCCCATGGATACGGAAATTTGGATTTCGTCGGCTAAGCATAATTACTCACCGACAGCAACAAAAGGAATGGCCCTGAAATCACACAAACCAAGTACTTAAATCAGTTTTTATGCTCATAAAAAATTCAGAGTATGTCCAAAAAAACACAAACTCTGCATCCTGGCAGGCAAAACCATATATTTGATCAGCCATCATCAGTTTGGTGCTTCGATTTTCAAAAGTTTCTCTTATATCCCTGAATCGTCAAATATGGAATTCAATAACTTCTAAAACCTTCTTGTTATTATCACTTGCAAATTTCTGTTCAATTTTAACAGTTCTTGGACATTAGAATGTGACTGATTTTCATTTTCTAGAGAAGAGGAGAATCTGTAGAATTGCTAAGATTACACAATAAACAAATAATGGAAAAGAAATTTGAATAACATCAATAAGCAATGCTAAAAATGAAAATCTCGACAATTCTATCTGATACTCATCAAAACATTCAACGTAAAGATGCCACATTGTTCAAAAAAATCAGCTTGCTGTTGATCTCCAAACATCTTCAATCGAATATATGTTGGAGCCTAGCCCTCACTTTAAAACCAAGAAAGACATAACACCACCATCTGGCTCTTACTCACGATGAATTTTAAGAAATTGGGGAAGGATTTTCAATCGTAATTATGTTTGCCACAAGAAGGTTCAAACGCTGGAGATGGCACAGAAGGTGGATTATTTACTTACTGTTTCAGGGCAAAGATGAATGTTTAAATTTTGACTGCAAAATAATGGTGCCAAAATGGAATATAAACTATGTGATATTTTTCATAGATTATTTTAGGTACTACCATTTTACATTGAAAACTAATAACTGGCCAAACAAGTTTTATATGTCACTTTTAATCCAAAATGAAAAACCAATCACATGAACATCAACGAAACTCCATGCTAACAGTAAGGATTTAGAGGAAATCAAAATGAGAAGTTTTAAAATCAAATTGAAAGTTGTTTTAAAATCAAATTGAAAGTTACTCTCATGATGTAACTAAAATTTTTGGAGGAAGTAACTGCAGTAAGAACTCCAATGTCTTCACTGTTTCTTTAAAACCCCCCGTTGTTTAAATCAAACTTCCGAGGTCCCCATCATTTGGTAATTTGTAAAACAAACTCATCTGTCAGTATTGTACTGTATTTTGGATTTGTTAATATAATGTTAATCCAAAGTAATCTCATATTGCCAAATGAAATCTGTTAAGCAAAAACATGTATGGACAGAATACGTGTACTTTTAAAGCTAAATTCAAATCATAGGGGGTTTTCAGAAAACAATGAAAGTACAAGGAGTCTTAGGTACAATATACCCTTTAAAAAGCACAGGGACAAAACTGAAATGAGAGTTCAACTTCAGAGACTATATTTGTGGCTTTCCCTCTTAAAAAATATTAGTCCTAAAGGAACCAAAAAAAAAATTCTCATCTTTCAATAAATTCTGCAAGTAAAACTTACCAGCCACCATGCCTGGAAAAGTAATCATTGTCCAGTGAAATAGCAAGAGCAACAGTTACAGCTCTCTCCGACAAAGTCAGTGGCCGGACAACTTCCAATTCCTCAATCTGCAATAATATAGTAAAATACAGCACAAGAGAAGTGAAAACACTGAAAATTACATCAAGAAATCTTGTACAATTGAAAGTAAATATGATATTATCATTTGGTATTTTACCACTCTAGCAGGACCAGTTTTGGATCCAGGATCAGAAGTCCCAAATCGTATTACATACTGACCAGCATCTGTGAAAATCTGCATTATATAAGGGAGAACAAACATTAATTACCTAATCTATATATAGCAACTCAGGAAACTTGCATATATTATGTGTTTCTTTACCCCCATAACTCATCCTTTGTTAACATAATCAAATCCAAAAGTTGTGTTATGTAGCAGGTAGTTGGATTTTAGTTATGTTTATTAGACAACAGTTGATATGGTTAGTTTCCGATGAAAAAAATACCTAGCAGCAGCAGTTAAAAGTAACAGAATTAGTCAGAATGAGCTGAAATCTCAGCCATCAATCCATTGTAAAAATAAAAAATGATGATGAATTAGGAGCTTAGACAAAGTGAAGAGAATAAGAATGTTATAGTGTAGTAAGAAATTACAGAGTTTGAGGCTCTGCCCAAGCATATGCCCATACTGCTAATTGAAACAATGATTGTGTAAAAAGATAATTCTCTCATTCCCCACTGTACTATCTATAGACGCTAGCCCCTCAATTCAGGTATAACCGTTTCAGACTAAATCTCTTTCTCTGTCCTCCTTCTAGAATAGACCAGTAAAGGTTTATTTCCTCCATAGTGCTCACGCTCGTTATCATTGCCTCCCCCCAATTGACAAACCTTGTCCACAAGGTTTGATTCAGGGAATTGTCCACGAAAATCTGAGCAAGACATCCAAGTAGCCTCATCCTCGTGTTTGTCTTTCCATTGAACAATAGCTGGTGACAAGGAATCGGCCCCACTGTCGAAACTTTAACAGACCGAATGCTAGCTGGAATGAATGGCACTTCATCGACTGCAAGATCTGGACGTAGGTCCGCTTCAACTTGATGATTTCCTGCAACCCTCTTCAGCTGTGAAATATGGAAGACTGGGTGGATCCTTGAAGCTACCGGTAGAGCCAAACGATAGACCACATTGCTGAGTTTTTTGGTGATGGTAAAAGGTCCACAATATCTTGGACCTAACTTGCTATAAACTCTGGCAGCAAGTGAGTTCTGTCGGTCTGGTCGTACCTTAAGGAAAACAGACTCCACTTCCTGAAATTCCAGATGTCTTCGATGCTTATTGGCAGCCTTTACCATCCGCTGCTGCGCTTTAAGGAGGTTTTATTGGAGTTGCCAAAGTATTTCAGCGCGATCCTGATGCTCTTCTCCAACAGCAGCCACTTTGAATTCCCTTGGTAGAAACTGCACTAGTGTTGGGGGCTTCCTTCCATACACTATTTCAAACGGAGACAAACAAGCAGCCCCTTGGTAATTGGTATTATACCAATATTCCGCCCAATGCAACCACTTTCCCCATCCCTTAGGTTGCTTCGAGGAGAAACACCTAAGATAAGTCTCCAAACAACGATTCAATACCTCCGTTTGCCCATCAGTCTCGCCGTGCTCATTTTCAGCTGAGTTCCCCATGCGTTGAAGAATTCTCGCCAAAAACAGCTCATGAATAAAGTGTCCCGATCGCTGACTATAGAATTAGGGACTCCATGCAAACGAACAACCTCTTTGGCAAACACTTCAGCTACTTTGCGGGCAGTGAATGGATGTCTCAACCCAATAAAATGTCCATACTTGCCAAGTCTATCAATTACCACAAAAACAGTCAACCCCATGTGATTTCGGTAATCCTGTAATAAAATCCATCGATATATCAGCCCATACTTGTGTTGGAATTGGTAACGGCTGTAATAGACCAGCTGGTGTCCTTGTGTCATATTTATTTTTCTAGCACTCCAAACATTCTGCCACAAACTTCTGCACATGCTTCATCATACCCGGCCAGTACACATTTGCAGCTAACTTCCTATAGGTGCGGTATGCACCTGAATGTCCTCCTTGAGGGGTGGCATGGAACTCCTTAAACAATGTAGGGATCCAAGAAGAGGTAGGTGGCAGGACAATTCTCCCTTTATGAAACAATCGACCATGAATAAGTCGATAATTTGGATAATTCAAAGGGTGTTGAACGACCATGTCCTTCATCTTCCTATAAAAATCATCATGCTGAATTTCTCTATCAAGGTCGTCCCATTGCATCCAGTTGGGCACTAAGATGGCAGAACACTCCACTTCATCCTCTCTTCGAGATAGTGCATCAGCAGCTTTATTCATCACTCCCGGCTTGTATTCAATGCTGAAATCATACCCCAACAGCTTAGCTACCCAATGCTGTTGTGCTAGAGTAGTAATTTGCTGTTGAAGAAGATGTTTGAGGCTGCTATGATCAGTCCGGACTTTAAATTTCCTTTCGATAAGATATGGTCTCCAATGGCGGATTGCGAGCACAAGAGCCATTAGTTCTTTTTCATATGCGGCCTTTGACAAATTCCTCGAAGCTAACATCTTACTGAAATAAGCAAGAGGAAGATTATCTTGCATGAGGACTGCCCCCACTCCACTTCCCGAAGCGTCGCACTCAATAATAAACTCCTTAGATAAATCTGGCAGCGCTAGTACCGGGGCTGTCGTCACTACGGTCTTCAACTTCTCAAAGGCGATTTGAGCCTTCTGTGGCCAAGTCCACTTCAAGACAGCATCTTTCTTCAATAGATTAGTCAAAGGTTGAGCAATGTGACCATATTCCTTGATGAATCTCCTGTAGTATCCGGTGAGGCCAAGGAAAGCACGCACTGCTCGGACTGATTTAGGATGTGGCCACTGCAAAACACTTGCTATTTTTGCGGGATCCATAGCAACTCCCTCGACTGACACCAAATGGCCCAAATATTCGACCACGGTCCTACCAAAGCTGCTCTTCTTTTTGTTAACGAAAATATGATGCTCTTCCAATCTTTCCAAAACTCTCCCCAAGTGTTGTAAATGTTCCTGCCAACTTCTACTAAAAATGAGAATATCATCGAAAAACACTAATACATACCGCCGCAAGAATGGTTGGAAGAGATCATTCATGGCTACCTGAAATGTCACGGGTGCGGTGCATTTGTTAATCCAAAGGGCATCACCCTGAATTCATAGTGACCCGAATATGTTCTAAAGGCAGTCTTGAGTATGTCTTCTTCGCGCACCCTGATTTGGTGGTACCCCAATCGAAGATCCACCTTAGAAAAATATCTTGCCCCATGGAGCTCATCAAGATGTTCCTGAATAATAGGAATTGGGTAACAATCAGCCACTGTAACCCGATTCAATTATCGGTAATCCACACAAAACCTCCAACTTCCGTCTTTCTTTCTAACCAATAACACCGGGCTAGAGAATGGATTGTAACTCGATTGTATAATTCCCGAAGCAAGCATATCTGCCACCTGCCGTTCTATCTCATCCTTCTAGTTATGCCCATATCTGTAAGGTCTAACATTCACAGCAAAAACTCCCGGGATCAGTGTAATTTAATGATCCACTGCTCTGCTCGGAGGTAACCCTGATGGTTCCTTAAACAGGCCTTCAAAACGAGCTAGTAACTCTTCTAATTCATTCGGCTACTGCTCCTTCTCAACCTTTTGTCGTTCCAAATTCCCCAACAATGCATTATGCCAAATCAACATCCCATACTCCAGATTATGCATTTTACTCAAGGTACGAACAGAAACAAAGGAGTTCATTAATGACGGGTCCCCCTCAATGCATATGTTTCTTCCTTCCACCAAAAATTCCATCCGCATTCTTTCCCAATTAACTTTAACATCACCCAAGGTTTGTAACCAAGTGACTCCCAATATTAAATCCACACCCCCAAAAGGAAATAGAAAATAATTCACGTATACCGTTATGCCAGGGAGCTCTATCGGTACCTCAGCACAAAACCAATCAGTCTCCTTGCGATTCCCATCTCCGAGCTTCACGCTGATTTTTCGAGTGGGCTCAATCGTTAACCCCAGTTGCTCAGCCATTCGAATTTGGGATGATTTCAACACAAAATCTAGGATATACTCTTTTATAGTTCCTGTTTGCTTGACAGCAACAATAGCCTCGTATGGGTTGGAAGCAAGAGCATCTCCAGAGCAAGTCAAGACCTCCTTCACATCCTCCCAGTATAAAAATGGCGTTCTATCTTGTAACCACGTCATCCAGTGAAGGGAATGCCCCTTCTTGCAAACAAGGGCTAAAGACACCTTCAAATTGTCCGGCGTTTGTTGTATCTGAAAATACCGTTCCGCTCTTCGAACCCATGCCAAGGGCTCATTGTCATTAAAGTTGGGAAGCTCCACCTTCTTAGCCGAAATATGTACATCCTCCAAGGTGATGAAGCGATTCTATGATTTAACCATTCCAGTAGGTGGGGAGGAAACTGCACCAGTCTGGGCTGGTGATACTGCCTCCATCGAAACAGAAGGGCTTCCTGCCTCCTCATACGGACCCTTACCCTTAAGAATTGTAGTCAACATAGTTTTAAGTTCCTCCAGCTGTTTGCGAGTTTCTTCCAATTGTTGACGATTCCCAGCAATTTCCGAACCCAATCCTCCAACCTGCTGCTCTAAAGACCCAAGGCTCCTCTCCATCGTTTCAACTCTGCTTTCCATGCGTGTGTTTGTCATTGGAGTCGCTTCTCTCTTCAAAATGTTTCCACGCTCACCGCACCAATTTGTTGAATTAGGAGCTCCGACAAAGTGAAGAGAATAAGAATGTTATAGTGTAGTAAGAAATTACAGAGTTTGAGGCTCTGCCCAAGTATATGACGATAGTGCTAATTGAAACAATGATTGTGTAAAAAGATAATTCTCTCATTCTCCATTGTACTATATATAGACGCTAGCCTCTCAATTCAGTTATAACCGTTTCAGACTAAATCTCTCTCTGTCCTCCTTCTAGAATAGACCAGTAAAGGTTTATTTCCTCCATAGTGCTCACGCTCGTTATCATTAAGCGGATCATTCATTGAATGCAATACAATCAATTTCTCTCTCTATATTTCTTTCGTCTTTACCTTCTTCCTTTTCTTATTCTACTTCTCTTGATCTACTTTTGGAAGTCCATTTCTGAAAAATACCATGTTCTCGATTCTATTCTAGGCCAATGAGCTCTCTCTTCTCCTAAATTAGACCCAATCTAGGGTTTCCAACCTCTAAGCCTGCGCCTCACACGATGACAAAAATAGAGGTTTTTAATGTAGTTGCAATCAGTAATTTTGTCCACCGAGATTGGGCGAGAATCCTCTTTGCATCACTAGTATCAGAGCTCATCACTAGTGTCAGAGCTCATTTCAGACAATGGAAACAACAACAAAAAGACATATCTCAAGGATCTTGAGAATCTCATTAAGGAAACAGATGAGAAACATAGTAGAGCAATTGAAGAAATCAAAGAGTAGAGTAATAAAGCTATGGAGAAGATCAAAATGATGATTGCCAGAATTGTTTTACAAGCTACAGAAGTTGTATCTCACTCAGAACAAACTACTAATAATGGCAGTGGAACTTTGAGAGCAAGATTGAGCAATAGTGGAGGACTACACAAAATTGGAATTTCCTCAATTTGATGGCGATGGTCTGAATGAATGGGTTTATAAGCGGGAGCAATTCTTTGAAATTGATCACACAATGGAAGTGGATAAGGTGAAGATTGCTTCCATTAATTTGGATGGTACGGTTCTCATTTGGTACAAATGAGTTTTGAAGACTAATGACAGAGGTAGAGTGATTCCCTAGGGAGAATTTGTGAAAGCTTTACCAGCAAGGTTTGCAGAGCAGGTGCTTGTGGATCTAATTCCTGAACTCAAGAATTTGAAACAGGCGGATTCACTTCAATATTATCTTAATGAATTTGATATGAAATTGGGTAAGATAGATTTGAGTGAATCTCAAGCCATTAGCCATTTTCTGGGGGGATTAAGAGAAGAAATAGAATTGTCAGTAAGGTTGTTCAACCCAACAACCTTGCAATTGGCTAATGCCCTAGCTAAAGTTCAGAAGTCATGCGGACAAAAAAATGCTTATGTGGATAATATGGGCAAGTTCCAAGGAGTGACCAAGATTCAACACAAGGAACAATTGTGAAAACCATTTTTACTCCGAATATGAGTAATAATGTGCCTAAATCAGGCATGTTAGCCTTGCCTACTCCTAACAATGTGCCTAGTAATGGGATTACAAATACAAAGCAAACCAGGAATTTAACTAGTTAGGAAATGGCTAAAAGAAGGCAAAAACGGCTTTTCCTTTGATGTAATAAAAAATTCATTCTAGGATATAGACGTAAGAAGAGACAAATGTCTATGTTAACTGTTGATAATGATGAAGTTGAGGGAACAGACTCACAAGGTGAGGAGGACAACAATGAACAATCATTAGTAGTAAATTCAATAGCTCCACAATTATCCATCCATGCCATTACTGGGACTTTCAGCCATTGGATCACGAGATTAAGGGGTTCTATGGGAAGGAAGCACTCACAACTTTATGGATCTTCTAAAAATGTAAAAACTCCTCTATTTTTTTATTCAGATTATAGATGTACAGCTGCTGTTATTCTTATATAGAGCTAGGATACATAGTTATGGGAGTCTTCCTAATTAGGAAAAATTCCTTATTTGGAAATATCTCTAATACAGCTAGATATTACAGCTAAGGATAATCTATAAGGATAATCCCGTGATTAAGGGACTACCTATTATTACAAGATTCTCTACACTCCCCCTCAAGTTGGTGCAAAGATGTCTATCATGCCCAACTTGCTAATTTGTTCTTCAAATGGT
>JANVCL010000006.1:15539861-15550842 GCA_026546855.1 Erythroxylum incrassatum
AAAAATTATTGTTATTTCATATTAATTGTCATTATTATTTATTATTAAGATTTTTGAAAGCATGGTTGATGTAAACACTAAACTAGTAAAGTATACAATACAACTATATAATATACCAATATGGACTATTTTGCAATTTTTAAAAGTTTAGGGACCATTTTATAAATTTAAAAAATTTTCCGAAACGGTACCCGGTACTAACCGGTACCGGTACAGTTCCGTTCCAGAACTCAATCCGGTACCAAGCCCGGTACGGTATTCATAACATTGATACTTACTGTAAACGTTAGAGATATGCAAAAAGTACAATTTTTATTCAAATTTTGACATGGTATCACAGCCAAATTTGACTCTTTGGATCAAGTTGTTTCCAGCCTTTTCCTTTGGCTCAACCTTCATTGCTAAACCCTATTTTCTTCCTTCCATTTAAATCTTCATTGTTGTCTCCTCCCTGTTTTATCTCTTTTATCTTAGCCTTCATTGCTGATTATAGTGCTCTAAAACAGAGCGTTTCTTAAAGCCTTTATTGTTGGAAGTGTCTAAGGTTTAGCCTCCTTGTAGAAAGAGGCAAATGTCAAAAGTTGAAGAAGCACGAAATATCACTACTACAGTCGGAGGAAACTGCTTGATTCTAGCAATTAGTGGAATTACCATCACAAAAGTCAAGTAGTCTTCTTACCCTAGAGATTCAGAGAGAGATCTTTTATAAACAGCCATAAAAAGCCCTCAAGTACTTGTTTTTGGCATATTCAAGTAAGTTTCCATTTTGTTTTGGATTAAATGCCTCAAATACAAACTTTACCAACTCTTGGGTCGTGGACTCGGGAGCTACATACCATATGACCTATTCATCCATACACTCCATGTCCAAGTAGCAGAAAAACAGCCATAGATGGATCTTTAACAAATGTAAAAGGCGTAGGGAATGTCAAAATAAGTCCATCAATAACTCTTAAAAAATGTTCATGTTCCTAAACTATCAACCAACCTTATTTCCATACAAAACACTCATCCAAGATTTAAATTGTAATGTAATATTTTACAATATTCATTGTGTATTTCAAGACAAGATTTCGAGTAGGGTGACTGGACTAACTAGAAAAAGCAGTGGCCTTTACTACCCTAAAGCATAACATAACTAAGGGCAGATTATCGCATTCTTTATAATCAGATTCTATTGCATCCAATAAAGAAAAAAAAAATTTGCTACACCATTGTCGGCTAGGACATCCATCATTTCGAATTATTAAAGATTATGTTTGTAAATAAAGAGGGAAAGCCAATTTGGGACTAATATCAAAAAGTTTAGGACAGATAATGCCAAGGATTATTTCAATCGAGTTCTTACCCCACAAATTTTTAGAAACATGGAATAGTTCATGAGTCATCTTGTGTGTATACTCCACAACAAAATGGCGTAGTAAAAAGAAAAAAATGGTCATCTCCTCCAAAAAAACACAAGCCCTATTATTTTAGAAGAATGTCTAAGGTTTTTTGCGGAAAAACAGTTCTTACAACCACTCATTCCATAAACAAATTGCCTTCTAGAGTCTTGGGGCTCAAAAGTCCAATGGATGTCCTTTCAACATTTTACCCAAATCTAAACACTACCAACAATTTTATTCCTAGAATTTCTTGGTGTGTGTCATTTGTTAGATGCTAGGGCTCTAAAATGTGTCTTTCAGCATTTTACCCAAATCTAAAAACTACCAACAATCTTATTCCTATAATTTTTTGGTATGTGTCATTTGTTAGATCCTAGGGCTTTGAAATGTGTCTTTGTGGGCTATTCTTCAACTCAAAAAGGGTATAAGTGTTATGACCCTCCATAAAATCAACTTTATGTCTCAATAGATGTCACATTCAATGAACAATATTTGTATTTCAACGATTCTTATCTTCAAGGGAGAATCCAATTAGGGGGAACACAAGGAAAGATTTTGGCTTGATTCGATTTCTATGTCCAATTCTACAACACCAACCTTACCTTCTTATTCATCCTATCTAAACCAGATGCCAAAACAACCATCTGACCCTATTCCTAAACAACCCATATTTGAACCCTTTCTAGAAGCAGTAAGTAAACCACAAGAAAAACTTGATTCTGCCCTTAGAGATGTGAGATTTGACAAAGGCAAGGTGTTCACAAAAAAGAAGATGGTTGTTCCTAAACCTACGCAAGTTCAAGAGTCCAACTTAGATTCTTCACATGAGTAACAATTTCTAATCCAGAAGTACAAAATGAAAATGAAGTTCATATGGATAATGATCAGTAGTACCTTCCTATTGCCATCAAAAAAGGAACCAGAGATTGTACAAAACGATTATTATGGCCTCTTGCACATTTCTTATCGTTTGAAAATTTTTCACCATCTCACAAAGCCTTCCGTATAAGCCTAAATACCGTTACCATCCTCACCACCTTATCTTAGGCTTTATCCACACAAAAAATTGAAAAGAAGCTATGAATGTGGAAATGGAAGCGCTGGAAAAAAAAACTTGTAAATTAGTGAAACTACCTATAGGAAAGAAACCAATGGGTTATAAGTGGGTATATACGGTGAAATATTGGGTAGATGGGTCAACTGAGAGATACAAGGTGCGATTGGTAGAAAAAGGCTATACTCAAACTTATGAGATTGACTATTTAGAGACTTTTGCTCCTATTGCAAAGATGAATACAGTTAAGAGTATTATTGTCATTAGCAGCTAATTATGGTTGAGAACTGCAACAGTTTGATGTCAAGAATGCATTTCTACATGGAGATTTAGATTAAATTTAAATGGAAGTTCTAACAAATTATGGGAAGAATTTGGTTGCTCATACTGAGTGTAAGTTGAAGAAGGCACTATATGGCCCTAAGCAATTGCCTAGAGCATGGTTTGGAATATTTACTAGAGTTATATTGGCTATGGGATAAAGACAAAGTCAAGGAGTCAAAGGGAGTTACAGCTCTTCTAATGTATGTAGAGGACCTAATAGTGATAGGAGATAATGAAAAAGAGAAACAGCTGCTGAGTCAACAATTAGTTAAGGAATTTGAGATCAAGGCATTGAGAAGGTTAAAGTATTTCCTTGGAATTGAAGCTGCAGATTCTAGCCATGGAATTTTTATCTCGAAACAAAAGTATGTTATAGATCTTCTCATGGAAATAGGTAAGACATCATGCAAAACCTACAAGCACTCCTATTGATCCGAATCCCAAGCTTGGAAAAACAGAAGAGGATGCTACAGTAAATAGAGAGACGTATCAAGGCAGACTAATTTAGCTGTCTCACATATGACTAGATATAGCACATGCAGTCAATATAATTAGTCAGTTTATGCATAGTCTAAAGGAAGTTCATCTGCAAGCAACTCAAAGAGTACTTCAATATCTTAAAGGAACACCAAGGAAGGGTATTTTGTTCAAAAGAAATGGAGGTTTGGCTCTTGAGGCATATACCAATGTTGATTATGCTAGATCTATTGTTGATAAAAGATCAACTTCAAGATATTGCACTTTTCTTGGTGGGAACCTTGTGACTTGGATAAGCAAAAAACAAGGTGCAGTGGCTCGATCAAGTGCAAAGGCTGAGTTTCGGGCAATGGCTCAAGGTGTGTGTGAACTATTCTGGTTGAAAATTATTCTTGAAGAATTGAAAATTAGGTGAGATGGCACTATGAGACTATACTGTGACAATAAATCTACAATCAACATAGCTGTCAACCTAGTTCAACATAATTGTACAAAGCACATTGAAATCAATAGGCACTTTATCAAGAAAAAGTTAGAAAGTGAATTAATTTGTACTCCTTATGTGTCTACTCATGGTCAGCTGGCTGATATTCTCACCAAAGGTTTAAGTAGCTCAATTTTTTACACTATTGTATCTGAGCTGGGAATGGAGAATACCTATTTGCAGATCTTGATGAGGAATTTCATAAGATAAGATATATAAGATGAAGTTATGCAACCTTTTGGTGAACAGTCAAGGTTGACTATCAAAGTTTGGAAGACATCTTTGAAAATTTTTGATGTCTGAAGGGGAAAAGTTTGACGTAAAACTCATTTCGAATTGAAAATAATGAAAGGATAAAAGTCTAAAAGCAAGTGGCACACTCAATTGGGCGAGGCAATCAACCAGGCAGCAAGGTTGGAAGATGGCAGAGGTAAGCCAAACGAGGTGTTTGATCCACCAATCTAGCCCCTTAATGGTTATACTAAAAAGAAAAGCGAGAGTGACTTAAATTGATCCAACTAAGTACACCCAACTCCCATGGCTATTTTTCTTATTTTAGAAAGTGTTAGATTTACACAACTACTTTTTATCTATTATGAAAGGTGTTGGACTCACTCAACTACTACTTTGCATTTCCTCATGTCTAAAATAACATGTTGTGATTAGAAAACATGAGAAAACAAGTGGATACAAAGAGAAACCAAAGGAAAGAAATTTATGCTAAGTTGTGCTAAGCAATTGATTCATTGTGCATAGTTGTGAGCTTGGGTTATAATAT
This sequence comes from Erythroxylum incrassatum, assembly GCA_026546855.1. Taxonomy (NCBI): domain Eukaryota; kingdom Viridiplantae; phylum Streptophyta; class Magnoliopsida; order Malpighiales; family Erythroxylaceae; genus Erythroxylum; species Erythroxylum incrassatum. The sequence continues at coordinate 15,544,364 of JANVCL010000006.1, forward strand.
TGGATTCTATTATCGATGTTCTCTTGAGAAGAGAACTTCGAGTGTTAAGTTGAAAGTAGGTTTGAGAGTGAATAAATTGAAAATGTCCATATACTAAGAACAATTATTAATACATAGATAAACCAACAGGTACCAACATATTTAACACGGAGCATCATCACAAAAATATGCAAATAAAATATAACTCTTCATGCAGGATAGAGGTAGAGATAAATGCAAAAAGGTAAATCAATATAGAATCTCACTCCTAACCATAACTAACAATGGCTAAATACAAATTATATAAAAAATAAACTAAGCAAAAGAGGTTAGAAATGACCAGAAAATTTTTCATCTAGGATACAAAGCAAATAAAAAATTAGGAAAATGAACAAACTATGTTCAGAATGAAAATAATAATCTCTAATTATATGTCAAAAACAAGGATAATGACCTCAAATCCAAAGCCCCTCCAATCACGATCGATCTGAGCCAATACATTGCCATTAATGTCCTTTAAAGTGAATGTCCAATTCCAGAAACCAGGATTCTCAATCACAGCAAATTGTTTATTGCTGAAAAAAGCATTATTAGCCTATGTACATTGAAATGGAAAAAAATAAATAAATAACTTAGAGGATGTGGATAGGAATTCAGCATCAACAAGTTTTCTCCACTAGTCAATAATAGCATCAGTATGGTATGCTCTTCTTTCATTAACTTAATTAGCAAATAACGATTTAACCATAAATCCACTGTATTATTGACTTACTCCATATAACATTCAAATATATGTGAGAAACTAATAATTGTCCCGTGTTTCTACATAAATTCATTTTCCCTCTAACTTTTGGTCTTGTTTTCCATTTTAGACAAAGATAGTTTAACCAAATTCAGCATACTTGAGCACCATTTTGAACCATGCTCCTCCATCATTAACATCAAGTATTAATCTAGTTGAACTGTCAGGAGTATAAACCAGATACCAATTTTCTATTCTACCATGATGAATGCAGAGAAATAAATTAAGAGAAAGATGAAGACAAAAGATAATGAAGACTAAAGAAAATAAGAATAAAGCTAGAGAAAGAATCCCATGATAATAGACCATAACAACTAGGCAACACAATTAAATGAGACATACTCTTTCAAAGGCCTAATGAATATTGACCAAATAAAAGATAGTACTTGATATGTAACATTCATAACATATGATGTTACAAACTGAATACTCATTGATAAAGACCTCAAAATTTAATCACTTCAGCAAGTATTCTAAAATGAGATTTTAGGTTTACCTCCCTTGTTCAAGACCTTGGTCAAATGTTTTAGCTAAAAACTTAATAATGGAAATGTAACACAGCAGAAATTTATACAACTGCTTAGTTGTATCTCTGCCCTTAAATAATAGAGTTGAGATTTGGAACCATTTACCTCCAATCTTAGTGACGTAATTACAGAAACTGCACATTGCGTTCACCACTCTTAAGGAAGATGTGAACATTCTATTGCGAAGCTTATGTATTATTTATCAGTCAGCTGTTTGTGTTTGATCAAAAAATAAATATTTGGAGCTAGTTAATAAATATTTGGAGCTAGTTCAACAACAGAATCAAAATTTCGGAAGAACTGCAAGAAAGGCACTACAAAACTACCATATCTTTCAAGTGTCTATTGCCAATGAGCCATTATGTAGGCCCTTAGTCCCAAAATCTAACATGGCCCTTAGTCCCAAAATCTAACATGAAATAGGCCATGAAACCCAAAGTTGCATTGCGATACTAGCATATAGGTCAATTTCTTTTGCCAATGAGCCATTATATAGACCATCAAACCCGAAGTAAACATGTTGTGATTCCAACTTTTAACTACAAAGATGGCCAAATCATTTCCTTGATGATTATAAATTGTGAACAAACAAATGACTAATCAATGGCATGTAAAAGTTACCCTAGATACAAATCATAGATCCGCTTCCAAAGGTGCCATCTTCTGTGAACTACACCAATTTCCTATGAAATAGCAAATACATAAGTGACAAGCTTGAGTAAGATGAGAACTTTCTAGGCTCTCTCAATTGTAAGTACGCATAAACATGCGATGTTTACATACCTTACTATTAATCTCAGCATAAATAGAGCTGGTTATCCACCAAAAAGGTCTTCGAACCTGAACAAATTGGAGAAATTCCTCTACAATAAATGCAGGCTAATTTCATCCTCAAGTAACAAGTAATTCACTATGAAAAAGTTGCTGTTAGTAATGAAAGTACTCACCCTGAACAGCTCATTACCCAAGGCATCAGTTATATAAGCAACAAAAGGACGTCTTAAACGGAGAAGCTACAAGAAAGTGCAGCAAAATCAGTGCATCAATCAGTTTGAAATACATCAATTGAACAGTAAAATGAGTTGAAACATAGTTTAGCATGAGGGACAGGAAACCCCTTGTCAAATATCACCTTTATTAAGATATGTAGGACCCAATAACTATTTGTGCAACACAGCACGAAAACAAATGGCAATATTTCCATATATATATGAACCATTTAAATGACAAAATACAAGAGCATTTAGATATCTATTCAAATTCACCTACTCCACCTAAGCAAAATTATGCATTCACGTATCAATTGTAAATATATCATAGGTCTACAGAAAAAGAAGCAAATAATCTTACCTAGCCAATTCCCTCCATAATATATGAACTTCCTATTGTTGTTTAACCTTCCAAACAAGTTCTCCCAATTAAAAAATTGCAACCAGTCCTCCATCATAATGTCACAATTCGTTGTTATTTTACATCAATGAAAATGTTACAACTAGTTGTCTCATATTGAAGTTCAACATATTTGGAGGGAAATCATTTAATCCCTATAGGCTGACTTAGTTGGATCATCAACTTAGGTTAGAAAATGCAATACAAGTCCAAACTGAAATTTACACCCCAATCAGGCCATGCCAAGCAACTGGAGAGCACCTCATGAAACTAAGACAGAAGTTAAGAGCTCTTATATCAACCCTGACCTCTCCAAATGACAATCACAACCTTGAACACTAAGGGCGTTAACAACCCCATAAAGCAACAAGTTGTTTTCTATTACATAAATGTAATAAAGTTGAGCATTATAGGTCTTTCAGAGACCAAGCTCGAGGCCTAAGAGTCTCTAGTTTTTTAACAGAAGTTGGAAGGTCAATATCAATCATGAGGCTGATATCAATGGTAGGATTATTATTGGATATGACCCAAAGATCAACATCATTAGCTCCAAAATTTCTAACCAATGTGTCCACCTACAAGCTCAATTGTTAGGCTCAGGTTTATTAATGATTTAATTCATCTATGCCTGTAATTATGCCCTTTAAAGGAATGCTTCGAGGAATTCTCTTAAAGATGTCTGACTCCATCGACACCCTTTGGTTAATCCTAAAGGATTTTAATGCCACCTTACTTGCATCTGAGGCTAAGAGAATCAGATGCAAAAAGATCCCTTGCAATGATTTCAAATCATGTATTGCAAATATTGAAGTCACAGATCTTAAAGCTAAAGGATGCTTCTTTACATGGTGCACTAGGCAAGAAGGGAAATGGATGATGAGGAAGAAGTTGGATCACGCTCTAGTTAATCAAGCCTAGTTAGAAAAGTACCCTAATAGCAAAACCATCTTTAGCACCACTCTTAGTTTTGATCACTCTTAGTTTAGCAAAACCTATAGAAGGCTTAAAGTACTTTAGTTAAAAGAAGCTAACAATAACTACTACTTTCACAAAGTACTCCTGGCTCAAAGTAACTATAATAGGGTCACATCGCTCAGAATGGATGATAGTAGTGTAATTGAGAATCAACCTCACCTACTGAATCTGCTTTTGAGTTTTTCAATAAAACTTTGAGGTCTCAAGCTTCTAACTCCTCTTTAGTGCTTGCTATTAGAGCATTCATCCCTAAGCTTCTAATGGTTTCAACATTCTTCTTTTCATGAAATGTTGGGGCATAATCAAGCCTCAGGTATGTAAAGTTGTCTTGGAATTCTTCTCCAATGTGAAGATGCTAAAAAATTTGGAACAATACCAATTTGTGCCTGATTCCCAAGGTTACCACTCCTAACTCTATAAAGGAATTCAGGTAAATTGCCTATTGTAATACTCTTTATAAGGTAATATCCAAATTACTTGCCAATAAATTAAAGATGGTTCTCCCTCACATCACTGATTCCACTCAACCAACCTTCATTGATAGGAGATCAATTGGAGACAATATCATTCTAATGCAAGAGCTTCTAAAAACTACCACAAAAAGGATTCAGGGAAAAATTGCGCAATGAAAATTGATCTGCATAAGGCATTGACTTGCTGGCTTAGGACTTCATCATTCATGCTATAGAAGCCATGGGTTTCCTACCACTCTCCATAACTTAGGTCACTTAGTGTATAACAACCACTTCTTATAATGTCCTTATAAATGTTGAAGTTTCCAAAATAATTAAAGGTGCAAAGGGTATCAGGTAAAGGGACATCTTTTCACCCTACTTGTTTATCATATGTATTGAAGTTCTTTCTCGAATCATTTCTCATAGCATTGGTCTTGAGGATAGTTTTAAATTCCGTAAAGCTTTCAAGCAACTTCAGATCTTCAACTTGGCTTTTGTGGATGATATTCTCTTATTTTGTGGAGCTAATCATCATTCTATCTCTTGCCTCACCAATCCCTTCTCTTATTCAATAAGATTTCAGGCTTGGAGGTTAATAGAGAAAAGAGTTTCATTATGGTCTCTTCTAATGCACCTCAATTTGTTCAATACCTTGCATCTCCAATTAGTTGCAATTTGATTAGCTCGCCTTTTAGCTTGGTTGTACTTATATTGTTTTGACTTTAACTTGTTGTAACACTTTTGATTTTTGCCTAGTAATATATTCTCTTAAATTCCAAAAAGAAATAATAAAGCAAATTATAATTGCTATAGTCTATCTTCAATTCGTGAAGCCGAATTCAATTTAAGTTTGGTTATGGAAGACGTTATTGCATAGAAATCGTGTATTATCTCAATCTTAACCCCTCTCTATTCTTTTCGCACACATAAACGCAGAGACAAAGTAAATCCTGCTATTTTCAAATTGTAGGTAAAGCTTTGCATGTAAGAGCCATAGATAGGCTACATAGTGCATGAGAGCATAATGTTAAGAGTTTTCTATTTCAATATCATATTCAAAAGTTGTTAAGGGGAGAAATGCAGTACACCTGTCTCGAAAGTACATTGCTCTTCTCGCTAATGAAACCTACAGGCTAGAAAAACAAGAATATCACAAATTTGATAAGAATTCAACAGTTGGAAGAAACAATATAACCTTATTTTTCATAAGTAGAAGAACAAAAATTAACATAAGAATCACTTACCAACCGCGGATAGCACACATCCACCACTGCATAACGATTCTCCTGCAATACAAGTGATTACAACAACAAAAAACCACTAAGTTTGAGAAATACTCAAAACAAATGAATATTCCCCAAGATCGTTAAGATGAGGCACACACCTGGTACAAATAATAATAATCAAAAGTCCTAAACAAAAGATTTTTTTCAACTCATGAATTAAGACCCAGCAGCATATAATTGATTAAAAAAGGGATAAAATTTTGAGACGAAACCAACAAACGAATGAAAAAAAAGAGATTGAAATAAAGTTTACCTGTTCAAAACCAAGAACAAGATTTGCCCACTCTATGTTCCTTGTAATCAACAAATTGGATCTAGCAAGAAGAGGTGCAACCATGGCCTGAAAATTTCAAGGATGTAGAAAAAGTCAATTATGTTTCAATGCCAGGGTTAGAAAATTATTTAACAAATATGACTCCTCAAACAGTAATCAACAAACAATAATTGGACTAACGTAAACACAATGGAGCATAACTTGTATTTTCATTGGCTACTCAACTCTACTTCACTAGGTGTAAGTTTCAAACTACATATAACACTTTCCTCCACCCTTTTCAATCTAGTAAAACACTTCGGTAAGCTATATGGTATCCTCGCCCACTACATGTCACATAATTTTATAGTATATTATCCTTTATTTGTGAAAGGTTGATAGTTAAGCTTTTCTACTCAAGAAGGAAGAAAAAGGGCCTAAACAATTTAGATGAGAGCAACAAGGATGGAAATTAGAGGAAAAACCATCATTCCTAGGATTGCTATTAAAGGGCTGCTGTCCATTGTTTGTTATTTCTACTTTATTAGTTGTTTGTTTCATTTGCTAGTAGGATTCTAGTAAGGCTAAGGTGGCATGGTTTTTAGGGTAGGATGTCAGGTCAAGGTATATTTTGTTAGTAGAGAGGAGTGAGGAGGTATGCATGAGGTACTGAGTAGAATGTGTGAGTGATAGGAGATTAACAACATCCCTTTAAAATAGGAGATCTTACCTCAGAAGGAGTCTATTTAAATATTTAGTATCATAACTAGTAGGTCTATTCTTGTTAGAAGTCTTATCCTAAATAAACTAGTA
>JANVCL010000006.1:15594192-15616966 GCA_026546855.1 Erythroxylum incrassatum
TCTTTAACAATGTTATATATATATATATATATAAAATAATTTTATTATTATTATGACTTTAATTTATAATAATAATAATAATAATAATAATAATAATAATAATAATAATAATAATAATAATAATAAACCAATATGCGCACATAATAAAAGATTAATAAGTTAACATTAAGAGTTTAGAATAACAGGACAGTCCAATTGAAGATTTTCTTGTCCACCGACATTTGAACTTCTAAAGTCAAAAATTTGATCCACAAATGATAAATTACCAAACTTTATATCAATGGAATATAGTGACATTACTATTTAATCAAGAATTTAATGTCGTTTATAACTATGCATTATTTTAATTGTTCATTGTCATCATATACACTATAGTAATAATTACTATTTTGTGAAGTACCCAATGTTGATATTAATTTTAAGTGTTATTTATAACTTAACATGGTTAATTGTTCATTGTTATAATAATTTTAATTATAATATTAAATTTAACCATAATTTGTCTATTATTGTTAATTTTGAGGGAATAATTAAATGTCAATTTAATAAATTTAATTTGTAAGGAGACAATAAAACAATGATATTTAGCATTTATTTTAATTTATATTTTTGGTTATCGATAAAAAAATAATACAAAAATTTAAAGATAAATTATTCAATTAATTGTATCTTTTACGATTAACAATATTTTATTGAACTGGTTCATCAACTTGTGAGTGGAACAACAAAAAAAGTTAAGAAACTTTACGAGGTAACCAAAAAAGGGACCTCTGCACGTAATCTTTAGCTCTGATAAATCCTGAGAAGAAATTTCGAGGGATTGAAAATCGCCACGTCTGTACCTAATCTTTAAGTCTGACAAATCTCGAGAAGAAATTTCGAGGAATTGAAAAGTGTGCATAGCTGACAAGAAAAATTTGGCCAAATAAATGATTGAGAGCTACCAAAGTTTGACCAAAGGGATGGCCCTTCGTTTCCTCCAAGAAGGATTACTCAATTCATAAATGAATTTTAATGCGAAGTGGTTGAGAGCTGCCAAAATTTGACCAAGGGGATGGCCCTTCGTTTGCTCGAAGAAAGATTACTCAATTCATTTTTTAAAATAATGTTAAGTCCTTTAAATAAGAAACAATGGAGGCATTAAATGCGAAATGTAAATTGTATCAGATATTAAATCATTAAGATCTCATTTATAACGCTGCATGCATTTCTAAATCGACGGGGCATTTTTTGAAAGATTATTTTTTGCTATCCGTAAAAATTTTGGGTCGATAAAAAGGTGGACATACAGGATTTGGAGCCTTTGACATACGGTTGGACTAAATTCTAGGACCATGGACATTTAAACTGTGAACAATTCAGCATAAACCTAAGCAATAACAAAATTTCAAAAAATCTTGCATCCGAGCAAATTACACAAAACAAGGACATGTAAATTACATAAAACAAGGAATACCTTCCCTAACCACAAAAGCCCCATCTGAGATGGGTAGAACCAACTGATCAAACAGCAACCAGACTTAAAATTGTAAATCTTTAATCACATAGGAAGGTATAAGAAGTCAAAGTTATTGTTTAGATACACTTAACTTCAGAAAAGATAAGAAGCAACAGGGCTAAGTCCGTCCATTAGAGGGAAAAAAATCTTTGCCAGCTAAACTAACTCATAAATGATGAAGCAGTAGAAAAGAAAATCGATCATCTCTCTCCTTAACCCAGTTGACCCATCTCTGCACATAATAAAAGCTTGATGAAAGTCGAAGGAAAAAATTAAACTAGATAAATATCAATCATTATTGTAGGAAAGAAGGAAAAAGGAAAGCTTACCACAGTTGTAAACCAGAAAGGGCTTGTTGGAGAGAAACTCCAAATGTTGAATAAAACCGTTACCCATCTGTACACATAATAAAAGGTCGATGAAAGTCGAAGGAAAAAACGCAAATAGAAAAAGGAAATACAAAACCATGACTGAATAAAAAGGAAAGCTTACCACAGTTGTAAACCTGAACCGTTACCCATCTGTACACATAATAAAAGCTCGATGAAAGTCGAAGGAAAAAATGCAAACAGAAAAAGGAAGTACAAAACCATGACTGAAATAAAACCGTCGAAGAAAAAAGGAGAGCTTACCACAGTTGTAAACCTGAAAGGCCATCTGTACACATAATAAAAGCTCGATGAAACTATGATTGAAATAAAACCGTCGAAGAAAAAAGGAGAGCTTACCACAGTTGTAAACCTGAAAGGTTTTGTTGGAGACAAACTCCAAATGTTGAATAAAACGGTGAGATTTGCAGAGATGCAATGTTTAGAGTTTTAAGATGAAGAAAAGGAATAAAACCGCCGAAGAAAAAAGGAGAGCTTACCACAGTTGTAGACCTCAAAGGTATCTGTACACATAATAAAAGTTCGATGAAAGTCGAAGAAAAAAACCGCAAATAGAAAAAGGAAATACAAAACCATGACTGAAATAAAACCACTGAAGTAAATAGGAGAGCTTACCACAGTTGTAAACCTGAAAGGCTTTGTTGAGGAGTGACCCATCTGTACACATAATAAAAGCTCTATGAAACCATGACTGAAATAAAACCGCTGAAGAAAAAAGGAGAGCTTACCACAACCGTGAGATTTGCAGAGATGCAATGTTTAGAGTTTTAAGATGAAGAAAAGGAAGGAAGGGTCTGTGGTGCCGAGCGGTAGACGAGAGGCTGAGAAGCAGAGGAACTCCAGAGCGGAGAGCTAAAGAATGAGAGAGAAAACTTTCTGCAACTTTGAGTGAATGAATGAAAGAGAGAGAGTAATAATAAAGACAGAACATTGAACAGTGTCAATATAGAAACAATAACCATGACATATGGACGGGAGGGGGGGGAGGACGTTAAAGTAACCATTAGATTAAATGGACGAACGGGATGGATTGCGTGGTCGTCTATCCCGTTCGTCCTTAGTATATATACTTAAAAAATTATGAGCTAAAAAAGGAACCTAAATAAAATATAATTCATATTAAGTACGAAATCTTATAAAAATAATCTAAACATGAGCCAAATGTTCTCAAAGTCATACTAAAATCATATCGTGATTAGTGCTTGTCAAATTCCACCACATTTAATCATTTTCTTATCCTTGAGTAAATTAATTTCATTACTCTTAACAGATATAGATAGCGATTCTGAGAAATAATTTAACAAATTAATTACATTGATCTAGATTTTTCATGATTCATTCAATTGCAATAAGAATATCCTCTCTCATTTTTAGGATAAATGCGCACAAGTACAAAAAGAATATCCTCTCTTTTATGAGGAGGAACATATCTTTCTTAAACAAAAGAAGTTAGAGGGTGACTACACTCACCAACTTCCATCGTATTTAGTGTAGGATACCCTCGAGCCCTTCAGAGACTTGTCTTACTAGAAAGGGAGAATTCTGTTCAATGATCTATACTCAAAGGCATAGAAAGCTTGTCCATCTTCTCTATTAGCATTTTGATTGCTTCAACAGTAGAGGCCAAATTGAACTTCATCTTTGAAATCTCATCAACTTGCACAATTTCATTTTTTATTGATGGCTGTGGCCTTGGAATGGGACACTCGGGCAGTGCATAATTGTCCTGCAGATACTTGTACTTTCTATTGTTCTCTCACGGGAAGCTTTCGAATGTAGATAAGACAACTAAGATGAGCAAGTGCTATTAATTTAGAGGAGAAAAGCTTCCAATTGAGGACAAAGTTTGGTTTCCGTGTCAAGTGGGAATTCTATTGATAAGACTCTCTCTTATCCTTAAGAGTGTGTATCTTCTCTTGAAAGAAATAGTCCATGAAACTGTTGAAGAATAGTTTCTTGCTTCTTCCCTGTAATGTAGTATAATTGTTGGAGATGGCTATAAATAACCTAGTTTTATATTTGTTTCTATTGATAGTCTAAAAGAAATTTGGTTCATTTAGCCTACAAGTGAAGATGCTTAGTTATTAGAAGGTTTAAAAGTTAATTAGATTACTTAGAGAATTCCTAGATACGAGAATCAGTAAAGAAGTTTAGGACAAGGAAAACAAGATGATTTTTAGACAAGATAAGTGTACAAAAGACAGTTAGTTTGAACATTGACAGGATGGGGGAAAAAGTTTGAAGTTGAATGAGATAGTTACATTTGTGAATATGTATAAAAGGACATCATTTAGACCAGTACAATAAAAACAATAAAAAGAAATCAAGATCATGTCATTATCTGATTTTTTTTGTATTTTGTACTTTTCTTTTGCCTAATCAAAAAATCTCTTAAATTCAAATCTTATTCCAACACTCTTTAACATTTTGGTAGCTTAGAGTCCTATTCTCTAAGTTTTCCAAAGCCCATTTATATCGTCTATAAGAAATTTACAAATTTTAAGAGAATTCCTCCTTAACATACTTGAATTTCAGGTTATCTTTTAAGCGATCAACAATTTTGGCACGCCTAATGGGACCATATGCTTGTATAAAGAGTGAAAAAGATTGTAATAGGGAACAAACTTTTTGTATCTCAACGAATTTGAAATCTTGAGAAGGCAACGTTGCCTTCAACTAAGTCTCCAGTTGGCAAAAAATTGAAATCACCACAACCATCAATAAAAAATGAAATTGTGCAAGTTGATGAGATTTCAAAGATGAAGTTTGGCCTCTACTGTTGAAGCAATCAAAATGCTAGTAGAGAAGACGGACAAGCTTTCTACCCCTTTGAGTTTAAGTCGTTGAACAGAATTCTCCCTTTCTAGTAAGACAAGTCTCTGAAGGGCTCGAGGGGTATCCTACACTAAATGCGATGGAAGTTGATGAGTGTAGTCACACTCTAACTTCTTTTGTTTAAGAAAGATATGTTCCTCCTCACAAAAGAGAGAATATTCTTGTTGTACTTGTCCACATTTATCCTAAAAATGAGAGAGGATATTCTTATTGCAATTAAATGAATCATGAAAAATCTAGATCAATGTAATTAATTTGTTAAATTATTTCTCAGAATTGCTATCTATGTCTGTTAAGAGTAATGAAATTAATTTACCCAAGGATAAGAAAATGATTAAATGTGGTGGAATTTGAGAAGCGCTAATTAGGATATGATTTTAGTATGACTTTGAGAATATTTGGCTCATGTTTAGATTATTTTATACGATATGGTACTTAATATGAATTATATTTTATTTAGGTGCCTTTTTTAGCTCATAATTTTTTATCCTTATAGTTAGGATAAAATGTTTTAGGGATACTTTGGAATTGAGTTATCAAATAATCTTTTAGCATCCTTGTAAGCTAATAAGGTTTGCTTGACTCTATATTAAATGATTATAAGTCATAAGTAAGAAAGTGTAAGAAATTAGGGAACATCATATTTGAATGTTATATACTCAAAGAGAATGAAAAGAAAGAAAGAAATTACAAGAAGAAGAAGAAGAAGCGTCATAAGAAGAAATCATCTAAATCCATTTCAAATGACACTACTAGTTCAGTGAGTGAATAATTTAAAGGAATGATTCCAATTATAAGCTTCATGATATATGGTTATGAGGTACTTCTAACTCTAATTCTTGTAGTGATTATAATGTTTAAACTAACCTTTATACGATTTGAATATAAATGTATCCAAAACTATGTTTGCTAAGCATTATGAAGTAGATGTATTGTTTCATAAGAATGAAACATTGAATAAAGAGATCTTAACATAAAAATTTGCATGTGAAAGGAAAGTATTTGTGTGACAAAATAGATAGGATGTTTCTTCTTTTTATTCCATTATAAATTGTATAGTTTAGGGTATTTTGTAGTTAGTTGTCCCAACTTTTCCACTAACTCCGCACTAGCTAGATTTGCACAACTCCCTTAATCTATAACTATAAAAGCAAACTTGATCCTTAATGAAGGACCATGTGCAAAAGAAATTATCTCATTATTCATTTGCATCATCGACTCCCACATATATACTCAAAACCTTCCTAGTGACTAACATTGATATATGTTTAATTGTTGATATATTCAATCATTTACACTTAGCGATTAATGATACAAAAATGATTAAGATACTCACTTTAATTCATATATGATTTTAGGCACAATTTGGAAGTAAAGAAATTAAAGTGAGTCAAAAGTTCTATACTTTGGCCATTTTCTGAAGATTATTTTTTTTGTCTTTATGGAGTAAAAAGAGGAAAATTAAAAGACAAGAAGAAAATTAGAAGAAGAAAAAGTGCAAAGAACAGTGAATGAAGATGGATAGTTGGAAAAAGAGATAAAAATTGCAATGCAAGATGAAGAAAACGCAGTGTAGGAGGACAAGGCAGGAGATGAAATGCAGCGCAACAACTAGAGGTTAGAGCAAAACATAGTCTATGTTTCACGCAGACATCCTGCATAATGCTGACAACGTCTACATTTCACGCACATAGTGTCGACATAACACAAACAGTGTCTATATCTATAGAAAAGGTCCGTGAGTTTTTAAGTGAGGCATAAATAGTAGCATGACCCAACAAGTTAATTTGTCACGTCATAGCACAGTGAGGAGAATAGGAGGGGCGATAAAAACGGAGTGAATGTAGTGGCGTGAAACAAAAGAGAGAAGGCACAATGAAGAGAGCAACCAGGGCTTTCGGTTAGGAATATATGACTGGGGGCTGAAGCATTTTTCTGAGAGAGATCCAGGGATAGCTAGACATCCCAACATCGGTTTGGAGGCAACATCGATGTCGAAAACCTGGGTTAAGTATTTTTTATTGTTTTGTTGTTTCTTTCTATCATTAGAAATTGATTTTGTTATCCTATGTTAATTGATTTGGGTATTGTGTACAGATAATCAGATTTTCGTTATTGTTTGGTTATTTGTGTATGAACCCATTGGGTATTGTGAAAAGATGATTTTAATGCATTCATTAAATCATTTAATTGCAAACACACTGCTAGAACTTTGATATAATCCATAATTGTTATGTTGAAATTCATATGTAGCGACTAATTATTCGTAATCATTAGGGATAATATGACCTAGGTTAAGTAACGCATCATATGTGGTTGTTGCCTTGATTAATCAGTTTTCCTAATTTGTAATGCTACTGTCTAATTAAATCTAGATATCGTATCCTAGGTTATTTGGTGGTTAGGTTTAATTAACGATTGTATCTTGATTAAACAAAACCTAAGGAAAAACTTGGGTTAATTATTAACCCACGATTAATAGTTGTTAGGAGAGGTTTGAGACTAACAAATCAATGAAATATGCTTAATTAGGGTGTGGGCCGAGATTGAACCAAAGAACCAAGTCCTTACCGAATTTTCCATTTTTGTGCATATTTTCTTTAATTTTTTATTAGTCTAGTTTCATTTTATTTTCTTTTAAAAAAAATCCAAAACCCTCTTGTTCCTAAACATCGATTAATTTCAATTCATTAACTTTGCACACACTCTCTGTGGGATTGACCTAGACTCACCACTGCTATAGTAGCAGTCTAGTTATTTTATTTTGGCTAGCGTTACAACGCGCTGTCAAAATTTTGGCGCTATTGCCGAAGAGTGTGGTGTTTTAGTTTTTTATGATTTAATTAGTGTTTTGTGTATATTTGTTCGTAATTGATTTCTTTTTGGTTATTTTGTGATCTTTTTATTTTTTTGTTTCGTGTTTAAAAAAATATTTTGATATGGACGGAAGTAATTTCTTTTATAACTTATATTCTCAATCTTATAAATGTTTGGACTGATCAACCTAACTTTTGTTATGGATGGGATAATCATCAGAATTACCTCTATGATAATTTGCAGGATGCACAACAATTCCCGTGTGAACCAGAAGCTTCTTATCAAAACTTAGGTACATCTCTGGAAGAATTTATGAATCTTGTGATTGCTAACAATCTCTAATTTCAACAGAGCCTACAACAGGATATGCAGCAATCCCAACAAAATATGCAACAACTGTTTCAGCAATGTGAACAGCAAATCCGACAAGATGCTCTACAATTCCAACAAGATGCATTGCCTCGATGGAGGGATATCAATCATTTGGAACTGCAAAGCAAAAAGGAGCAGTCATATTAACCCGAGTTGAACTCGATGGACTTTGTGCAGAAACTTTACAAAGTGATAAGGAAAATGAGAATTTTGAGGTCAATCCTCAACAAATTACTTGTATCGAAGAAGTCAAGAAAGAGCTTGAAGTCGAAAGGGACACATCTTTTAGCTTCGAGGTAAGTACTGAGTCCATGATTATTTTTGAGACTAACTATTTACCTTTACATAACAAATTAGAGGAATTAAATGATGAAGAAAAAGGTGAAGAGATGTTTGAAATATTTCCAGAGTGTATAAACCTAGTCGGGATTAAGAATCCGATGATAGGGAAGACGCTGAATGAGGATGATGATCAACTAAGGCCTTATCCAAAACTACCTAGCATGGAAGTGGCGCTAATTGTAATATCTGAAGATCACAATTTCGTCACATGAGGAGAAGAATGAGTCAAACCAGTGTCCCTAAACAACGACACTTCTTGGGAGTGATTGAGCCCAAGTTTATTACATAAATTGGCGACATTTTCATGAATCTTATTACACTTTTTGACTCCTATTTCTGGATTTTGTGCTTAAATTGACTCTTGAGTGTGTACTTTTATTTTATGTAGTTTGAGTGTAAAATTGTCACAAATCAGTATTAATTACGCTAACTAAATTTCTGAGAATAATTGATACTGCAAACTACAATTTTTTATTGTAGGAAACTCAAGGAAAAGGGACTCAAGAAGAAGATGTAGAGTCAAAGAAGGCTGAAATGAAGTCAACAAGAGAACAGGTGCAACAGGAAGTTCGCCGCAGTAAAGTGGATCTGTCGCTGTGGCAAAATACAAAGGAATCCAAGACAAATCTTTCAGAAAAAGTTCGTCGTGGCGAAGATTAATTCTTTCGCCGCGACGAAGGAACTAGCAATGAAGCAAAACCTTTTGGAAAAGTTCGCCGCGGCGAACCTTCGAAAACCCAAACCATTTTTGAAAAAATCATCCACTGTGCAACCTGACCCAACCATCCTTCATTTAAAAACCTACCAAATTAGGTTAAGAGTTGACAATTTTTAGGGATATGCAGAACATATTCACACTCTCAGCTCTCTCTCAACTTCGACCATCATCCATCACTTCCTTCCATTTTTCATCACCACCTTCATTAGCTACTGCTGCCATGGATGCTTTTGATGGGTTTTCGGTTATGAGTTCTCTCGAAGCAATGCTTGGCTAAGCACCATTTCCTCTTGAAGATGTAGCATTGGCTTGAATTCAATGGGCTTTAAAGGGGAGTAGTTTATTCATGTTTAGCTACATTGTTATGAACTCCTTAGTTAGGATTTATGCTTTGTAGTTGGATTTTCTTGATTATAGTTTAATTAAGTGTTGAACAATTTATTGTGTTACTAGGTTTGTTGATGTAGAACTTAGAGCTTGAATATATGAAGTCTCATATATGTCTTTTTGTGATTTTGTTAATTCTCTTTTATCTACCTAGTTGTGTTTGATATTGAGATGATGTTAGATCCCAAATTGACCACTTGCATTAACTTACCCATTACACACACTAAGATGCATTCAACAAGTTTTAAGAAATGTAGTTCATTGATTAAAACTTTGGACTTAAAGAGTTCTTTAAGGTTTATCATTTGAAAACTTAGTGATTTTCACTCCTACCAAGATTATTTTGAACTATGATAGCCAAAGCTCATTTTTCAAGAGGATTTTCTCACATTTGATCATTGTTTTATTTTTCAAATTTCTTTTTCCCAAAAATCCAAATATAATTTTTACACACTTCTCTTACAATTAGTTCAATTCTGTTAGTTTTCTTAAAGAACCAAAACCCCCTTCCTAACCAATTTAGTTTGCATTTCATGACATTTAGGCTAGCTTAGGTCCATTGCATTAGGTTCTAGTTAAGCGAGACAACCCGAGGTTGCACATTATATTACAATCCTTGGAATTAAATTTTTGATTCGACCTCCAATGGTAAGGATAAAACACAAACCACGAATCAACGGGTGTGACAATGGTGGTCACACCTATGACCATCTTATGCATACCCGTGACAACATTTTCTTTAATTGTGCAACTTATTATATGGAAACTATAGGTCTAAAGGCTCGAAAACCTAAACCTATAATTAGATTACAAATAGAGAGAAGAGAGGTTGGTAGCTGTGGTACTCATTTTGGGACACTCTAGGAATGCAAAAGAAAGAACAAAGAGAAGGTGTAGAGGTGAAGAAGAGAGAAGAGAACAGAGAGTATTCGGGTGAGGTGAGGAAGAAGAACAATAGAGAGGTGAAAGCAGAGTTTGCATTTGGTCATCTAGGTGATCATCAACCAAAAAGGCCAGAGCCAAAGCAGAAGGGTTGAGACTGGCAGGAGATCACTGCAACTCTCTCATCTAATCCTTGTTTGCTTATTATGTTCCTATCTATTGCATTATTTCTTTGTTATTTTACTAGAATCACTACCATGTTAGCTTAACCAACTGTTACTCTATTAGCTTTGATAGTCCATTTTGGATGTTCACTTGGTTTATTGCTTTAATACTTCTCTTATACTGATAAAGATGGTATTGAAGTATATAAAGATGATGAATCTTGTTTATTCCATGATGGTTTGATCTCTTTTTCTTGAGAATTAATGTAGCTAGTTTAGTCTAATATTCATGATTGAGTTACTGTGAATGTTTGCTATAGTTTTTGAACTGAATGGATGGAAAAGTATGACCAAACTTTACATCATTTTGGTATTAAACGAAGGATCGAGAGAAGTTCCATGTGGAACAAGAAACTATAAACGCTTAGGTTAAGAATTAGAATATATTAACTTAAGTGGTAATTATCAGTCTGGTTTCCATAATTAATTTGAATGATAACTTATCGAATACGAAAGTTAGATTTAGTTTATTATTCAAGTTGATCTTAGAACCCAACTGTTAATTTTAGTAAGACAATTATCCAATTATTTTCCCTTAATCATGCATAAGAGATTAAATTTTTGAAACTAATTCTCAAGAGTTTCCACATCGATTAATCAACTTGTTTTTGCTTCTAGTTCAATTAGTTCAATTTTTAGTCTAATTGCGTAATTTTCTTTAAAGCCTTTACTTAACAAATTGGGATAGAATGTTTAGGTTTGGATTTGTTTTTATTTTTCAGTTAAGATTAATTTAAGTGGACTAATTTCACCTCCATAGGAGGCGACCTTGGGTAATCAACTACAACTACCTCGTATACTTGCGAATAAGATAGCTAGGTATTTTTAGAACTTATTTTGGCATAACAAGTTTTTGACGTCGTTGTCGGGGAGGTGTTTAGTGTTTGTACTTAGTTTAATTTTGATTGTTTTGTCTGTTCATACATTTTTCGTGTTGTTTCATTGAGTTGTTTTAGCAGTTTTCATTACTAATTTAGTGTTGTCTTCATTTTTTTAATGTAAGGAAGGAGATCTCAAGAAAGTGAACTCGCCCTTTTAATTGATAATGTGCATCAGAAAACAGGACCTCAAGGGGACTTTAAAGACAATCTCGAAGAACCTAAGCCTGAAGATTAAGAGATGGGTGAAAGGCAGCCAGTAATGAAGGAGTAGGCCAAACTAGTAATTGGTACTGCCATTTTGTGTATATGTTTGGAAGAGGTAGCCAGAAACTATGAATTGAAAAACATCCACTTCAACATCCTACCATCGTTCTATGGAGTTCCCAATGAAGACCCTGTATTTCATTCGGGAATTCTACACCACTCTCCAGACATTCCCTTTGGATGGCCTAAATGAAAATCAATTAAGGATGAGATGCTTCCCATACACACTGAAGGATCGGGCCAAGGCATGGTTGATTACCTTCCATCTGACTCATTGACTACATGGGAGGAAGTCCACAACAAATTATGGGAAAATTCTATTCCTATCAGAAGACTTCTGAGTTACGGACAAAGATAGCTACCTTCACTCAAATGGAGGAAGAGTCATTCTATGAGGCATGGGAATGTTTCAAACTTTTTCTAATACAGTGTCCACACCATCATTTTTCATTTCACATGCAGAACTAGTTCTTTTATGATGGATTGACCCAACAATATCAATATATGGTGGACAATGCAACAGGAGGAACTGTGTAAGAGAAGACTATCGAAGAAACATATAAAATCTTTAAAATGTTGGGGGGCAATTCTTAATAAAAGAGTGTGAGATCGAAAAAAAAAGTTAGAGTTCATGAACTGAGTTAAACTCAAGAAATGGCTATGCAATTGGCTAAATTGACAAAGCATATAAAAATGCTAACTATGAGGCTATCCCAAAACATTCCAAAGAAAGAGGTATATGGTGTATGTGGAACTTATGATCATGAAGCTAATGTTTGCTCGTATCTTTTGAATCCTTTTCAAGTTCGAAAGAACAAGCGAACTCACTTGATGGTTTTCAACCAAGGGTGCAAAATGATCCATATTTGAGCACCTACAACTTTGGTTGGAGAAACCAACCTAATTTTTTGTGGAAGACAAACAATCCACCAATATAACCCTAACCATAATATCAAAACTTTTAGAGGCAAAATCAGTTTCAGGGGTAATCCTTAAATCAAAATCTACCTAGCAAGCCTTCTTTAAAGGAAAGTCTGAATGCATTTATTTAGGTAAAAGCTCAGAATCAAGAAATGAAAAATAAGAGATTCGACATCTTGGAAGCGTCTGTAAGGAGGATTGAGACTCAAGTAGGGCAACTCGCTGCTCAAATGCACAACAATCAAAAAGAGAAGTTGCCCAGTCAACTCGAGCAAGCCCAAGCAGTTACTATTCTAAGAAGTGGTAAGGTGATTGATAATCATGTTGAGATCCCTTCTAATATGTTTGCTATAGGTAATCAAGAGGAGGAGAGACTCACTAATGAAATAGGTGAGCGAAATGAAGAAAGCAATGGGCACGATAACTTTTCAAGTCATATTCAAAAAGGTGAAAAACTAGGACATGCAATTGACTGCAATGAAGGATCAAGATTGCATATGGTAACTAATTCTTATAGACCACCGATCCCATATCGAAGCCATCTTAAGGACTCAAAACAAGATAAGCAATTTTCTGATCTGTAAAACAAGTTTTCAAAGTTAATATTATTTTGTCTTTATTAGGTATGACCAAGAACATTACAACTTATATGAAGTTCTTTAAGGAACTAAGCACCAAAATATGGAAGTTTGAGCCAAACGAGAAGGTGATAGTTTTAGAAGTTGCAAGTACAGTGCTTCAGTAGCAATTAGCCCCTAATTGAAAGACCTAAGGAGTTTTCTTGTGCAAGTATCAATGGGTAATGGTGACAAGGTTAAGGTTATTCTTGACCTTAAAACAAGTATAAAACTTATGCCTTATTTTATTTATGAGAAACTAGATTTAGGACAGTTAAGACCTACCAATATGTGCTTACAATTAGTTGATAGGTTAATCCGTTATTCAAATGGAATAATGGAAGATGTGTTAGTGAAGGTTGGAGGATTGATTTTTCTCGTAGATTTTGTTATCTTAGATATGAGGGAGGTTAAAGAGAAAAAGAAGGAGCACATTATACTCCTAGGAGGCCTTTTATGGCCACTGCCAATACCTTGATTAATGTGAAGAACGGGAGAATGAGCATGATTATTTTGGGAAAAACAATAAAATTGTCTATATTTAATGTTAAACACATTCATATTACTACTATTTTTGAAAAAAAACTCTCTTATGGATCAATTTAATTATGCAGACCTTGATTTTTCATTAGAGGAAGAAGAAGAAGAAAAGAAGTTAGGCTTGGTGAAAGAAATTGATAAGTGTTGTGCTAGACGATGCAACTAAGGGAGAGGGTTGGCAAATTCTTGGAGAAAAATCCCAATGAAAAGAAGAAAACAGTGGAATCACTTTAAGTGATTCACCTTTAACATGACGGCTGAGGTGTCCAGCTAAAAGACATTAAAGAAGTGTTAAATGGGAAGCAACCCATATAATTTCTTTTTTATTTTTCAATTATTTGTTTGTTATTCCTTTTTAGTGAAACTCGACATAGTCTGTTTACTTCAAGTACAGAGGCCTGCTTTTCAATCTCTTCTATTTGTCTTGCTCGTAGTAGTTCTTCGCTCTTCAATGTAGGATGCCATGCTCCACACCTCATTAACGCAGCCACCACCCATACTTTTGTATCGTATTTGTATCCTTGTTCCTATTATTATTTTTACTACTTGTTAGTTTAATTTCTTTTGGTTTTAATGCTTGTTCTTATTCATGTTATTTTGTGTCTTATATTTTTCTTTTACTTTTTGGATCACATTAGGAACAATGTGATATTTAAGTGTGGGGGGAGTATTAGTTTAAAAAATTATTATTTGTGCGTTGTGTGTTTGTTTTCCTATTTAATAGTTAGAGATGCATGCTCATTAAATGAACTCAATCTGGATTAGAAATGTATAATATTAGTGAATGAGTATACTTGCATACTTAGGCTGATTAACTTGGATTCAAATTAATAGGACATTAGCTTGTTGTGATAGATGAATGACACTTTTCATTTGGTAAGAATTTGAGCCCTTTTGAAATATTTATCACCAAATTTAAGTATTTTTTACTGAGAGTGTTTTTTCATGATTAAGGAACTCTAAAACTTGCTTGCAAATACTAGTGAAGATCACATAATCTTACGCAAATATTGAAATGATGAAGATAATTAGGATTTATCCTCTTTGCTTAAAAAGCCGCCATAATGTTACCGTTAGTGAGCCCTATTCAGCTTAACATGAAACCTTTTCTTTCTTTAAACCCAAACTATGAACCTTTGCCTTAATTATTTATGCTCTTTGTTATATTTACCATAAGGCAAATTGAGCATTTGAAATGGTATTCCTGAGTTTAGAGAGTAATTGTTTGAATAAGTGTGGAGGATCATAGCATATAGTTGACTATTACATTGGGAATGGGTATGGATGTAGTAATTATCTTTCTTCTATATTTTTCTTTTTTATTTCCTTGTTTTAAATAAATGCATAAATAAATAAAGAAAGAAAGAAATGAAAGAAGAAGAAGAAGAAGAAGAAGAAAGACACTAAAAAAATTCAGAGAAATAAGAAAGAAAAAAAGGAAAGGGAAGACAACCAGAAAATGAAAAGAAGAGGAGATATGTAAAAATGGGGAATGTTAACTTTATTAAATGAGAGGAAAGAATTGAATGTTTTATGGTTTATTGTTTTATATTATTTTAAATGCTCAATTTATTTTGTAGTTTTAAACTGCGACTTTCCTTTTTCCTACCTTTAGTCGGACCCCATTACAACAAAAATAAAGATCTTTAGATTGAGGTTTGTGTTTGATATGAGTGGTTTAGATTGGATTGATAAACAAGCTTATGGTAGATGCCTTACATGAAATAAATGATGACTGAATATATCCCACCTTTGAATGCTTGAGAGAATGGAGAGTAGAGTGAGTATCTATCATCACACTTGTTAATGGTCTTTGATTTGAAGTACTTGTTAATTTTGCCTAAACATATGGAGAATAGTTTGTTCATGGAGTATTATGAGTTTCAAGTTCTCAAATTACGTTTATTGAAATGATCATTGATATCTTTGACCGTTCCCACATTATTTGGGAGCATTGTTGTTTTCATTGTTTGTTCTTGTATAGTCTAGTATTCTTTATTTTTTTTAAGGACAGGCATAATTTAAGTGTGGGGGAATTGTTGTGGCTAATTTCTATTGACTTTACTTGCCTTCATATCATGATTTTGGTTACAAATTCTTGTGTTTTGATCCAAATGTGAGATGACTTGAGTGAAACTAGTATGAATATTGCATGCAAGTTAATGGGATTATCTTGTGAATGTTAAATGAAAAATTAGAAGAATTATGCATGAAAGGATGAAATGGGACGTGATCAATGCATGCAACTATTTAATTCAAGCATCAATGGTGCCACACTCGTGACTATGGAAGTCACCGGTGTGACAATGGGAGTCACACCTATGACTCCTATGTCATGGGTGTGACAATGGTGGTCACACCCATGACCACCTCACACATACCCGTGACAACAATTTCTTTAATTGTCCAACTTATTACATGGCAATTGCAAGTTTGAGGGCTCAAAAGCCTAAACCTAAAATGAGACTACAAATAGAGAGAAGAGAGGCCAACGGCTGCGGGACTCATTTTGGGATACTCTAGGAGCGGAAAAGAAAGAACAAAGAAAAGGTGTAGAGGCAAAGAAGAAAAAAGAGAAGAAAAAGTAGTCGAGTGAGGTGAAGAAGAAGAACAACAAAGAGGTGAAAGCAAAGTTAGCATTCGGTTGTCTAGGCGATCATGAACCGAAAGCAGAAGGCGAGAGCCAAAGCAGAAGGCTTCAAAGTGGTAGGAGATCACTGCAACTCCCTTATCCGATCCTTGTTTGTTTATTTTATTCCTATCTGTTGCATTATTTCTTCATTATTTTACTGGATTAGTACTATGTTAGCTTAACCAACTGTTACTCTGTTAGCTTTTGATAGTTTATTTTGGATATTCACTTGGTTTATTGCTTTAATACTTCTCTTATACTGATATTTATTCCATGATGGGCTGATCTCTTTTTGTTGAGAATTAATATAGCTAGTTTATTCAAATATGCATGATTTTGTTACTGTGTTGTTGTCGTCTTATGTTTGCTATAGTTTCTGAACTGAATGGATGGAAAAACATGACCAAACTTTGCATCATTTTGGTATTAAACGAAGGATCGAGAGAAGAAGTTTCATATGGAATGAGAAACTGTAGACGCTTAGGTTAAGAATTAAAAATATATTAACTTAAGTGGTAATTATCAGTCGAGTTTCCATAATTAATTCAAACGATTACTTGTCGAATAAGAAAGTTAGACTTAGTTTATTATTCGAGTTAATCTTATAATCTAACTGTTAATTTTAGTAAGACAGTTATCCAATAATTTCCCCTTAATCATGCATAAGAGATTAAATTAGTGAAATTAGTTCTTATAAGCTTCTAAATCAATTAATTAATCTGTTTTTGCTTCCAGTTAAACTAGTTCACTTTTTAGTCTAATTGCGTAATTTTCTTTAAAACCTTTACTCAACAAATCGGGATGGAATGTTTAAGATTGCATTTGTATTTTTTTGTCAAGATTAATTCAAGTAGATCAATTTCACCTTCATGGGAGACGACCTTAGGTAATCAACTACAACTTCCTCGTATACTTATGAATAAGATAGTCTAAGTATTTTTAGAACTTATTTTGGCATTCTTTTATTCATTCAGTTTCTGAAAATCAAGAGTATTCTAAGTATGTTAGTTTGGTCTATGAGACAAAACATTCATTGGTAAAATCCTAATGTTAACATTAATGCAAATCAAAGTGTCATAATTATGCTCTGATACCACACCTAAAATTGATATTATAATACTCTAAACAATATTTCAAGTTTAGACTTGTCCCAAGATCATCTGTAACACAATTGATTCAACTTATTCAATTAGAATTCATGCTATAAGAAAAAATGAAATACTAACCTTGATATATGCTTAATATGTGTCTACAATGATATATCTTTAATTTTTTTAATTGCAAACTCCTTGTCTATTAAAGAAGTTTATCTACTCTTTCCTTCAGCTTTTTTTTTCGTTCTTTTCTAATAATGCAAGAGCATATGTTTATCTTTTCGTAACTATTCACTTGAATGAAGGTAGAGGGAATTCTTTTAATTATATTAAAACCTTAGTGATTCTCATGTTCTATACAAATCCAATAACCACTATTTTAGGCCACATTATATTAGAATCAACTCAAGTAATATGGACCACACCTTTATGATTATTAAATCAATCTAACATAATGATCTACTAAGTTAAAGGTTCTTGAGAGTTTGTTAGGATAAAATTCTATATGGATAGCTTTACTGATAGATTCATTTTGTTTTTTCATGTAAAACTTTTGTAGTTAACCCTTCCTATTAAGTACGTGCACGGAATTGGCAGATGACTTTTTTTCTATGAAAATAAATTGGGAAAATGATATTTTTAATTGAATATTTTACTATTTTTTTAATTGAATCTTCCAAAATTGTTGTCTTTTTTAATGTTAACTACTACTTTATGAAAATAATTTTCCCAAGAGTATTTTATTAGAGCCCATAACAAATCTTATTCACCTAACAGCTAATGGGGTAATACCGAAAACAAATCACTGGGAAGACAGCTTACAGAAGAATGCACTCCTAGTGTGTTGATGTATACAACAGAACCCATTTGTGTACAAATACCCCCTTGCCTTATCTCTGAACGTCTATAGAACTTCAATCAATATATACAAACTTACATCATTCACTACCAAGGGTTATATATAGTTTCTATTTAGCTATGCTTCAAAGTAAAAGAAGCCGCAACATATAGAGCGCATGCGAGCAAAGTTGCAATGGTGGTGGTAATTGTGAGCAATTTCCCTTTATCATTCCTGAAGATAATGGCTTCATAGATAGGCCAAGAATTCAGTGTCCCATATCCTGCTATTAACATTTGGATCAACAGTCCTTCCATGTTGCTTCCAACAGAAAATTGGAGCGTCCCCCAAGTAAAAGAGGCTAAGTTGATCAGTGCTGCCATTGTTAGGGACACGAACATAGGTGAATGTGTTCCAAATTCAAAGATCTCCTGCTCATATCTTTTGCTTTGTTCTTGGCCTATTACTTTGCTTGTGACATTGAAGCCAGGTGCTGAAATGCCCAACACCTTGAGCAAGTACTCAATTGAACCTAGGAGGGAGCTTGTAAGGCCCTTCACGAGCCACATTCGTTGATCATTCATCCACTTTCTGCACGTTCCTCCAACTGAGACAAAATCTATCAAATTCTGGGCATACGATCCTAGGAATAGAAACACATACATAAGAAACCATGGTTCTGAGACCTGCAAGTATTTATATTGTGTCAGTCACCACCTTGGGAAACGAAACTGTCATTACAAATAAGGGATATGAATATGATTCATGCAAGAAAAAATATAATTATTCTTGTGAGTTTTACATACCTTCGGGAAGATTGGGACGTTATTCAGAAGAGCCAACTGGGGAAGAAAGGCGTATATAGCTATTGGGATTGACCAAAGAGGCCAGAATGCATATTCAGCATAAGCCAAAGCCGTACATGGCGTCAGATGCCTGAAACCAAAGGTTAGTGGACTGTACTTTGAAAACCCCACTTCAAGGAGACCAACGGCCCATCGTTTTTGTTGATTTAAAGAATCGAGCAAACTAAACGGTGCATCCCCCAAAAATGCTGGCCTCTCAGGATTGCAGAAGATGGACCTCCATCCCTCACAATGCAGCCTATATCCTGTGTAATAATCCTCGACCAGTGAACCATATCTATAACCTATCTGCACATATTTTAAAATGCTAACTAGTTCAAATTCCAATATGATGAACATAACGCGTAAATGACTAAAAAGGAAAAACACTGAACATTCAATAATGATCTTGCCTCGCTGCCCCACTTAGTTTTGTTCTCAAAGTCGCAACGGGCAACTTCGTGTGCCAATGTCATAGTTTCTATGGACCGCAAGTGCTTGTTAACAGCATTGTCTGGTCGCAGTACACGGAATTCCGGCGAGAGAATGCTCGACGGGTCCCCGAAAAAGGCTCTCCGAGAAAAGAAACACCCCGTTCCGAAGTGATTACTACCCATCAAGCCGTCATATCCCATCGGATTAATTACGAACAAACTTTTGAACTCACCAGCATAGATATCGCTCTTGTTAATCCCTTGAAACCTCTGAGGAAACTGAACGAAAGCATACTGGGAAAGAATTTTAGGATCCCAATAATAACAGAGCACACGGAGAAGCGTTCGAGGGTCGTTTGAGTACATGTCACAGTCTAGTACCAAGATTATTGGAGCATTTGTCATGACAGCCGACACTCGAAGCTTCAAAAGATAGGGAAAATAAGATTAACAAGGAGATAATATGAAAAAAATTAAGTTACTCGTATAGTATTGAAATAGAAAATACCAGGGCATTTAGAGCACCAGCTTTGAAGTGGTGATGCCAAGACTTGCTCTTCTCTCTGGATACGTACACAAGATTTGGCATAAATTGGCCAACCATGTCGCTGTCAGCGGTATTGTCTAATAAAACCTGCTCATAGTAGTGTGACCTCGTTACGAGTCTTTATTCTTAATTTGAAGGATAACTGTTTCTACGCTGGTCTATAAATATCATTTTCAAGTACGAAACTGTTCTAGTTTCCAACCGTCAACTATGCATTATAACTTGCGACAAGAGACATAATGAGAACTAGAAACAGAGAAGGGCACGTGGAAAATTTAGACCTGAATGACGGCGGGATGATTTTGTCGACTGAATTGATCGGTCCATTTGCTGAAAGCCTCTCTTTTGGGGTCACTACTTACATACTCATCAGCAACCTTTCCCGTCTCTACCGCATGTTGGATCCTTACTTTCATATTTTCATACATTGTCTGAATTATAGAGGGTGTCAAACTCTGTCAATTGATTCTTTGCCAGAGAAAATAACAATGTAACAACTTGAAGTAGTGTTTAACAACTTTTACTGATGTACTTAACATTAAAAATGAAACCTGTCTACCAATTAAATTAACGAAGTAAAAGCAATACCCTAAATATTTAATTATTAACTGTATAATTGTTTCTATTAAATTAAATCAATGAAAGAGTTTTAACTTTTTCTTAGTTCAGCAGACCAACTCATAAAGTATCAACTTTCTGCACCAGCAGTTGCCAGCATTTCCACATCATGATGTACTAATCCAGGCCCTACTATGCCTTACACCAGATTTCTACAGTTGCATAGGCATCATATAATTGCTTACTCATCGACTGCTGTTCTCCTACCATTCCTACAGCTCTTCTTAGATCAGTCTCCTTTAATTCTCCAGATTGCGATGAATCAATTGATCCAGACTTAATAATTTTCTTGTTTAGAGAGATTTAGAAAGAAATACTTTTTGTTAAGAAATAGAAAGAGATAAAGACATACAGAAATAGGGAATAAGTGAAAAAAATTAAATTAGAGAGAAGATAAAAATTACATTTTTCTAATTGATTTTTTATTCTTGATGTATACATATCTATACATTAATAAATAACAAAGTTGAGTGACACATGACATTTCAAATTTTTGACGGGGGCTACTTGAGAAAGTGTTGTACGGCAGCTCAGATATTTAGAGTCAGTAGCAAAACAAACTTCCTGAGTCACTAGTAGAGTGACCTTTAGCCTAATTTTTTTTTATAAAAAAAGTAGAATTACCTTAATTTTCTCAGTCTCTGGCGAGGAAGGATAGTTTGATTCGAAGTATGCGTTAGGGCTTCTCTCTAATATGTTGTTATCCCTGCAAAAGGGTAGCCAGTAACGAGCGAATTTAGCAGCTTCCATAAAAGCAAAGAGGGTCAAATTCGAGCCACCGTCGTCTGATACAAAGACTGAGAGCTTCTCTGTTGGATAATCATAAGCCATTACCGACAATGCAGTGCTCACTACTTTCATTGGCGGCTCCTTGTACGGATCCGCGGTGCATATGAATATGTCTAGAGCTGGATAATAACTTCGTTTCATGACCTTCTCGAGGTTTTCCGGGAACTCCTTGCGACGGACTGTAAACACCCGCAAGCCCACAGTTGTAGACCACATGAACGCAAGAAAAATGTCGGATAACAACAAAGACATGTTTATAGAGAAGGAGACTAGGGTTGTGAAGCTAAGAAGTGCTTTTGCATGGAAATAGAACAGTGCTACGATGGCGCTGCCGTAAACTGCCGCGAACACAAGGTTGAAGGTCCTGAAGGCAGAGGGCTTAAGTGTATGAATAGGGACATCGGTGGTGAATCCTCCTGGACCCTCCATTAGTTTTTGACGATTTGTGGATGCTATCGCTAGCTACTATACCTGACCAAACCATTATTTATAGTAAAAACATTTGATAAAAAAACAAAGGTTAGACGTTAAAGATAAGTGGCGATAATAATGTCAATGGTCCAAATTAACTTCCAGATGTAATCTCATCATAAGTAAACAATTATCTTTTGAATGGTATGCACATTTCTGCATATGGATGGAGCAAGACAAATTACTGGAGGACCCAATTGATATGTACATGAGCTTAAGTCATTACAGAAAGATACGTGTAAATTACAAACTCATATATTAATTTTCCAAAAAATATATATATTAAGCCTCAAATGCATATCAAGTGTACTTGTCACCACATATTAGTGACAATACAACTCAAGATTTATCAATACATGAGGAAAGGTACAAGTTTTGTAGCTAACAACTTGTTTGCATTGGTCATTATCAATATTTTAAATAGAGAAAATAAAATTTTTAATTTAATAATAATGATCACTACTAGCGACTAATAATAATCATCTAGATAGTCCTAATAAAATTTAAAGATATTAGTTAGGAAATATATTTTTATTAAATTTTAAATTTTTAATAGTCCACAATCTATAACTGTAATCGTTCCCTTATAATAAATTTATAGGAGCCAATAACGCTAGTATGAATGTAAATTAAAAACACTTTTAAAATAAACCAAATTAAAATATAATATTTTTGTGAAAATGAAAAAATCATAATTAATTTTATATTATTTGGAGGACTAGTTTTCAATTCAAGAATAATTATTAAGAGAGTATTGTTTTTCGTTTCTAATCTACCTTCAATATATTAGAAATGAAATGTCTTCAATTATCTTAGATA
>JANVCL010000006.1:15639639-15656563 GCA_026546855.1 Erythroxylum incrassatum
GGAAACAGTTTGGTTTTAAAAAGTTACAATTTAATATTAATGTTTTATTATTGTGATGCCATGTGGAGTATAGCGATGTTTGTCTGTAGTTCTCTCTTATCTTAGGATATGTACCGGAATGATCTACAGGTGTTCCGGTGGGTACTCTACGGTAAGGGGGCGCTACAAGTACTACCTGACTAACTCCTCGAAACACTACTCTCGGCTGATTGGAAGATTCAAGAACTACTTCCTTAGTGTAGTAATTCATTACAGCCCGATAAGCTGTAAGCCAATATATGCCTAGAATTACATCAATTTCCTTTAACTGCAAGACGATCAGATCAGCTTCTAACTCTACCTGATCAATTCAAACTATACACCTCTTACATACCTCACCAATCACTATTGTGCTACCCATTGGAGTACTCACTACTAATCCACATTTCAGTGTCTCACACTCACAATGCAATCTAGATGCCAGATGCAGGGTGATGAATGAATGTGTAGATCCTGGATCTACCAATGCACATGCTTCAAAATTAAAAACATTCAATACACCTGCTACCACATCGAGGGAGTCCTACGCCTCCTGTCTGGTAATGGCGTAGACTCTGGCCTGAGATTGCAGCTAGTTGCTCTGCACCTCAGTCCTGACATTAGATCCTGTTGACTGAGTCCTACCTCTGCCTTTGCTTCTGCCTCTCAGTGCAGGTCTGCCAGCTCTACTCTGTTGAACTGCAGTCTAAGTCATAGTTCCTCCTCTAGCTTCATACTGTGTTTCCAACATCTCAGGACAAACTTTGATCTGATGCTCATATAAGTCACATCGAAAACATGCTCCCGATATCTGCCAACACTCACCACCATGCTTTTTACCACAGTGCTCACATTCAGGCAATTGGTGCGACTGATTGGTAGGCATCTGTCTTCTGCCTCCCCCAGACTGAA
This sequence comes from Erythroxylum incrassatum, assembly GCA_026546855.1. Classification (NCBI taxonomy): domain Eukaryota; kingdom Viridiplantae; phylum Streptophyta; class Magnoliopsida; order Malpighiales; family Erythroxylaceae; genus Erythroxylum; species Erythroxylum incrassatum. Next base: position 15,640,570 of record JANVCL010000006.1, read on the forward strand.
CAAATCTATCTCTTCCTTAGGATCTAGATTGTCTCGATCTAGATTAGAATTGAGACGATTTGTTCTGACGCTTTCTGAAGCTTTTGCCAGAATCAGCCTAAGACTCATCCTGCCTCTTATTCTTGAACCAATAGTTTTCTAAGACATATATCTTCATCTCTTTAAAATTTGGTAACATTTAGAGTTGAATTGAGGAAGTTTGAACTAAAACAAGTGAGAGGTCGGATAGGAGAGCATGTTTGGAATAGGTGCACTTTGAGGTATTTTGAAGATATCTTGAGCTATATAATTGCAATTAAGGTGATTCTTGCTTCAGAATGACCTAGAGACTTAAAGTTACAATTTCTATGAAGACGTCAACTTATGATTTTGAGGTTTGACTAGTGTACGCTCACCACCAATATGGTTTGAAAGCAAGTGACCCTTCAGGGTTTTCAGCACAAGGCTCATGTCTCAGGACGTTGGGCTTCGGAAACGGGGTCCAACATATTTAACTGACTGAATACATGAACTGGAAAAAGGCAAAAGTGCCTGAGACAATTGTGATGTGTTTCTTCTGCCTGTGTTATTGAATTTACTCTGTAGTTTGCTTATGTGATGCATGAATTGGGTGAACCATCGATGATGGTTCCTCACTGAGTTCGCAAACTCACCAAAATTGTAACCTATTTTTCAGGATCGAGAGTAGATTGATAGCTCCCGAGAGACTGTAGAGCCGCGTAGATCAGATTGGCGAGAGAGGCTATGGCTCAAAGGTCGATCAGCTGGGATTTCTTTTTGAGATGACCTAGTTAGGACTACTATTTTGTCTTGTTGTATACAGTAGTTTGAGTTAAGTTTTCAGAGTGATGTTCAGACTGAGGAATCTATCAGTTGTGTAAATTACTGAGTTTGATGATACGAAATGGAAATAGTTTGGTTTTAAAAAGGTTGCAATTTGATATTAATGTTTTATTATTGTGATGCCATGTGGTGTATAGCGATGTTTGTCTGTAGTTCTCTCTTATCGTAGGATATGTACCGGAATAACCTACGAGTGTTCCGGTGGGTACTCTACGGTAAGGGGGCGCTACATATAATGCTCACACAAATAAAACCAAACTCTTTTTTCATTAATAATAAATATTTTCATTAAAAAATCGTAACTGGAAGAAAATTAAGTTACATGTAAATATACTTGCTCTCCAGGGCACTATATTTACATAACTCCAATAGTAATTCGATTGGAAACCTTAGGATTAGTTGTTCGTAGACTCAAGATCGACTATTAGCATACTGTAGGAGTCTACATGGTCTAATAAATTAACAAAACAATTTGCATAATAAAAGATCAATTTGTTAAGAGTTTAGGAGGAATCGAACCTAGTACTAATTGTCTAGCATCGGTAATTCACTAAGTGCTTTCGTAATTCTCTGTTTTAATTGTGTTGTTAGTTTATTCTATTTGCTCAATTTTATTTTCTTTAATTCAAAAACCACAATCCATTTGTAGATTAGATAATAAAACAAAGGAAACTACTAGTACTTATTGTCCTTGTGGGATCAACGAACTCGTATTTGTCGGTATTAGCTATAATTATGTTGTGCACTTGCAGTTATTACAATATGACCAACTCCGTAAAAGTCAATCGAATATGTGTGTGTGTGTGTGTGTTTTATACTATCATATCCTTATATTCATTAGACTTTTGCTTCAATTTAATAAGATGTCAATATAAATGAACCATAACTCCGAAATAGCATATCCAAATTCTAAGAAATTTCATTTTTTATTTTTTAAAAATTCGAAAAAAGTTGATAGAAGCAACAATTGCATAATTGAATTTGTTCTAATTTTTATTTTATTTTGACTAAGTATGAAACTAAATCACAAATATGATCTAAGTAATAAATGCCCAAGTTTCTTTGGGTCACAATTATAATACGATCTCCATGCTTCATTAGCACGGACTTGTTCCAAAAGAATATCTACAATTAGAAAGATAAACCCTACGTTAAGAATATAATAACTCTAACAGTCCAATTGTTTGAATCACTGAAGCATGTAATAATTCCTAGAAAGAACAATAGGAGAATAGATGATAGTGATAACAATAAATAAAAAGAAAAATGAAATAGAAGATACTAGATTCCAAATGAAAAAAATCATACTTGAATTTATTTATTTATTTTTCTAATTTTCGAAGAATAAAAGGTAAAAGATGAGGGAAATTTAGGAGAATTGTCAATTCTAACTATCGTCTATGTATGACCTATACTAGATCCAGTTAACTGCACATCTACCTCCTTTGCATTCTTGATAGCCTATCTTTGCTTAGTTGAGTCTTTCAGTAGTATATTTTAGTCTTCTTCTCCATTATTTAGAAAGAGTGAGCCACGAGTTTTGCAAGTTTTGCATCATGAAATTTATACTGTGTACAACTCATAGATGATTTACATAAAATCACATAGGAGAAAATAAAGAATAGGAGAGAACACAGAATATGAAAAAAAACTACAAAGAAATAAAGGACATAATTCAATTTGTACTATATTTGAGATAAATTTTGTTGAGTCACCATTTAGTAGTGCTTTTAGAACTTGGATCTCTTTCTTAAGCAAGGCATCAAGTCCATCTATCGTTATCAATTAATTAATTTTTGAGGGCCCTAAGATTTGTTAATTAATCATCCTAACTTGAAACGAATTCAAAATAAGTCTTATAGCTTTATTTAGTTTTTACTATCGTTTATTTATATGAATTACTTTACAGTTAACAAATTATTGAGAAAGAATAAAATGAGTCAATGAATAAAAAGACCAAAATGCACATCAAATTAGTAATATAGACTTAATTTGGAAAGAATATATTGAAGTTTTATTAAATTTAGCTCATATACAAGTTTAGATATAATTGGACAACATATGTACCTTGCAACAACACATCAATACTGTAAGATATAACTAAGAGATGACTTCTTTTTATTGATATGAAATAGTGTTGGCAATAGGCAAGAGGCATTGATACTTGGATTAAAGTACAACGGAGACCTAAATTTGAAATATAAACATATATATAGAACTTCATAAGAATTGAAAAATGCTATTAAAAAAGCAAAAGCGTTTTCAGTCCAGAGAAATTCATATGCCAAATTACACGTTGAGATAAATAAATAAAACCCATAATTCGGTCCTTATAACTTGACCGCTACTCTCTTTATGTATCCCATTCTCTACCAAACAACCTAAGTCTACTTAGTATTTACATTCGAAAATTTCCAAATCATAAGTATGGCGGTTTTCTAGAAACTAATTATACTGAAGCTCTGTAAACCATGCAATTCTAATTAGTACTGGTCGGATTTTGAAGCCTTAACTTCCAGGATCATGTTTGTTTTGCTTAATGTGGCTCCCAAATCTTCTGGCAACTCCAGCATCTGACAATGTATCCCATACCTGCAGCCATAGATTACATCCATTGATCACTAACCAATTGAAATTGGATTTGGTAGACACATCTCCTGTATTGCACAAGTATGTCATAGCAAAGTTTTCACCCACTTCTAATTTCCCTTTTGAGCCTCCAACGGCAAGCAAAAATGGGTTGTCCTCAGCAAAAGAAATGGAGAAGATGGCCCCCTGATAACGTTAAGGACATGATTACTTTCCAACTCACGTTAATGAATCAAGTCTCAGAAAATTTAGGAATATCATACTGCTTTAGGATCCCTAGATGCAACACATGAAGGCTGGTTGTTTGACAAATCCCATAGCTTTACCTGCAGAAAATGCCAAGCACCCAATCAAACAATATTAAAGCATTAATAGTTTGCAGGTTAGATGATGGCCCATAAGATTTAGTTACCATCTTATCAGTTGATCCTGTCGCAAGAAGCTGTCAAAACACAATAGAAGAGTTATGCATGCTTAATCAAGAACATGACTTGCATAGAAATTAGGATTGGAGAGCATATAGATGTGTACATTACGAGCAGACAGATTGTAGGAGATGGTGCAAACAGCTTTATCGTGTGCATGAAGAGTAAAACTTGGCTTCGAGTAGCCAGTTGAATCAGACTTGGCAGCCCTAATGTCAAAACCTTGGACAACACCATCTTCAAGACTAGCCTAAAGAAAATTGAAAGAATCAACCTTTACGTTTACAGCACAAAGATGACATTAACAGCTTCCATGATTTGGCAAAATCAAATGCCTCGAACTGTCGGAATAAAACATTAACTAGAAAGAGGAAGCACACACCACAAATGAGTGACTATTATGTGGATCCCAAGCTAAGCTTTCAACATCAGCTGTCACTAACCATTTAAAACCAGGATGTGAAGGTATCCTCCCATCCTTCTGCAGCTCACAAGAATATAACATGAATGCAAAGTATTTAGAGAGCAGTTACAGAATAGAACTTCCACATTAAAAAAAATGGAATTTTAGCTAGCGCGTAAAATTATCTTTATTGGTTTTCATATTCACACATTTGCACATAACAGAGGAGATAAGATCCTTATTACCATAACTACTGAACGATCAAAAGATCCACTAAGAAGAACTTGAGGCTCGTGATGATTCCAAGCAACTGCTTGAACCTGCAGGAAGTAACATGAACAAAAAAATACAACACATCAAATTGCAAATAGAAAGCATACCTAATATAAACATATAACCCATATTGCACAAAATAATTCTTGCCTTGTCCGTATGATGTTCCATGGTAATATCACATTTCCCAGAAGCAATATCCCAAATTTTGACCTGTTTGTCAGCACTAGAACTGGCAAGGATATTCCTGTAACATTTATTCATTTGCTATAAGAGCGTCACATCTAGGTACTAAAATCTGTAGAACCAATAATATGACAAATAACTAAAAGATTTAGAAAAACCTGAAGTGCTTGTTCCAAGCAAGACCAAGTACAGAATCAGTATGACTGCCTTCTTTGTACTTAGTTGACATCTGAAAAAAGCAAGAATTTGTACACAGAAGCAACCAGAGGATGGCTATGTATGTGATTGCAAATACACAAACACACACACACACACACACACACACATATATATATATGCTACATCCTAAAACTGTTTGACATTTCCTTTCCCACTTTTTGGAATACTTGGACTCGGAAAACATTAATTTTAGGGCTTTTCCAACTTGTTCAACCTTGATTCTGCTCATCACATATCTACATTTTCTTCTGTATGGTTCTTAAAAGATGACATGTATTTGAAACTTAAAGATTAAATTTCAGTTTCTTAAACGGAACAAAATTTCATGTTTTTGTATCAAATGATGAAAGGAAACGATCAAAATTCCAGTAGAGTCAAAGGTCAGTTTTCAAAGGCAAATGAAGTTCAAGATTATTGATGAACATTCCATGGCATTGATTTTTAACCACTCATCAAATTATCTTACCATTTGACAAAAACAAACCTGTACAAATCAGCAAACAACTTGGGAAGTAACAAACCTTCTTTCCCTTTTTCTTCTTCTTCTTTTCAAGAGTGCCACCTAATACTAATGATGGTTGTACTTCGTCAATCTGAGCATTTTAATGATGTTAGTAGTCCCAAAAAGCATCTATCTACACATTGAATAAAACTAAATATTACATATCATTATTCCACATACAGTGTCTAGATCCCATATTTCAACCGAAGGTTCCATAGAGCCAACAGCAACAAAATTTCCTGCAAAGACGAAAAAGGTCACAAATATAATGCAACTACAGTGAGCCACACAAAAATTACTTTTCATGACCAGAAATATCAGCAAAATATCATAACCATTAGTTATAAGAAGTGCACACCTAATATGAAACCAGAAAGTGCAGGATTTAAAGTACCTCTATCTTCTCCTTTAAGAGGACAATCAAACCATGCTGTGCAAAGAGGGAATGCTGAAAGGACAATATCGTGGTGAACATACATGTTAAGCTCACTGGAATCAGATTCCTCAAGTATCCAAACCTGCATTTGAGTAAAAATACATTAATATTAGTGAGAGTATGAGAGAAATAGAGAATGAGAACTATCCAACAAAATGTTGCATGCCTCAAGGTGACTGAATTCATCTTCATTGCGGGCACAAACTATAACCGAGTCTTTTGGTCTGATGGTCATATCTTCAAGCTCTTCAGAATCATCTTCCTAAAAGGGGTGCCAAAGCATCAGAAGCCAAAGAGTAGTAGTAAGCTAAAACACAAGAAATCAGTAAACTTACATCATTATCCTTTAGATATGGATCCATTTCATTGCTTGGGTAGTAAAGATCCCCAAGACCCGTACTGAAAAGCTCAATGCCTGAGAGGAGTTTTCATAGAGTTGTATAGATATCAACTTTAGTCTTCAATTGAAGAGCATAAATCAACAGCATGAATTAAAAGAATTCATCAGGCAAAAAATTAGATGGAAATCGCCACAATTCGCAGATTAGTTCAAATCTGATTGAACAGTCCAACCTAATTTTTCAACTACGACAAAACACTATCCCACGCATTATATAAAAGCAAACAAGAATGAAGTACGGTCGTCTCACAAACGTTCTCTTATTATCTTTACCTTCATCCTCATCATCATAATGGTCCATGTCAAGCTCCTTCAAGCCATCAGCAATATCATCAAAATGGCTGGTATTAGAAGTTTTTCCAAGAGCATCAGCGACAGCTAATGCCTGACCGACTTCATGCGTCTGCTTGCAAGTATCAACTTCCATATTTTCATCAGCAACATAAGCAATATCGTCTTCCTCACTGCCGCTATCTCCACTGCAGAAACCACAAGCACAAAATCCTCTTAAAGCAGCAAACAGCAACAAGAATCAATTGTCATAGGAAAACAAGGCAAAGAGGAATAAAAGAGATAAAGCTCTTCTTACTTTCTCTCGAAAGCACCGCTTTTTATAATCTCATCAATCTCCTCCTTGGAGGGTGGCTCTGCCACTGCTGGGACGGACTTGAAAACACCTTTGGGAACCCAGGATACTGCGGCTATCATAATTTCCCAATTAGGAAGAGGGAAAAGGAAGAAAAGGGAGACTGGCGGCTAATGGTTTTCAAGAAGGAGCTTTGTGGTGCTTCACTCGTGGGCTCACAGCATATACCAATACGATAAGTGAAGTGGAGAAGGAGGAAATCACCAAAAAGCTTATGACCACATGTGAGCGAAGAATAAACAAAGGAGGAATACAGGCGGACATGGGTTTAATTAGGGTTTTTTAGGATCATCAAGGCCCATAATGATTTGAAGGCTTATGCTCCTAATCAGGAACTTGCCTTGAAACGAACATGGAAGAGAATTTTCAGAGCGTGTTGGGCTTAATATAAGCTACATTACCATTCAACATTTTGGCATACAGAGGTAAAGTGTAAATGAATTTGTTACATTCTTGACTGTTATTCTTCGTTTTGTAAACTTGCTATCATTAAATTTACAAGGATAAAAAGTATTAGGCCTTACAATTTCAATGTGAAAGATAACAGTAATTAAAATTCAATTGAAGTAAAGAAGTTAATACTTTTAACATTTGTATTCATCACAATACACTTTCCTTCCGGTGATTAAAAAGTAGAATCAGATTGAAATGTTAAACTACAATAATCTTGAATTAGCTAATTTTAGATTCAATTTACTATAACAATCTTTGTTAATAAAACCCGTTTGATTTATTAATAGAACAGCTAACTTTTATAAATCAAAATTTTTAATCTCCTCCTTCGTAAGGAAAAAAATAGTCTCCTTTAATCTCATTTTAACTTATTTAATTTTGTTCAATCTTAACTATTATCTCAATTGACTTTATCCAATGCGTTTTAACTCCATTTCAATCTCTTTTATGTTTGTGATATATATGCCTAATTATTTGTTTTCCTAAGTCCACAACATAATTATCACTAACATAAGTGCGTATAGGTTGACTCCACGAGGATTATTAGTTAACTACCCACTATTTATAAACTAAGAATAATGATTATAGTCATTGAATAAGAAAATAAAATAAGTGACATATCTAAACTCTAAGACAAAGTAGTGATCAAGAATATATCAATAATATCAATAATAAAGGACCATCAAAATGTTATGCAACTAACTACTTATATCAATTCACAAGTTGATTCAACTCGCTTCATGATTCTTCAAACCGCAACCTAAATCTTAAAAAATCAATTTCATACATAAAATGAACATACACGTGGTAATATTCTCTAACTCTCAAACAAATTTACACCATTTTATTAATAAGACAAACTGGCATTGGAAAAACATATGATCATTGCTTTCTTCAGCTCTCAGACACAAAGTGCACCTATTAGGTATATTAAGATACTTCAACTTGTCAACAGTTTGTAATTTATTTTTCATAGCTAACTACAAAGTGAAAGAAGCTTGACCATGGAAATGTTTAAACCAGACAATCTGAGTTTATGGGACCTTGCTTGATTAATCCTAAAGGGTCTTCTTGTAAAATTGGTTAGTAAACTTCCCATTCTTGGTATGCTTCCATATGACACTATCCTGTCCACCACTCAAGCATGTTTGTGTGATTTCTCTAGTGAGGGAACTTGAAATGGAATATTATCTAAAAATTTGTTTATCAACAAAAGCTTTAGCAATTGTTAGATTATGATTAATAATAGGTTTAATGATATCCATTTCTTATGAGAATTGTAAAGGCCCACAAGAGAGTCAATTTACAAATAAAGGATTATTAAACTTAAAGAAATTTTACAAAATCTTGTGTTTGGGAACTATGAATGAACTTTCTCTCATAGATGAATAGTACTTTAAGCATGAACTGTAAATTTGAAGCAAAATTTTGGATCTCTCTTTGCTTCCTACAGATAATTTTCTACTTTAGGAAGCTTTATGACAACCTCTAAGAGAGGCTCTACTCCCTTAGAAGAAATGTTGCATCATTTCCCCTCCATTAAAGAATTGTTAATTGTTAAAAATGTGAAGTAGTTATCTAACCTAAATGCAAAAAAAAAAAAATCAAACAAACTGAGTGAGGTTGAGAAATCTTAAAGTAAAGTGGTGCCTGTTGAATCCTCTATAACTAAGCCTAAACATTACTCTTCTACTTTGATTGATGGTGTTGTTTATCCTCCGATTGAACTCCTTCAAGAAGGAACTAAGATCTGGAGGAACACCACTTGTGGGTTTTTTCAAAATAAATGTCATCCCTTTATGCAAATATGGGCTTAAACATGGTGGAATGCTAAGGGGCTAGAGAGAATTCTGCTAACAGAGGATGCTACATTTCTATTCAAATTTATGGATGAATATAGCATGAGAAAAGTGTTGGAAGATAGCCCTTGGCATGGGTGGTGTGGGGGGTGGCAATTTTTATACAAAAATGGATTCCTAGTCTAGAATTCCATAAAAATAGAATTGAAACCATTCCATTGTGGAGCAATTTCCACAACATACCTCTAGAGTATTAGTCATTAGATGGCTTAAGTTTTTTAGTTGGTGTTGTGAGAAAACCAGTGGCTTTTAACACAACTATTGCTAAGTTAGGGAAGATGTGTTATGCCCATGTATGTGTTGAGGTAAGTCACAAGAATCCACTCCTTAAGTCTTGCCAATCATGAAGTTTAATGCAGTCAATGAGCTAGAGAAGTCTAAAATGTAGTTATCATATAATTGGAAACTGCAAAGGGGATACCAAATATGAAAACCAACTGGTGAAAAGCTAGCTAAAGGAGATTACAAAAAATTAATGGAAATGGAGGATGAGCTAGATTCTAAAGAGCAAATATTGATGTAAGTGTGTAGACTGATTAGGATACTACTCCAACTTGTGATAAGGATGAGCATAATATTGATTTAAATGTGCAGATTGAAATCTAGGATACCACTTTAGCTTATAATAAGAATGGGGATAGAGAAAAGACAACTGAGATGCTAAATCTTGATGCAGATATAAAGATAGAAAATCAATGATATAACCTCAGATAGTGAGATGGAAAAAGCCAGGTTGGAATAAGCTAAAGATGAGAAAGATGAGGAGAATACTCCACATATTTTTTTAGAAGAAATACATATGCTGAACGATCAATTCAATCCTATATTTGGTAAGAGGTCAAGGACGAAGAGAAGAAAACCAAAAGGGGCCTAGCAAGTTACCCCCATTATGCATATATACATATGATCTTTTAGAACATTAAAGGCCTTAATGAACCTCTTAAAGGTCAAGTTGTTAAAGACTTTTTGTTTAAAAAAAGTCTTTGTTTGGTCTTTTGGAAATAAGAATAAAAGCTTATATTCTAACAAAGAATATAAAATTTTTAGGGAAAAGTTAGAATTATGTAATAAATCATGAATTCCATTACAATGGCAGGTTTTGTTAGCTTATAGTTCTTAGATTTACACATTATAGTGATTAAAACTTTTAACCAATATATGCCTCAGATGTAAACTTCTGAAAATAGGAAATTTCATAGAGATTATTATCATGTGTGCTGCCAACTTTGAATTTCAAAGGGTATAAGTTATGGGAAGAATTTTTCTCAAGTCATACTTCTATAAATTTATCTTGGTTAATTACAGGTGGTTTGAATTGTATTTGGAATACATTAGAAGCACAAGGTGATAGGATTAATGCTTTTAACCTTAGTCAAGAGCTGGAGAGGGTTTTTACCAAACTTACAATAATTGTCCTCAGATCGTCTGGATGTTTTTACACTAGGAGAAATAAACAATAGGGAAGATGTTTAATTTGAAAGAAGCTGGACAAAAATTTGGTTAATCATTTATGGATGATCCATTTCCCTAACTCTTTTACTCATTTTGGTGCTTCATTATGTTCAGATCATTCTTGGATGGAGATGCTAACCTCACACCTGCTAATGCTTATAATTCTCCATTCAAATTCTTTAACTTCCCAACTGAAAAGGAGGGCTTGTAAATGAGGTATGGAACATCAAGATTAAGGGTTATAAAGCATTCCAGCTTATGAGAAAGCTTCACATTCTTATAAACAGATTAAATATATTCTTTAAAATATATTAGCCCTTCTCCAGTATAAAGTTGTAAGAAGCTAAAAGAGATTTGAGAACTACATAAGAGGACTGCTATAAACATCCAAACAATTCTGCTTTTAAAAACAATGAATTTATTAAGCTGGGGAAATACATGGAAGCTTTTCAAGTTCATAATTCTATTCTTATGCAGAAAGTAGGGGTTACATGGATGAGGGAATGCGATTTCAATACTGAATTTCTTTCATAATTCTGCTATGGTAAGAAGAAATCTTAATAGGATAACTTTACCTCTTGGATTCTTATTACCAAATAGTTACAAATAGAGATTCTATAATAAGTTTGATATTCAAATTCTTTAATTCCCCACTAGGTGATACATCTATATTAGGACTATCAAATATAGTGCTTCTTGTGCTTCAACATATAATACATTGCTGAAGCTTCAATGACCATTTACCATGCGAGATATAATATCTATTCTCTTCAATCTTAATCCCACTAAAACACTAAACCTAGATAGATTCAATGCATACTTTTTTAAATAGAAAACATGGTAGATTATAGGCAAGTTAGTTGTGGAAATTGTCATAGAGATTTTGAATTCAGGTAAATTATTAAGGGAAATCAATGCAACTCACATTTTCTTAATTCTTAAGATTCCTAATGCAAGTAATCTCAGTGATTTTTGATATCTCCTATGGCAACACCATTTATAAGGTGATTTCAAAACTCCTTACAAATAGATGTAAGGATGATTTTGAGGTTGCTCATCCATAAATCTCAAAGTAACTTCCAATCCTGGTAGAAATATCTCTAATAATATCCTATTGGTATATGAATTGTTAAGAGAATACAACTTTAGAAGGCATATCAAAATTAATCTCTCAAAAGCTTTTGATAAACTTTAATGGAATTTCCTTATAATATGTTTCGAATGGTTTGGATTCCCAAATCGTTTCCTTAGTTGGATTCATGCCTGCATTTCCATAACATCATACAATATCCTTATCAATGTAGCTCCCACTAAGCAATTCAAAGGAAAAGGAGACCATCTCTCTCCTTGTCTTTTCATCATTGTTATGGAGATCTTGAACTGAATTATTTGTTATTACATATCCAGAAGATCTGAGTTCAACTTTCATTATAAATGCAAGGAATTGCCTCTATCCAATATTTATTTTGCTAGTGATCTACTATTGTTTTGTGGAGCTCATTACGAATATATTTCCTTATTGCATCAATCCATCATGAGCTTTTATAGTTTTCAGGTCTAAAAGTCAATCAAGGTAAAAGTAGAATTTTCTTTTCCCCAAACTTAACCAATACTAAGAGACGTTGGTAGATTGTCAATCTTAACATCTAAGGTATGTCTTTCACTTACTTGAGAGTTTCCATCTTAGCTAAAAAGATGAAATATTAGGATTGCTTGAAAATTATGGAGAAATACAATAAAATCATCAATAGTTGGCAGAATAAAGCTCTATCTCAGGCTAGTAGAGTGCAACTTATAATCTTTGTGCTGAATAACCTACATACCCATTAGAGTTCTCATCCTTTACTTCTTAAGAGGATTAATAAGGTGATTGAAAAATGTATAAGGAATTTCCTCTATTTTGGAAGGATTGACAATTCTAGAGATGCTAAAATCAAATGGGAGTAACTATGTTGAAAAAAACAGGAAGGGGGGCTTAGCCTTAATGTTATTCACACTTTTCAATCCATACAAGAAGCCAAAAGAACTTGGAGACTTTTTAATGGTAAGGAATCTCTGTAGAGTAAGTGGATTAATGAGTTTTTTCTCAAGGAAACCAGCTGATAGCAAACAGCTGAGAGGAATGAATTCTCCTGGCCCCTTATCCATATATTGAGAAATAGATCCATTTTTTATCAATTCATCATAATTCAAATAGGGAATAAGGAAGGAACCTAGTTTTAGTATAACAATTGGACTTCTCTCAGCCCTTTACCTTAGAGAGGAAATCTATTCTCTCTACACTAAAATCCTTATCAGATAAGATTCAACAAAGCAATTATGATTAACTCTTATCATTTTCAAGGCAGGGGCGCTAAAAGACTATATTATTATTTCCCATTCTGTATGCCTAAATCATTTACTCCAGACAAACCGATATGGTCACTTAGCCTGAATGGAGACTTTTCAAACTCTTCATACATCAAAGCTCTCAAGCCTTCTTAGCCTTTTAATCATTGGTATAATATTTTTTAGAAAGGGTCCCTATAACCAAAAGCTTCTTTCACCACTTGGCTTGCAACTATAAGAAGATTGAAAACAAAAGACAAAATTACGGGGTCTAAAGACATCATGTGAACTATGTTACAGTGAGTTTGAAAGAATATATCATTTTTACTCCAAGTATGGTTACTCAGCCTCCATTTGGTTAGTATCTAGCACACTCTTAGCCTTTGCGTTCATGAATCATATTGGAGTAAAATACTTGAATGTGCTAATCACAAATTTAAATCAATAGGGAAAGATATAGTCTGCTTACGCCTTAGTTTCAACAATACAATATACTCCATTTTGAAAGAAAGAAATCAGAGAGTGTTCAATAAGATTGACAATAATAAGCATTTCCTAACTCACAAGTTACATTATTAGATAATAAAAGCATTGGTAGCTCATCACTTACAAGAACAACTGAGTCCTTTTTATAGATTTATCTTTTCCTAGAAATTTTGTAAATGCCTTGCTTCTAGATTTATAAAGACCTTTTGATGCGTTTTATGGCTTAATGAATGAATTCTTCTATCTTCCAAAAAAAATGACGATTACACTTGCTAGGGCTTGATGTTTTCTATTGTATATCTTTTTAATTAAAATGGTCTGACGCAATCTTATTGTTATATAGTGTGTAATTATTATTAGTTTCCAACATAAAATATTATTTACTTAAAGAAAAGATAGATGGATAAAATGGAAACTTCTGCCAAAAACATTATAATCATATAAAGAAAGTGGAGATAGAAGCAGTGCAAGAGTTCTTCAAGGAGGGAAGAATGTTATGTAATCTCAAGAAGACTTATATAACTCTCAAATCTAAAGTACAATCCTTTAACTCAATGGAAGATTATAGACTTATATCCTACTATAACATTATATACAAAGTAATTGCTAAGATCCTTATTAAAAGATTGAAACCAGTGTTGTGTAGCACAATATATCCATTTTTGGGATCTTACATCCAAGGGAGATCAATATGGACAACATATTGTTAGTATAAGAACTCTTTATGAATTAATTAAGAAGAAACTCCCTTAAAAACTGTGTATTAAAAATTGACTTCCAAAAGACTTATGATTCTTTAGATTGGACTTTCTTGATTAACATTTTGCGGCTCTTGAACTTTCCTAGTCAATTTATCTAATGGATCACTCAGTGCATTACAAATACATCATATGTGAAACTCATCAATAGAGAACCTACCAGGTCGATTAAGGGAGCTCGGGGCCTCAGAAAAGGAGGCCCTTTGTCATCCTACTTGTTCATTCTATGCATTGAAGCTAGTGAGGTTAATACCAAGAATGATCAACATGAATCAACACTTTAAGTTTCACTCTAAGTATATGGGTTTGAGAATCACATGCCTATTCTTTGCAGATGACTTGATTATATTCTTTAAAGTTAGCTCCAACTCCATAAGTTTATTGATGAATACACTTAACCTCTTCCAATCTATGTCAATTATTGCAATAAATAAACATAAAAATCAACTCATCACTTTATTAAATGTAAATCAAAATGCAAGATGGTTTACCTAAATTAAAGATATCAAATTGTCCAAGCCTCCTATCACCTACTTAACAATCCCCATTGTAATAAAAGACCCTCTTATACGGACCTCAAACCTCCCTTGAAAAAGATCAAGTTAAGAATTACCAGTTGGAGCTCCTAAATCTCGTCTTTAGTAGGTAGAATAAATCCATCTTGAACAACCTACACATATTAGATTTTTCAAATTTAGTTCCTTAAAATAATCTTCAAGGAAATTAAGATAATAATGAAAAGATTTTATGGAAAGGGAGTGTAAAAAGAAAATTTTATGCAAAGGTGAAATATAATAAGGTTTGTAAAGATAAGAAGAAAGGTGGATTTAGGATCTATCCTATTAAGATGATGAATAAGGTTCTAATGTTGAAGAGATTATGGAGAATCTTAAGTGACAAAGAGTATCTATGGGTTTAATGGCTTCATACATTTTATATACAGCAACAAGAATTTTGGACATTGAATCTTAGACTTGATTTTTCATAGCAATGACTCAATTCTTTAACATAAAACAAAAATAAAAAGAGGAATTAATACAAGTAGGGTGACTGTGTGTCGTAACGCTAGTAAAAATAAATTAACTAGACTATTACTGTAGCATTGGCGAGTCTAGGTCGATCCTACAGAGAGTGCATGTAAAGTTTAAGAAATGAAATTAACCGGTGTTTACAAAAAGGGCAGGGGGCTTTGGATTTTTGAAATAAGAAAAATAAAATAAAACTAACTCATAAAAACAAATTAAAGAAAACATGCAATAAAATGATAAATGTGGGAAATTTGGTAGGGACCCGATTCTTCGATTCAATCTCGGCCTAAACCCTAACTAAGCATATTTTATTGATTTGTTGTTCTTTAACCTCTCATAGAAACTATTAGTCGTGGGTTAAAAATTAACCCGAGTTTTCCCTTAGATTGTGTTTAATCAAGATACAATTGTTAATTAAACCTAACCACCTAACAACCTAGGATACAATCTCTAGATTTAATTAGGCAGTAGCATTACGAATTAGGAAAACTGATTAATCAAGGCAATAACCACATACAATGTATCATTTAACCTAGGTCATGTTATCTCTAATGATTACGAATCATTAGTCGCTGGGTCCTCGTCGACGAGCGCGATCGGCCCGTGCTTCAGCTCGCCCGCGGCGTAGCCCTCGGCGTGGATGTAGCTGATCTCCTTCAGCTTCAGCGCGCCTTCCAGCGCCATCGGGTAGCTGGTGCCGCGGCCGAG
>JANVCL010000006.1:15706123-15717910 GCA_026546855.1 Erythroxylum incrassatum
AATTCTTGAATTTGAGAGTTCCCCGCCTTGCCCCCATCCTAGATTGGTTGCAGAGGCAGATGTTTTTCGAGTTGATATGTTTACATTAATATTTCTTTCTACACAATGCAAATCAGTAATATTTCTTGATGTGATTGCTATCACTGCTCTTATAATTTGTATGACCTGTATGGCTTTGGGTTACAAACAAACATAGGATAGATATCAAGTGAGTTGACTTGTCCCTAATCAGTTTTCGTAGTTAGACCCAAATTTCTATTCTCTTTATTACCTTTAGTTTGGTTGACGCTCTTTGATTTACAAAGTACTTGTATTTAACATTCTTTTGTCTAATTATGTTTCCTTTTGACTGACTGTTTTTTGCAGTATAAGGAACCCATTCTAATGTATTTGATTTTTCTTATAAAGAAAAATGCTCAGGTTTGTGTATCCTATTATTTATAATATTCTTTGTGGCAAATTTCAAAATTGCAATTTGAAATATTATTTATAATATTTTTCTGTACATGCCTTTCTGAAGTTGCCATAGATTCAGAATGAATATATGGTCGTAAACTTCGATCAATTGATGGGCTTTTATCGATTTTGCAATGTGGTACTACCTACATTTAGCTCAACTGCTCTAAATAGCTTGGTCACATCATAGTAGAACTTCCTGTGTTTTCAGTTCATTTTATTATTTTATGACGATGTTATAACATCTGTACTTGATCACTTATAAGAATAATGCATGCTCTTAATAAGCACTCTGATTGAGCCCAAGTTGATATTATTAATTGGTTACATTTTCATAATTGTTAAAGTACTTTTTGACTCCTAATTGCTGATTTTTGTGCTTAAATTGGTGCCCTATAATGAGCTTATATAAATTGCAATTTGTTAGTAAAATTGTTACAAATTGATATTAATTACATTATAATTTTTCTAATGACAATTGATGCTGCAAATTGTGGTTTAATTTTAGGTACACAAGGAGTCAACCATGCCAAAAAGTCAACACATCGTGAGCCTTTTAGCATGTCGCGACAAATCAAATAGAACAGATCAGGCATGTCGCAACGTAAGCCAATTTCCAAGTCGCGGCGCATCAACGGAAAGCTTCACGTCGCGACGTCAACAATTCAACATGTCGCGGCGAGCAACCCAGAACACGCGTCGCGACGTCGATTAATTCGTACGTCACGACATGCAGATGGATACCTGGACCATAAATGGAAATTATCTCACTGTTTCGACCCGACTCGACCTCGATTCTTTAAATAGTTGCCAAATTAGGTCAAGGGGACTACTCATCTTCTCCCCGAGTACATACACATACAGATATTTATTCGGAAACCTAGAGACGATCCAGACATTTTTCCATCATCGCCAGTCATTCCCAGCCGTAGCCATCATCCACCATCGACACTTCATCATTAACTACATCACATCATCTACACCGTAGGATCATCTTCACCATGGATGCCGTCGGAGTTATAATGGTGTTGAGGACGACCATCGTCATGCGTGGCTAGGCTTTCCGATCCTCTTGAAGATGTACCAATGGCTTGAGTTCACCGTGAGCTTCAAAGGGGAGTAGTCAAATATTGCTTGAAATTTAATTAGATTATTGTAAAACTCTGAGTTAGAGATTACGTTGGTATGATTAGATTAGCATGGTTAGGGTTTAATCATGTGTTAAACAATATTTTGTGATTTAGATATTGTTTATGTTGAATCTTGCGCCTGAATACATAAGGTCTCATGTATGTCTTAGGTGACTGCATTAATCCTGATTATCTGCATGGTTGTGTTTGATATGAATGATTATGCTTTATCCGATGACCAATTGCATGAATATGTCCATTTCACACACTAAGGTTTTTAACAAGGGTCTTAATTAAATGATTGTTTAATTAAATCCTTGGACTTAAAGGGTCCTTTAAGGTTGATTTTTCGGAAACTTAGTGGATTCTATCCCCGCAAATTTATTTCGAACTGTGATAGCCTAAGCACATTTTCAAGAGGATTTCCTACCATCTGATTATTAATTTAATTTTTGTTAATTTCAAATTTCCCAAAAATCCGAAAAGATACTTTTACAATTTTCCTTAGTTGTTTTTTTTAGTTTTGTTCAATACACAAAACCCCTTTTTTTATCAGCTTAAATTGCACTTTCGACTTTTAGGCTAGCTTTAAACCTTTTTCGTCGATTCCAAGAAGTGAGATAACCCGAGGTTACAGCTTATATTGTAATCTTGGAATTCAATATTTTTTGACCGATTTCCAAGGATCAATTTTAGGATCGAACGACGAGCTGCAATCAATGATCCAGCATACTAATGGTGGAAGACTATTCCTGGCAGTACCACTAGACCTTGTAGTTTGACTTGGGAAGACTTTCTGGGGGTGCTTCGAGATAGTTATTTTCCAAAGAATTATCTAGATAGGAAGATGAAAGAATTTTTGGATCTGAAGCAAGGCAGACTCACATTGGCAAAGTATGAGATAAGATTCAATGAGTTAATGGGGTATGCAACTGCATTGATCCCAACTGAGGAAGACAAATGTAGAAGATTTGAGGATGGTTTAAATATGGAGATTAGAACGAGGCTAACCATTTTGAATTTAGGTAGTTTTACGAAACTCCGAGCGGCCTCGATCAGAATTGAACAGTTGATGAAGGGTGGTCAGGGAGAGTATAGATAGGAGGTTAGAGAAAAGAGGCAAGATGAATCTCAGGTTGATTCTGGCAGAAGCTTCAGAAAGCGTCAGAATAGATTTTCTCAATTCTAGGCTAGATCGAGACAATCTGGATCCTAATCAAGCGGTGGATTTGTTCAGTTTGGAGAAGCTAAAGGACAAGTGTCCTCCATCCATTCTCAATCGCGGATTGCTTATGAGCATTATGTTAAAAAGCATGATGGTGAATGTTGGACGTTAACGGGAGCTTGTTTCTATTGTGGATCTATAGAACATCTGATCAGAGATTGTGCTGAGACATTAGGACCATAGTCTGGAGCTAGAGGAGGAACAACGACTGAGGCAATGGTTCAGTAGAGTAGAGCTATCAGATCTACCCAAAGAGGCGGAGGTAGAGGTAGAACTCAATCAGTAGGGCCCATTATCAGGCCAGTGTCTATGCCATCACTAGATAGGAAGCACAAAACTTCCTAGATGTGGTAGCAGGTATGTTGAACGTTTTCCATTTTGAAGCATATCTATTGGTAGATCCAAGATCTATGCATTCATTCATCACACCACATTTGGCATCTAGATTGCACTGTGAGTGAGAGATACTAGAATGTGGGTTAGAGGTGAGTACCCCAGTGGGTAACACGAAAGTGATTGGTAAGGTATGTAAAAGGTGTATAGTTCGGATTGACCAGGCGGAGTTAGAAGCTGATTTGATTGAATTGTAGTTAAAGGAAATATTTATTATTCTAGGCATGGATTGACTTCTTGGTCATCGGGCTGTGATGAATTGTTATACTATGTAAGTAGTTCCTGAATCCCCTAATCAGCCGAGAGTGGTGTTTCGAGGAGTTAGTTAGGTTGTGCTAGCTCGACTAATTTCATTTAAGAGTATGCTAAAAATGATTTAAGCTGGATGTGAGGCTTATCTGGCCCATGTAGTTGATACTCGTATTGAAAAAACCATTCAGGATATTCCTATTGTTAGGGATTTTCTTGATGTGTTTCCTGTAGAACTACCAGGTTTATCCCCAGAAAGGGAGATAAAGTTTACTATAGCCCTTGTTCTAGGTACCACTCCTAGATCAATTCCTCTATATAAGATGACACTTGTAGAACTGAAGGAATTGAAAACCCAATTACAAGAGTTATTAGATAAGGGTTTCATCAGGCCTAGTGTGTCACCTTGGGGAGCTCCGGTATTTTTTGTAAAGAAAAAGGACGGAACTCTAAGATTGTGTATTGATTATCGCAAGTTGAATCGAATAACAGTTAAGAATAAATACCCATTAATGAGGATTGATGATTTGCTTGATTAGTTACAGGGAGCTCAGGTGTTCACAAAGTTAGACTTGAGATCGGGATATTATCAGTTGAAAATAGCAAAGGCTAACGTACCGAAAAGTGCATTTAGAACAAGATATGGACACTTCTAGTTTTTGGTAATGCTGTTTGGATTGACTAATGCCCCAACAGCTTTTATGGCTTTGATGAATAAGGTATTTCAATGTTATTTAGATCATTCTGTGATTGGATTTATTGATGAAAATTTGGTGAACTCGAAGTGTAGATAAGATCATTCTGTATATCTGAGATTGATTTTACAGATAATGAGGGAGAAATAGTAATATGCCAGGTTTAGTAAGTGTGAATTGTTGCTTGATCAAGTGGTATTCTTGGGTCACGTAGTGTCTGGACAGGGCTTTCAGGTTGACCCAAAGAAAGTAGAAGCAATGATGAAGTGGGAGGCTCCGAGGAATATGTTTGAGATCCGGAGTTTTCTTGGATTAGTTGGTTATTACCGAAGGTTTTTTTAGGATTTTCTCTGATCTCAGCCCCTTTAACAAAACTTCTGAGAAATGATGTGTCTTTTAGATGGAATGATGATTTTAAAAGGAGTTTTGAGGAACTAAAGCATCCGTTAACTACAACATCGGTGTTAGCTATTCCATATGGCTCTGGAGGTTATGTTGTGAACAGTGATGCGACACACTAATGTTTAGGATGTATAATAATGCAATATGACAAAGTAATAGCATATGTATCGAGACAGATGAGGTCTCATGAGTTTAATTATCCAGTAAATGATTTAGAACTTGCTACAGTAGTATTCGCCTTGGAGATTTGGAGACATTATCTGTATGGAGAAACTTTTCAGATGTTCACTGATCATAAGAGTTTAAAGTATCTGTTGAGCTCGAAAGAGTTGAATATGAGACAGGGGAGATGGTTAGAATTGTTAAAAGATTATGATTGTACCATTGAGTATCATCCTGGCAAAGCTAATATGGTACCTGATGCATTAAGTCGAAAGTCCAATAGCAGTGTTGCTCAAGTACATTTATCAAGGTTACCGAGCCTAGTTCATTTGAGAGAACTGAATATTGAATTGAAATTAGGACATAATGAAGAATTGATAGCTAAACTAAAGTTGAGACCTGTATTGCTTGAAAGAATTAAAGAGGCTCAAAATAGGGATCCAGAATTAGTAATTTTAATTAAAAATTTGAAAGTGAAGTTGGATTCTAAATTTGAAGTGAGAGACGATACATTGTTGCCAAAGCAAAGACTATGTGTACTCGATGTTGATGAATTGAGAAACGAGATTTTGGAGGAAGCTCATGTAATAGCTTATGTTATGCATCCTGATACCACCAAGATGTATAACATGTTGAAATAACATTACTGGTGGCCTGGAATGAAGAAGCAAGTAGCGAACTTTGTTTCTAAGTGTATAACTTGCCAGCAGGTTAAAGGTGAGCACCAGGCTCCAGTTGGAAAATTACATTCGTTGCCTATTCCAGAGTGGAAATAGGAACGATTCACTATGGATTGTATTATGGGTTTTCTGAGAACTCCAAGACAACATGATGCCATTTGGGTGATTATTGATAGACTAACCAAGTTGACTCATTTATTGCTTGTGAGAGAAAATTATTCACTAGATCAGTTAGCTCGGAGATATGTGAATGAAGTTGTGAGATTACATGGGGTTCTAGCATCCATTGTATTGGGCAGGGATCCTAGATTTACCTCGAGATTTTGGGATAGCTTACAGACAGCTTTAGGTACAAAACTAAATTTTAGTAATGCATTTCATCCTTAAACAGATGGTCAGAGTGAGAGGATGATCAAGACTGTTAAGGATATGCTTAGATTTTGTGTTTTAGAGTTTCAAGGAGCATAGGATCAATATGTAGCCTTGATTGAATTTGCCTATAATAATCAATATCATAGTAGTATCGATATGGCTCCATACGAGGCATTATACGGTAAAAAGTGTCATTCGCCTTTATATTGCGATGAAGAGGGTCTAAGAATTATCAAAGATGCAGAATTGATTTAGGATACTATTGACAAGGTGAAACTGATCCGTAGTAGAATTAGAGTAGCACAAGATAGACAGAAGAGCTACGTGGATCAACACAGAAGAGATATAGAGTATCAGGTTAGAGGTAGGGTATTTCAGAGAGTATCACCTTAGCGAGGTGTGCTGAGGTTCGTTAAAAAGGGTAAGCTAAGCCCAAGATACATTGGTCCACATGAGATAATCGAAAGAAATTGACCATTAACTTATAAGTTAGTCATACCTTCTGAAATGGCTTAGATACATAACGTGTTTCATATGAGTATGCTTAGGCAGCATCGGTCGGATCCAACTCATGTGATAGTGACATAGGAGATTGAAATCTCTAGTAATTTGAGTTGTGTTGAGGAACCAATTAATATAATTGGCTATCAGAATAAACAACTAAGGAACTGAGTGATCCCATTAGTGAAAGTCCTTTGGAAGAATCATTCGAGTCAGGAAGCCACATGGGAAACGAAGGTGCATATGAGAAATCAATACCCCTACCTATTTGACCACTCAGGTAACAATTTCAAGGACGAAATTTTTATTTAGGATGGGAAAATTGTAACATCCCGTTACCCATGTTAAGGCTAGAATTGTATATGTCAAGAAATTACTAAGAAATTAGAAAAATGCATATCATGCTTAAGCTAAATATGATAAGCACATTTTTGCACATTAAAATGATTGTACATGCATTCATTGACATTTTCAGGTTGAATTGAAAATTGGACAAATTTTGGTCCGGCATATAGACTGATTAAATATTGACAAATTGCTTACATGTTTGGTGACATGTGGCAGTGAGAGTGTAATACACGTAGTTATGTGTCTAGTAAGGACATTTCTACAGCTTGCGTGTTCTTCACTTGTGTTGTTCTTCATCCACACCGAAAACACCAAGCTGTTTATGTTGTGAAATTGGTTATTGAATCTTACAGCAAGTAAGAATTTCAGTTCATAGAGAGAGAGTTTGATTTCTGTTTAAATCTCAGTGTTCATCCATTCACCAAAATCTGATTTACTGGGAATTATGCTTTGTGATATTATAAATGGTATTTTGATAATGTATGTGTTAGACGGAAACACTTGTGATAATTGGGTAAGGTTGTGATATATAAAGTTGATAAAATGATAAGTTTTTGATGAAATGAAATTGTAGAAAAATGGAAAAATACATAAGATAAAAGTAGAAAGAGAAACAAAATGTAGAAAATGGAATTTGCATGTATGAGAATCAAATTTTTGATGTTAAAGTGTGAGCCTTAGATTGTTTATTTTTTGTGTTATTGAGCTAAAATGAAGTTAGAGGAATTGGTTTAATTTTCATTTGTATTAATTGAAGAAGATTGAAGTGCGAATAAAAATCTACAATAGAGAGAGGAAGTATATATGAAGTTTCGAATTTTTTATGTTTGAAGTGTAAATTTGAATATAATTTGTTTAGAGATTTTATTAGGTATAGAATTGTATGATAGATTATTTAGAAGTGATTAATATAGAAAAAATGAAAACAAATTGGAAGGAGAAGAAGAAAAAATATTCGGCGAAGAAGAAGAGAGAAAGGCACGATCCTAATTTCTTTAAAGATGCAGGAAAGTCACGATCGTGCAAAGGTGCAGGTAGGTCTTGTGGTCTTGCAGATGCACGATCACGACATTTAACATTTTTCTGAAAGAATTTGTTTTTGAACATCCTTTGATATTGTTGTTATAACTTCTTCATCCGATGTCCAAATGACTTGATTATTGAACCAATAGCCTTATAACACATTTTTCTTCATCTCCACAAAAAGTTATAGCCATATGAAATAGATTGATTGCTGAATTTAAGATTAAAAGATGGAGGAATACTGGAATGTAATAACTAGGATGATTTCACTAAATATACTTTGGTATTTTGACTATATTTTTATTAGTAGGTATCTAAATGGAATGATTCATATTTAAATTAACTTGGAGACATATGGCTACAAATTTTATGAAGAGATCGAATTTTAATTCTATCACGAAGCATTACAAAATCTGACTTGAAGTTGAATACAGAGTACAGTTTTTGTTCAAAGAACAATCCAATGTAAATTGAGTATAACTTTTGGAATACTGAATCAAATTGTATGATCATGGTGTCATTTTAAACTTAGAACATTGGAGAAGAACTTTATGTCCAATTATGTCATATACCATATCAGAATGATCATGCAGAGTTGACCTGAAAGCATTTTGTTAGAAAAAATCTGAATTGATCAATTGGATTACAAAATTAGTTTCACATTGTTTTATTGTGGCCCAAACCCTAAGTACAAATTATATTTATGGGAGTTTTGATATATGACTGATATGGTGAAAAAATTCATTATAAGATACCTTGGATTGTCATTGAACATGCATTGTGCATATTTTCTATATATAGATATGCATAAAGGAATACTTACATTTGTGAAAAAGTGTGATATATGTAAATGTGTTCTATATTATATAGAGGAACATGTTGGACTTTAATCATACATTGCCAGACCATCTAGGCAATAGCATATTGGAGCGTACTGTTAGTCAACCTAAATGAATTTTCCTAGGATTGATTGAATTTTTTAACTTCCAATTATTAACTATTTGTGATTTACTTATGACTTTTAGATTTAAGGTATGAGGATTTCAATATCTGGGAATGTATTGGAATTGTTTTGATTGCTTTGACAATTATGAATGATATTTGAATGCTGAATGAAATTTCAATGCCAGACTTAGGTTCAATGACTATGAGATTCTACCTGTGCATCATATGTGACTGCTATAAATGGCATATTCTGTATTTGATGCATTTCATAAAATGAATGCTCAGATAAAGGCTTTGTGATCAGAGTAGCAAGTTTGATAAAGTTGTAAGCTCAGTATTTTGCACTTAGAACTTTGCTCTGTGAATTCTGTTATAACTGAGCCTAATGGGCCATTATCTATATCTGTATGTGAAAGGCACTCGATCACAACAATAATAACGAATTTGAATTTTTATATACATCTGTATTAGTATATATATGTTCTGATTTGCAATGATTAAATGATGTGCCATGATAATGTGAATATTTAGATTATACATGTTTTGAATGAATGTTTATGAAAAATGTGATTTTTGTATATCTATCTTGGGTGAAATCATCAATGATGGTTCACTGATTGAGTTCGCAAAAACTCATAAAAATTTCAACGTGGCTTTTCAAGTATGAGACATGAGATTTAGTTTCTTAGACTGGATTAAAGGAACATTTTGGACTAAGTTATAGCTCAGAGGTCTGTTAGCTGACATCAAAAGATTTGTAATTTTTTATTTTTTAGTTTCTTGTCTAAAACTTGCACAAGGATTGTAAAATACAGTGTAAGATTTTGTCAATGAATGCAAGGATTGGTTTTAAAATTTGTTGATTTTAATTATGTTAGATGATGCCATATGTAAGTTGGATATATGTTTGCTATAACATACCATTATCATATGATAAGTACTTGAATGTCCTTTGGATGTTTGAGTATATACTTTATGGTATTGAGATGTTGTGATACCTCTCCCCTTAAGACACGTTTTCCCCAGTATGGGAAGAGCAAAACCGTGAGAGTCTTGGCCCGAAGGGCAACATAAAGCGGACAACAACTATCGGCAGGAAGTCTGGATTGTTACATTAATAAATTTGATGGACCATATGGGAGATGTAAAGTTACAATGCCATATTCCTTAAAGTGATTAAAACAAAGTGATCATTATCTTATTTTTTATGTCCATTACATCACATCCCTAAGTAGACAGATATCATTTTATCTTTTTAATTAGGATAAGCAAGCAACTTGTTCAATAATTATAATGATTTATGTTAGGCAAGATACTTGGTACACCAATAACTAATACAATTCATAACTTAGTTAATCTCATATATAGGATTCAAAAGTGAAATTTTTAACTCAAGTTCATGCATATGAAAGCTATAAAAAGATTCAAGAACTAGTTTTGTTAAAGGATAAGCAATTCATATATAAGGTATGCAAGTTTGATTAAAAGTACATGCAATTGATATTTTCCATAATTAAGAACAAGTTAGGTTATTCCACGAATGCAATAACTCACTTAAATCCCTCATTTCAAAAGATAATGCCAATTTTTTTTAACTTTTACAAAAGATTAATGAAATTCACAAAATTTCCCAAATTCAACAAAAAAAGTTTTAAAGAAATATGAATTGATAAAATTAAATGAAACATGTTGTAAAACCTCATATATGTAATATGCAAAGTTTTCACGAATTTATGAAATCCTAAATTTTTATGATACACTAAACATTATAAATTTCATGATATCATTGACAAATTGGGTATTATAAACATTTATACTTTAACTTGAGAGAGAATGTTGATATGAGTCATCCAATAATTGTTTTGGAATTATAATTTGTTTGTACTTATAGGAATTGATTTCATAATTATAAGATTATAGTTAGTATTCGACTAATCTTGTATAATAGTATAAGAATATATAATTTCTTTATAATATGACTTTTTATTTTTAGATGTAATTGTGTATAGAAATTCACTATATATATTGAAAAATATCATTGAACAATTTATGTTAGATGAAAAATCTCACACTCTTTGTGGGTTCGATCCTTTCTCACCATTACTACAAATTTAGTTATGCAGAGATAGGTATTATTTTCTAATGTTTTAGTATGCAACCAAAATTTTGACACTATTTTCGGTGAGTGAAATGATTTAAATTTATGTTTGATATTAATTTTTATTATATATATATATATTAGTTTATAATTAGTTTTTATATTTGTTTCTTGAAATTTTTATGTTTATTAGTGTTTTCTGTACAATAGTGTCTAGATCTCCTAATTAGGATCTTGTATAAATTGATCTTTAGATCGAAAGGAAAATACAAAGTTTGTCAAGGGAAAATAGAAAAACTCTAGGAATAAAGCAAGTAATTAATTTGCAGGAAACCATGGCTAATCTGAGAACTTTAATGGAGTTAGCTGCCCCAAACTTAACTCAAAGACCTTTATGTATTACTTTCCCAAATTTTGTGAAGCATATTACTTCAAAAGTTAATTCTAGTTTGACACATGATATGTGCTTAATTGATTATACATTTATTCCATAACACTTAGTGATTAATGTTATAAAATGCTTAAGGGATTCACTTTAGTTCATATTTGGTTTTAATTTGGATGCGAAAGAGCTAAATTGAGTCAAAAGCACAATATTTGACTCGTCTTCTTGAGATTCACACTCCCTTGTCTTCATGGACTTAGAAGGAGAAGGATTAGAGTAAGAGGGGATAAGAAAATGGAAAAACATGAAGTATATATGGTGCATAGTAGCTCGACCATGCATAAAATTGTCATAGCCATGTGAGACAAAAGTGTCATGGGCTTGAGACTCACCACCTGCTCGTGACACTTCTTATCATGCCCATGCAATGGAGACTCATAGCTGTGAAACTTATCTAGGGCATTCATAGCTGTGAGCAATATAGTCACGCCCGTGATTATAACACCTGGCACCTAAGCCCTATTTTTTAATATAAATAGACATGTACCATGGCAAAAACTTATGAAAGAGAAAGCATTTTAGAGTCATGAGGTCTCGATTTTGAAGAAGAGAAAGGGCGAACCTCCATTCCCTTGGAGACTCATGAAGGGTAGAGCTTCTTGACACATGTTGGATCTCGTTTCCGGAACCCAACTCTCTTGCCTACTTATACTCTGAATCATG
>JANVCL010000006.1:15737727-15759395 GCA_026546855.1 Erythroxylum incrassatum
TGCCACTCTTGCGGGATACGTACTCGGATATCACCATAGATATCGGGTATGTGTCTTACGAGAGTGGGGTGCTACAACTTAAGTAAGGGGATCCCTTGTGATGGCCCCCGAATTTTTCTTAATGAATAAGCATGATTTAAATTAAATTATTTTGAGGTTTCGTTAGATTAATTATTTTAGAGTAATTAGCATGTCAATGCTAGTAGGAGTTATTGCTTAGATTGATGAAATTAAGGTATTAATGTTGAAAGGATGTATAAGGGCATTTGTGGCATAACCCTTAAACCTTTAAGTTTGAGGCATAAGTGGAAGGACATAAGGGTCATTTTACAGCCTTTAAGAGTGCAAGTTAGAAGAAGAAGTAATTTTTGTCTTGTTTGAGAAGCAGTCCTCAAACTCCCTCACTCAAACTTAAACCCAGCTCAATGATCATAGAGGGCACCTAGAATTTTCCTCAAATCCTAAGGCATCTCTAACCATCATATCTTCCCCAACCTAACTCTATAGACATTTTCTACTAGCAGACCCAACCCATCCTTAAACTTACAAACAAGGCTACAAGAAATCTTCTAAGATGCAGGAAACAAAAGGTGGAATGGAACAGAGTTGTTTGGAACAAGGTACTAACCCCAAGGGTTTCTTTCATTATGGTTAGCAATCCTAAATGGCTTAATACTGCTGATATAATTCACTCTCCAAATGGACAGAACATGACCATTATGCAAGATCCATGTGGAAACAAGAGATCATCTCTTCTTCATATGCCCTTATAGCAGTAATGTATGGGAATTTATAGCCAACAGATGCCTATGGTTAAATCCGAGGAACACTATCACAGAGGTGATCCAAAAATTCACAAACCATAAAATTCCTCCAGACAAATAGACAGATCCAAGTTCTATCCCTAAGAATCTATTTATATGGATTATGGAAGCAAAGAAACCTCAGTCAGTTTGGTGGAACCAACCCACCCAAAGAGATCTTCGCATCTAAGATCCTCTATGAAATCAGAGAACTCATTCTATTTCATAACCTCAATCAGACATGCAACACAACCATCCTAGCTTCACTGAATGTTTAACTAGAAGTTATGCTCAAAAACTAATCATATGTATGAAAGAGAAGCAGAGGATACACAGTACAGTTAAAGTAGCAATGAAGAAACTAAAATACCTAATCGACTGATCCAGTGTCGAAGCAACCAGACCTCTATCGGACCCTCGTCACCTGACAAATTCCCTAGAGGAGATAAGAATGCCTGTAAGATTGTATCTCTCATCTTCCTCCTCTTTTCTCACAACCCTAATTAGGATTCGTCTCTTTATCTTGTTTGTCCAGCTTGAAGATGAAGAATCCATTCATTGCCCTAATTCGGAAGCTTCGCGATGCTCCGTTTGAGAGGAGAAGTTTTCTTTACCAAATAAAGCTATTAACAATAGTTAATGTTTTTTTCCCTCCACCTAGTGAACGCTGACATTTTTTCATGATGTTTCCACGGTGTCGTGTTGCCTTTGGTTTAGCTGTTTTTAGCTTCTCCTGTATGTAGGATAAGTTATTGTACTTGGCATCTCTTTCATATTATCTCTATAAAATTCATTTAATTTTTCAAAACAACTCAACAAATAGTGGTGTTGTCACTTATACCTTCCTTATAAACTTATCAAAGATATTGAAAAGATGATGAAGAAATTTCTCCAATCTAGGAAATCAACATCCATTTTAAATACTAAAGTGAAATGGTTTAAGGTTTGCTCTCTAAAGAAGGGGGCTTGAAGATAAAATCAAACAAGATTTTAAACAAGATGCTCCTAGCAAAATGAATTTGGAAGCTCTTCACTGATCCTAAATCTATTTAGGTGAGATAGACACACTCAGACAAATTAAAGGGCCATAACTTCTAGGGTCTCAAACCTCAGCAAGGTAACTCCTAGTCAATGAATCAAATGCTAAAACTTAAAATGTTTATAAACTAAGAAATGAAAGTAATGATCGGGAATGATAACATGACTTAATGTTGATATGATAATTAGAATAACCTTGGTCCCTAACACAAAATAGAAGGAATGGATAATTTCAAATTCCTAATTCCTCTAGTGATCGAGGTCAATATAATCATTGAGAATGGAGCTTGGAACTACAAATTTAGGGGGTTCAATGTTATTATGAACAATGTGCAAACTAAAAGCCAAGCTTCTAGCTTGAAGATAGAACAATATGGAAATGTCATAGCTCCAAGACCTCATTAACAAATCATGTCTTCACCCACTCCATCAACCTAAAGCTTTGATGCCTTTAAGTAAGCTCCTCTAGTTGATGGATAACTCCCCTAAAGCATCCTTTATCTTTTGGTTTGCCATCAAACAAAGGTTTAATACTCTAGATAGGTTGAAAGGCATCTCTCCCTCAAATTTCTCATACAAACTATATGGCTTAAAACCTAAAACTTTGATTCACCTAATCTTTTCTTGCTCTTACTCAAAATCCTTCTAGAGCTATGTTCTTAATCTATCCAAAGTCCAATGCTTGGAAAAAAAGGTCAATATTTGTAGCTTGGGCAAGGAAAGTTGGATTCAGATATCATGGTAACTTAACAGTGTTTAAACTAATGATCAACTATTGAATTTACATGATTTCAAAGGGGAGGAATAAAATGACCTTTCAGAATGAATCTCATCCTCTTCAAGAGTTAAGCTACAATCTGATGTATTAGGCGAATGATTTCAGCTCAAAATATTCATGTTAAGATGAGCTTTGATTTGGTCTTGGGTGGAATGTATAACACTGAGATGGAATCTCAATCTGACAAAGTTTGCTTCTTTTCAACTTCCCTATTTAAAATGCACTGAAGTCATAGCCTCATAGGTCTGGTTAGCTCTACATGTCATGCCTTAATTTGTTGTCATGACTTTGTCATTTCCTCTTCCTTTTTGCTAGGCCTTATTTTGTTTCTTGCCTTCATTGTATGCTAAGCGTGGTACCTGGTAAAAACTTTTTGCGCTTCCTTCTGCTAGGTTAATACAATTGTTTATCATTTAAAAAAACATTTTCTTATACTTCAAGTAAATGAAATAGGAGATCATTATTCAAGCCAGGTACACCAAGAAACTTGTTATCACTTCCTGAATATAGATTCTTTGTTATATAATGACACTTTAAAACTTGTTTTTGGAAAAACACATTCCCTTATAAACAATTGCAGTGTGCTTGGATCATACAAAAACCTCCAAAAAGAAATTTTTTCTTAATGACCGATACTGATTTTTTGTTATGATGTCTTTAATAAATCCACACTACTTGCCCATCTTTGTTCATACGTCATTAATCATGATAAAAATTTTAACTTTTCCTGTAACATTTTAACCAAGTATATTTTAGTTATTTTTCATTTAAAAAAGTATAACATAACTTCTAGATATTGTTAATTATCTCAGAAAAGACAATAATAATAAGTTAATAATAAGGTTTAGGTATGCTATTACCTTTTAAAGATAATCTTCGTGGAACGTCAACATGTGAACGTTCGAGTATAAGACAAGTTGAATGAAAAATTAATGCAGTTTAGAAACTTTCCATTGAGAGAGAGCATCGATGTCAAATCCAGAAACAAAGAAATGCATATGAAAACATGTACAGACATTTATTCTCTACTACACACCTGAAAAGTAACCTCCCTAAATTGATAGAATAATTTAGTCTTTCTCATAGAACTCTTCACAATTGGCTCGGAAGATTCAAAAAAATCACCAACGATATAGTGTCAAATTGCATTAAATATCGAACAGAACACCACCTGAAGATACAATTAAGACTGCAAAAAGCTGGCATACTTGGCCCCTAAGAAAAGCCTCTGAACACAAAGTAGGGCATTTTTGGTAACTTCCGCATTCTCATGGTTCATCAGTTTCATCATGCGTTCCTTAGCTTTAAGGTCTGTTGCGATGACCCGCCCAGCAGGATGGTACTGAATAAATTGTGAGAGATCAAAGCAAGCAACAGCCAAGGCTCTTGGGTCACTTGATGTGTCCAAAATTGTGACGAGGACCCTCAGAATCTGAGGACAAACATTATCCATTAATACTAAAACTTTTCTTCCACTCGTAAAATACAAGAAACTATGGCTCAGCTGATGTCAGAACTTCTCAGTTCTTATATTACTGATATTGGTTTTGCTTTCAGATGACCCAGTTTCATCTGATTTGCCTGTACATTAATAGCTTTACTATCAAAAGTATCATGCAGCTTCATCTGATATGCAAGGACATTAATAGCTTTACTACCAAAACTACAGTATGCATCTTTCTTCCAGTCATCCATTAGCTCAAAAATGGAACGAAAAAAGTTAAATGCTAGGTTTGTGGTTAAGCCAATCCGATAACATATCTACAATTTGTCCTCCGTATCCTTAAAATACAAGGACAAACTAAAATATGTTTATATTTGAAAAGGGAATACAAGTCAATACAATTCTTAGAACAGTTGGCTGTTCTTTCCATTGACATCTTGAATTGAGAAATTAGAATCTCAAAATGCCAAATTAACCCCCATATTTGAAGACACTTGGTATAATTAGAGATTTCAGTTTAATAGAGCTATTCTATTGAAAGTTTTAAGGCTGAAAGTGCTGTCTTCTATACTAATCTCCACTCCTACCATCTGGGTTAGATGATTAACATGCTACAAAGCGATGATTAGAAAATCATCCGCAAGGTTAAGAGTTGGGAAACCTAACGGATCCCAAGATGAGGTACCCAGATTCCCACCAACAATAGTGTAAATGTCTCTACACAACTGTTCATTTTCCTGGTATCACCTTGCTCAATAAAGGAGGATGTGGTGGTTTGATGATCAATTGGGCCTCTAAAATCTTCTATAACTCCATATTCAAAAAATTTATCCAAATGAAGACTAATAACAGTATGAAAATGAGAAAAGTTACAACAATTTATGGCCCATGTAAATACATGTAAACAGAATAGAGAACTCTTAGCACTTCATTCAGACAATAATAGACAGTGAAGTACCTGAAGATCACTCTCTTCAAAGTGATTAATGTTCTCACGCCAGAACACAGGATCTTTGTGCATAGGGGACCAATCAAGATGCCCTAGAAGAACCTCTTGCTTGTACTTATCAAAAGAACTTAATTTCTTTATGTTGTCCCTCAACCCATCTTCCAGTTGATTTAGGGCCTCCAGTAGGTCCTAGCAAACATTCCAAATCATCAAAGGAATAGCACCACTCGAGGAACTATATAACATAGCATATCTTTGACATAGCATATCTTTAACAGAGGTAGGTAAAAATAATCTCAGATGAGGAACCTTTAACATAGCATATCTTTGTTTAGTCACATTTATTGGGCTAATGTTTCCATATAATAAAATTTAAGACCTTAATTGAAGATCAGATTCCCTAACAACTAAGACTTACAAACTTAATATAGAATATTACTCTTTAACACTTTCAACCAACATGTCAAAAATTGAAAACAAATTTGATAAACAAAGACAAAACTCAAAAGTCCATTTCCATATCCAAATTTAAGTTCCAAGGAAACTTTTCCTTTTTTTACATTGAGCAGTTAACTGCAATACTAAGGATACTGAAAAATGATGATAAGCACTCTAATCATCTTTTTATGACAAACCAATATGTTAAAATAACAATACAACAATTAAGACTGTATAAGAAGACCCAACAGAAAAAAGATCAAATGTAGATAGTCAAAGGGGAAATAACAAAGATAAAATAATGAAATATGCCATCCTTACATCAACAGGAACATGAGGTAAATATTAAAGTACATTTATCCTAGTATTTTCTGTCTACTTAGTCCCATAATGGCAAATAATATATTTTATAGGATAGCACAATAACCCTTCCTTTATATTTTAAGTATTAAATACAACAGACAGCAACTCAGCTGAAGAATTTACAGTTAAAGCATTATACTTCCCATACCTCATCACTCCATGCCTGTGTTTTCAAACTTTGGACAATTTGTGGTAGTCCAAGGTCCACCATCTGAGCACCAAAATTTCCCTTAGAAAGCAAGTTCTTGAAGGTGAGGACAACCACCCTAACAACCTATAGAAAACCAATACAATCAACTTGGAAAGTCAACAAAAAAGACACAATGGTCCATAACCAAACTTCAGAGGTTATTTCTCGTGACTCTTCAAATAAAAATTACTAAAAATTTACAAGGGAAATACATGCATAAAGAGACATACATCCAGAGAGAAACGTGAATCATGTGCAATAAAGATAACCAATTAAATTTGTGTATCATGTTTAACTTGAAGATCAAACGGAAAAAGGGTTAGCTAGATATATGAAAAACTCACCTTCTCCTTTGTGGAAGTTTTCACGACATCAACTAGTCGTGGTAAGCTTCTAGATGTAGCCAAGTACTCAATTGCAGGTTCATAGTAAGACAACAGCCAGACACAAAGGCATGTTTCATACAGAAGCTGTAACAAAAAACGAAAACAAATATATGAATGTAAAACAATTCAAAGATGCAGGAAGAATAATAGTGGGCTGGATTCCTTTACTATTGTGTTGTAAATTGAACGCACCAAATTGTCAAAACTGAGTTAACCAAATTGAAATCCATAAAAAGATGATTTGATACCTGGATAGACTGCTGCGTAGATGCAGGTGATATCAGAGGAATCAATAACTTCACCCCATCTGCATGAACAAATGATGATCTGACCAAGGGTTCCTTGAGCAATGTTGCAAGACAATTGATGGCAACAAGAATGCCACGACTAGGATGTGATGGCTTCTTCAGCTACACACCAAATGACAACAAGAGCACAATTTTATGATGAAAAATGTCATCTATAACAATATGAAGGAAACAAAAAAAACCCAATGTTCTAAAACAACATATGCCTACCTGAGCACAGAGCCATTCAACCAATCCTTTCAATACATCATCAATGCCAGTGAGTTTACTCTTTGAATTTGAAGCCGCTCCATTTGAATATACACCATCTTGAGATTTTGGCCTAGCACTAAAACCCAAGAGAGATTGACAATTAACCAAAGAGAGGATTAATATATCCAATCAGTTCTTGAAACTCTGTTAAACAAAAGTCATAGGATAAACATCTAGGTACCTTACTATTGAGGCAAGTATTTTGCAGCTCTTTTCCTGAATGAACCAGTTTCCCTTCCAAAGCAACCTGAAAGAGGAGCTCATTTTTCATTATCTTGAAAGATATGACATAACTAAACACAAGATACTTTATCATATAGACCACAAAAATGGGAGACTTTTTTACTTGAAAATTCAAACAAGAAAGCAACAAGCATAGAAAACATCAAAATGAATAAAACTAAGCTTTTCACAGTCTAAACATATAAATTCATTGCACAGTTATGTCTTGTCTAAATATCTAGTGACCTAACAACAAACAGTACGTTAGTTTTGACGGCACTCTTTAAATCAACCATATTGAAGACCCAGATTCTGCAGATTGATTAAAGATTAAGTCTCAAAAGAGATGCAACCTAATTGTTCACCAAAAAGTAAAATTATTGGCTCCAAGTGACAATTATTAAAATGAGTAAGGTAAGTAGTTGACGAACATAATGTGTTAGGCACCATAGTTATTGTCAAAACCCAAAAGTTTTCATATGCAAATAGCTATAGGCATGATAATACGCATTCTCATTTCTTCTTTCTTCCATAGACTTATCAGGTCAAGAGTACGATAAATTTATGTATTGAACAAACCAAATGCCTCAGAAATAGCTCAAACTAACACGATAAGGAAACTACTAGAACTTTCAAGTCAAATACATTAGAAAGTGTAGTCACCATAGATTACATCACACTAAAGAAGCATATCTACATATTTTTCCTGAAAATGGAAGAGGGCAATGTGGCTCAAACAACTAGTCATAAATCACCAGATCTTCAGATGGATACTCAACTTAAGAAAGGTTCATAAGGATCTTCATTTGCAAAAGACCTATCATGGAATAATCGGGCTCTTTTTGGGTTTGCTGCAATGGAAAACAACAGATAGTTTAATTGTATGAATAAATAGTAAATCAAAATCAGAGAGTGGAATAATGGAAAACAAAGTATAAGTTAATTGTGTGAACAAATAATTATTAGAAGTTGAAGATAGTAGCGTGAATAACCTGTTAGCATTTCATCAATCAAAGCCAGAACATATTCAACTGTCTCTTCCTTGAATATATCACGTAAAATATTAACAAACACCCGAACATAAGCCGGACCATCCTGTAGCAATAAAAGGAGAATTCAACCTCATGTCTCCCACCACTGTTGTTAGCCAATGCAACAATACATAGCATACATTTCGCAGGAAAATGAAACCAAAACCAAAATTGATTAATTACTATGTAATTGTACCAGGCTTTCGCTATACTCTCAAATTATCAAAATTAGTAAAATTAAAAGTCATTGGGAAAACTAATCAAAAGATCAAAGACTTAGAGAGTAATAACACCATGATTATATAAATGATTCGACACAAAGTGAGAGAGGAATTACATCATCAAGCAATTGAGCCCTGTAAGTCTCAGATCTGTTATCGTAACGCCTTAACAACTGAAGGTCTGTTCCCGATATCAGCCTTGTTGTCATGTATGTCTCCCATGGGATGTCCCTTTTTAGTACCTACACATAAACAAACAAACAAACAACTCGCATCAACCAATACACCCAGAATAAATACGAACCGCAATTTAACTTCGTAGAATAAAATCCCTAACCAATTGCAGTTACAAGTTTAGACCAAAATAATAACAATAATAATAAACAACGAATCAAATAGGTATTAGATGGAAAAACAAATTTTAG
This sequence comes from Erythroxylum incrassatum, assembly GCA_026546855.1. Lineage (NCBI taxonomy): Eukaryota > Viridiplantae > Streptophyta > Magnoliopsida > Malpighiales > Erythroxylaceae > Erythroxylum > Erythroxylum incrassatum. Next base: position 15,746,576 of record JANVCL010000006.1, read on the forward strand.
AGGAATTAGAGAAGTAGTAACAGATCAAGAACCTGCTCTGTGGTTACTTCGGCCTGGGCCATTTGATACTGCAAAAAATGAAAAAAAAAATAAAACAGAGAGACTTGATGGTATAAGTCAGATTAAAAAGCCTGCAACCAGAAAAAAGAGTGAAATAAGTTGAAGAAAGGAAAAGAGTGAAAATAGTGGGTGTGGATCGAATTTGAGAGAGAAGAGAGTACCTGAACGACTCGGAGTGAATTTGTGGATGTGTTAAATGGAGAGGAAGAGAGAGAGAGAGAGAGCGAGAGGACAGTGCTCGTGACGACTGAAGAGCTTGTTTCTTTCCTAAAGAAAGGATCCAGATGTAGAGATCTTGGAGATGATTTGGCTTCTAGTACGTAAATTATGCAATGTAACGATAAAAATTCAAGATAAAATTAAAAAAAGATCATTATGTAGTTTTTGATCCAACCTGGACAAGTAGAAGTGCATGTTGCCCGGAGTCTCTTTAGCCTATTCAATTATTCTTCTCAATGTTTTAAAAAAATTTAATAAGATAAAATAAGAAATTTAAAATTTACAAGATTTAAGTACGTATAAAATTAATTAAAGATTAGATAAAATTTTATACCACTTATTGAAATTTAAATTAAAATTAAAAAGAAAAATATTATATAAAAATAATTAATTAATTTTAATTTTTAAAAACTAATTAGTTTACGAAAACCGACTAATTGATTAATTTTAACAAAATGACTATGAAAGCAAATTAAATCGAAAAATTCAATTTGAACTAAAAATTTAACCAGTTCAAAATTTTTACAATTAAATTAATCAAATAAATTTGATTTTTAAACCATTGATATTTCTTATATACCTATTATAAACAAGACTTTCCACATATTTACATCATCTATGAAATAACAAATATGAATAAAGGATTTTTCTTTTTTTGCTAAATGAAAATATATTTATTAATACATCATAGACGAAAAATATATAATTTGTCTATCTGCTTATATTTTCTCTCTCTCTCTCTCTATCCCTTGATCTCCCGTTGGAGATGGGAAAAGTATGTGAGGACAAGTCCACATGTTTACCTAACTACAACAATATTAAACTTTAAGCCCCTAAGTATCCATAATTTGTAAGGCCCTAAATTACACCATAATTGGAATGATACATGTCCATGAAAATAAATGTGATAGGTGTTAAAATTGTTATATGAATTGAATGTGAATTGTATATGTCTTGAATTTTTGGTTTAATGGATCATACTTAGTGAGTTGGAATTAACTGTTACCATTAGAGAATTGAGGAATTAAAATGTACATTTGGACTAGGAAAATGTCAAGTGGCAAGATAAGTTAATACATAAAAATTGGATGACTAGGCTTATACATTGAATGACATTTGGCATAGTTAAGGCATTGACAAATGACACATTTAATACATTGATAAGTGGCAGCAATAAGTGAGAGACAAATGGTCTAATATATTGGTGACATTTGGCAGCTCCTATATAGCACAAATGAAGAAGAAGCATAGTGACATATGTTGTTACAATTTAATGACACCTAGCATTGGATAAGACAAGTTTCTGCTGGAGTAATTTATGTTTTCTCATTTTTCACCATCTTGCACTCTCTCCACCGAAACTCTCTCACTTACACCTCTTAAAGTTTTTGCTTGATTTTAGGTCATCAACACTTAAGAATCCTTGCTTGAGACTACATCAAGAAAGCTACTATATACTATCTTCTATATTGTTATCATCTTAGTGTTAAGATCATCCTACATCTACCTTGATTTTGGAAGTGTGTTGGTTGCATGAAAGGCTGGATTACTTGATTCTTCGAAGAAGGAACTTGAAGTTAATTAGGTAAGGGAATTCTAAACTTGATGGCATGTTGTAATATGAATTCTATGTTACTTTAATTGGAATGGAATAAGTGTGGAATTGATGATATAATAAGGTCTAGAACATGATGCTTGTTTGATGGATTTTTCCATGGGCTTTGTTGCATGAAAGACAATGGCTTGTGAGTTGCCAAATGAGTGATTTTAAGTTGAAATTGGATATGAAATTAAAGAGGAGTTGGCATGTAATTGACGTATACTTCGAGCATGAATTAGGAATTGCCATATTGGTGTTTTGAAATTTGGAAGGAGATGTTTGAATATGGAATTCGCAGGAAATAGTTAGGCCACGATCATGGGCAGATGCATTAGCTTCTGTCACGATCACGGGAATGTACCCCACGATCATGGATAAGGCCTTAATTTGTTTTATGTAATTGTTGAATCATAGTAGGATAATATACCTTACATTGGTATAATTGAAGTTGATTAGGGTTTGTAATGAACCTAGTTTAAGATTAGATTAATTAGTTAAAGGTTGAATAGGTTTTGGATTTTCAACTGAGGTAATAACTTATAGAAGGTGTTATTTTGATATCAAAATGTCTAATTTGGAACTTATAAGTTATTAAAGAAATGAAGCATAATTACGAACATAAATGTGATTTAAATGATATAAGTGATGTGTTAGTTATGAATGTTTATGTATTGGGAACTTAGGTGAGTATCTGTAAATTGTAATTACTAAATGTATCCATTAATGCATTATTGCAAATGCTTATGTTTATAAGGCATGTTAAGTTTGATCAAATGTGAACAAGTATGTTCAAGTTGAGCAAAGTGGAATAGAGTCATATGGTTGGCAATATATCTTCTACATGAGAATTCTGAAATGTGACATGTTTTGTTTTAAAAACTGTCAAGTCCTAGTCACGAGTAAATAGGCATGTCTAGAAGGGTCTGTAGCTGCTCCTATAACTTGACACTATGGTGTCCCCTGATTATTAACACTACGATGTCCTTTGATTATCGACACTACGGTGTCCCCTGATTATCAAAACTACGGTGTCCCCTAATTTTGAGACATAAGTCTCTTTTGTTTCTGATATACCAATTATGGTATCTTCTTTTCTGGACCTATTACCCACTTCTGTAAAAAAGATTAGCAAGCTAAGTTGTTTTGTACTTTCTGGGACAAAGACAACCGCAGTGGCCAAGACGAATGTGTTTTGTATTGGAAATGTTCAATTTGTTTATTTTTTAGTTATTTTTTGGTTGTAATTAGTGTACTGAGACATTTTGTATATTTGTGGATATGGTTTGTAATATCCTATAATAAATGGTTTGTAATAACCTTAATGGTTGGCTTTTAACATTATGGCATATATTTTGATAAGTACAATATGTTTTATATGTTCTGTTTAAAAACAACATCTAATGAAATGTATTGTATATAGCTTGAGTTTCTGAGAATGCTTTGAAATGTTTGGTATGTCTTGGTTCGATTTTACGTAACATTTGCATATCCTCCCAGGGTGTTATATAGGTGTTATATAATTTCCTTTGGCATAAATTATGCTAAATCTTAAATTTCAATGTTTAATCACCCGATTCATATATGGTAAGTCATATGTCATTTATTTCTAGATGTTGACAAAGTTTCATAAACATCCAAAAAGGTTCGAATGTGATTTGATAAAAATCATAAGTGAAAAATTCAAAACAGTGCCATTTTGGGCTAGGCACGTGGTAGGGAATCAAGGGACATATGGTGGGGAAGAAATCCCTCCCCATTATGTAGTTCTATAAATGGGCAAAAAAATTAGTCCAAAAGCAAATCACACGATAAGGAGGATTTCCTGCCCATCGTGAACCTTACCCATAATTCATAACTCCACTTTTTCTATAATTTTCATATACCAGATTTTCACATTAGGCTTTAAGGTCTTCTAGAAAATTTTCCTCTATGTCTCTTATTTCCATATCATTAAAAATTCGTCCATTTGAACTTCTAAACAGGGGTGGCATCATGTCGCCATTTTCAATCTCAATTTCCAATGTCATCTAGCCTGAATTAGGTTAGGGTCGCTTCTAGATATATTTGTTCATATGTCTTAATTTTCATCTCCAATTTCAATTACCCAGTGTTAAGGTTTATAGAGTGAGTTATGGCCAAAACAATGGGACTGGTTCAAGCAAATCTATGACAGAATGGCACTAAACTTTACTCTTTTGTCATATTCAACCAATTCCATACAAATGGACAGGAAATGAGAAGAGGAAAATTAGGGATTAAAAACCCAAAATGCACAATCCCTCTCTCCACTCTTATATACCCATTTCATGCAATTTCTAAAATTACACACATGCTTCAATCCTATTGGATCATGTGTTGACTTTGGGCGAATTTCACATTTGGTCCTTCTATTTCCTTTAGTTCCCACATTGGCATATAATATCATCAATCGATTTCATTCTAATCCATATTTGACGTATAATTATGCATCGATGCCAAAATGGACAAATAACCAATTTACTCATGTCTTTTAAATTAATTACCATTATGTCCCTTACTATGCTTAGATGTACTTAATTCTTTATGTTCACTTCTTAATACAACCTAACTTGCTATAATGCTTCTAAGGTATTTATTAGGGCCTAAAACTAGCACATTCTTGTAGTGATAGTATATTAGTTCCCATAACTTGACCTAGTATAAAGGCACCCTGGCTGAAATCAATGTAATTTTGCAAAACTCTTTTTAATATATGAGCTAGCAATTTGGATATGATTTTATACACTATATTGCAATATGAAATTGGCCTAAAATCAAAGAAAAGTAGCCTATTCACCTTTTTGTGAATAAATGTTATAAATGTGTTGTCAAGTTCAGTCAATAATTACATATATCTGAGCTAGGTGCCTTAAATGGGTTCAAAGTCTTCAATGCATCTTCAATTTCCTGAATTGTGGTAGGTTTTGTTGATAACTAAACTTTTTAAGAGTAATATTAAATTGCATGAGTTCTCTCAGAGAATTTTGAGATCAAGTGGCTTTGGATGGGTCCTTCAAGAGATTAGAGAAGTAATCAAAGGCTCCTTGTATCAAGGATTATTGAGAATTCAATTATTGGTTGTTATGCATCAAGGAGGCAATTTTATTCTTTCTTTTTTTGTATTTAATAACCCTGTGGAAAAATGTTGTATTTCTGTCTCCCCCTTTCATCCATTCAACCCTTAACCTTTGTTTCATCAATGAGTAATCATAAGTAAGAGCACTGGTGAGGTGTTGTATATCAATTCTTTCTTTATTCTTCATATTGGAATAGTGAGGATTAGCTTGGAGTTTAGATTGAATCTTCTCAAATGCAATTTTAATTCTATATATTTTCAACATTATTCCGAAAGAACATTTCATTTCCTGCTTGATGAGAAAGAGTTTCCTAGTAGGGATAAATTGCTTGGAGCCTAGTATGTAGACATTTAAAGCATTCAGAATACAAGGATCAAATTTAACTAGATTAGCAAGGAAGTTATTAAATCGAAAGGGTGAATTGGTTCTTTCTAAATCCTTGTGAGCTACTAAAGCTGAATGATTTGAAAGGCTTTGATTGGCGAACATAGTGTAATTGTTTGGATAGGATGTGATCCATAAATGATTGGACATGCTTCTATTGAGTTTCTTCTTAATGTAGTTTTTCCCAGCTTGCTTGTTACACCAGGTATAGAAGTTACCTCCTCTAGGAAGATCTGAAAACTAAATGTCAAATAGACATTGTCTTATCTCAACGTAAGGGCTACCAATAGATTTGATCTCTTATGTTTCCTTAGGGTTGATGAAAGCATTAAAGTCTCTAATAATAAGCCAGGGTTGTGAGATTATTGTTGATAAATTTTTAGGCTAATTCCAAAGTTTAGATATTTGGTAAGCCCTATCATGAGCATATACAAACGAAATGAAGGACCTATTTGACTCCTTTCTAACCACTTCAAGATAGATCACTTGATATCATGTGAAAGCAACATTGGCAGTTACTATAAGAGTGTTATAAATAACCAATATTCTATCAATGGGATGATGATTATAATTAGTAATCAGGTTCTAATGTCTAGGTAAAAAATGAAGAAGGTTGCAATTAGGGAGTTTAATATGAGACTCTAAGAAACCTGCAATTGATACTTTATTCTAAACTATTAAGTTCCTCATCAAATTTTTTTGTATGAGGGGCATTAGCCCCTCTGATGTTCCACGCTAAAATATTCATAGTTTTGAGTCCCTAGTTGGGAAATTTTTCTTTCTACTTGATCTCCTTTTAACCCAGGTTTAAACTTTATATCCAATTTAGGATTCTTGCTTGGAATGGTTTGGTTGTTATTGTCAAGCTCACATTCTGTATGTTCATTTGAGAGAGGTGCAAAATCCTATTGTTTTTCCCTAACCTTATTTGACAGACTATTTTTTTCAATTATTTAATTGAGTTTGCACAAGAGGTTACATATTTGGAGTTGTCTATGCATCCTCTTCTGTGGTAAAACCTAGCACTTCTTTATATTCACTTGTCTTAAAAATTCTACATATTAGTTTCCATGTTTTCTTAACATTGTATTGTGGTTTATAAGCATAAGAAACTTTGAGTTAATCTTCAAAGGTCTCTAGGCATTCATCACATCTAATGATTGGGATACTCTCTGGTAATTCTAACATGGATGTAACTAGTACACAAATTTGAGCAAATTGAACTTTCTTTACCTCAGCTTTGGCTTGTTATATGCAAATTGGCTTACTAATGAAGCTTACAATGTAACTAAGTCCAGCTATAGTCTAATATTCAAGTGGGACACCATGTATGTTGATCAAAATTGGAATATGATCCTATTTAATGTCATCCATCTTCATACCAGGTAGCCAAATCTGTAGTAAAAGAGGTTTGTTATGAATGTGCCAAAGGCCTGATTGAAGTACATTCTTCGCATCCTCCGATTTCGTGAATTTGAAGATAAAGACATCATCATTATTAATAAACACCTCTGTAGACCAAGGTTTTTCTAGTTATTCATAGCTTATTTCTTCATTAATGGTAAGCAACTCTCTTGTCAATGAAGAATTCAACCAAAGTTAAATTCCATTTAAAAGCACCTACTGTAAGCACCTCAAATAAAGGAGACACAATCATATTGCCAGTAGAAACTAAGGGTGGAAAGTAGCTGAGTTTCACCTCAAAGGTTGCTTCACCTAAAAAATAGAACTAGGATCTTCTGAGATGAGCTATGTTGGTTGTGTCTAAAGTAGAAGAAAAGGTTTGGAAGAGGTGAATTAGAAGGCAGAGAGGGAGCTAAGGTTGTTGGGGATTTGAGACTAAAGGAGGGAAAATTTCTAATTCCGTAGAGCTTAGTTAATATATGTTGGATAAAGCAAAAATATAAGGTATCATATAAGCCAAGGAAGGTCAAGTAGATTAACAAGTTGAGAATAAAAGAAAAGAAGAAAAAAGGTGAAATAGGACTAAGGTAGTGGGAGTCTAGTTGGTTAGGAAGGAAGTAAAAAGATGGTAGCAAAAGGTATGAGGGGAGTTAGGCCATAAAAAGTGTAGTAGGTGAGAATGAAGTGATCAAGAAGCTCGAGGAAAGTAGAAAGCAGTGAAATTAGTAAAGAGATGAAAAGTTCCAAGGTGAACAGTGCCAACTTATCAAGGCATAAAAATATCCCAATTAAGCTTTTTTTATTGTCGTGCCAAATTTTAATAACATGTATGGGGCATTTTAACAAAATTTTGAGTAAAGGTTGAATGCCCTCTTCTTAAGGTTCCTTTCCATTAGACAAGAATTGTTGTAAAATATATTTTTATTAAGAATTTATAAATATTTAATACACTACCAAACTTATATTCTAATATATGTAAGAATATATACATATAATATGCTCTATATGGTAAAATAAAATTTAACTACAATCTTTGTAATTGAGATCTATAATCTCTACCCTTGATATCCCCCTTCAAATTGATGATGGATGATTAAAAAGCTTCAATTTTTCAATAAGAAATCAATTTTTGTATTTGGAGAGAGCCTTCGTAATCGCACCAACAGTATGAAAAGTAGTTGTTATATGCAGAAGAGAAATGACATAAGCATTGTATATTTTGTGAATAGAGTGACAGCTCACTTTATTGTGCTTAGTACACTCGTGAAATACTTGATTCGTAGTGATTTGAATGGCACTAGTATTATTTGCATAGAGTGAAGTAGGCTCAATTTAAGGAAATCCAAGCTAACCAAATAGTCCCTAAATCTAAATAATTTTAGAATATACATAATGTTAGATTTGTGTTCTAAAAGTTATCTAAGATGATTACTTTTATATGTTATACTTATGAATTAAATGTTATTAATACTTTGTTCCATGAGTTTTATATTCATTTAGAAGTGTTCAAGAAGATGCACTTGGTCTTGAACCATAGAACTCTAAATAATATGAATATTCAATTCTAAAATGTTCACAGGTCTTGGATATTAGCAGGAACATTAATATGCCATATAAGACTATCATGTTGATTAAAAGTATGTTGTAATTCTATAAACATTGATAAAGTATTATCATTTAATAACGCGAATATATGAAAGGTTTCATATATTGAACAGACCTAATAGATAAAACATTATATGGATTGTGTTTGTGTCATTAATGTTTTTATCGTGTCTTTGATTCCAAGATTGATACATATATTTTTTTCACATGAGGAATGTATAACGTAATTATTATTAAAAGCTACTTATAACAAGTGGTGATAAAAATAATAGTTCTTTATATATAACTTTTGTGGGAAAAGGTACATGTAAATAGCATCATTGCCACTCATTAATAATGAGTAATGATATTTCATGGGCCCCTTGGTAAAGTAGAATTATAAATGGATCCAATATAACTGAGGTACAGTTATAATTTATAATTTACTTAATGGAGACCAAGAAACGATTATAATACAAAGATGACACAGTCCTACTTTGTATATTAATCATAATATCATAAGGCAAGGAATGGACACAAGTAATGTTAATGATAACATTACTAGAAGGATCATGTTACATAAAAGGTTTACTAAACATCTATGTTATTTGGGTAGCTGTAATGTATAGCTAGAATACCACTTACAGTTTATGAAATAAAATGTTGTATTTCATTACCAACACAACATAGATCCTCGATATAGGTCATACTAAGTGAAGGGGAAACAAGAATATATATTTTCAGTGTACAAGATTTCTTGTTGATGAAATAAAGGTACATGTTAAAATATTGTCACATGACGTGGCAGCCTAGACGAGAAATAAATTTATTTGAAATGTATATTATGAAGATAATATAAATTTCATGAAATATAAATTTATTTATAGCCCAAGTCCAAAAGAATTTATTTTAACAAATGAAGAGAGAGAATATATGTATTATTATAGCCATCAAATTCGTGACAGATTTTAGGGTGATTTTGAACATGAATTTAAAACAGCAAACAATAACCATTCTAGACAAATGACCTATCAGTTTTATAGCCCTTGAAGTATAGAATCTAATGGTGAAGGTTTCAGGTCATTTGGGGTTTTCTAGAAGAAGTTATTACTGTTCTAGTATCGAAAGGTCAGGAATTAAACATGCTATTTCAAAACCATTATTGATTTAATTTCCATAAATGCTGTGGGAATTTAAAGAATATTTTGAGGCTATATGAAGTTTGCAGATCTGGACAGACTTGGATATAGGTTTTTTTCTTGTTAGCTATTGTTCTCTCTCATAACTTGTCAAAACAATTATCGATTGAGTAATCGATTAAGAAACGGGTAATGAAGCTAGGCGAGGACGAAGAGAACGCTAGCACGAACTTGACTTCCTTCTTGTTTCAGATTCAAGGAGAACCAAAGAGGAATACATCGTTGTTAGAGACCAAAGGTATGGTTTAACAATTCCTCTTGTAGGAATATAAACTTGATTATGATGCAAACAAAATACAAAAAGAATTGGCAATAATAGAAACGATCCTTATTGTTATCGGATTTAAAATCTTTAAAATTTTACTTGATCTGTTTCATGAAATCCCTTAAAAAATAACACTAAAGTAATAGGATGATGAGGTGTCATTAATTTATGCAACCAATGAATGCCTTCATATTATTTAATCAAATTTTAAGTGGCTTGTTGGTATTAGGGCTTCCTACCATTGTGTTCCAAAGAGAGAATAGTTCAAAAATTACAGTAGTGATGATTTTGGAAGTGTGAAGATGGGTCAGAGTTCTGCTAGCATCCTTGGCATGGGTGACATCTATGGTCAGATCCATATTGGGTGCATGATGATTTGATACCATCTTTCTTGATACTATCTTTCTTGTTACCATCTTTCTTGATCTTGAACACTAATTGCTACATACTATGATTATGAGATTTGGAAAATGAATGTGAAAATAACTTTTCTTAACGGGAATCTGGAAGAGGATGTGTACATGAAACAACTTGAAAGTTTCATATCTCTTGAAAATGCTAGGAAAATCTGCAAGGTTCAATGATCAATTTATGGATTGAAGCAAGCTTCAATGCCATTTATGGATTGGAGCAAGCTTCTTGGAGTTGGAATATTCATTTTAATAAGGCAGTCAAAGAGTTTGATTTGCTCAAGAATGACGAAGAACCTTGTGTTCACAAGAAGATTAGCGGGTGCACAATTCTTTTCTTGGTCTTGTATGTAGATGACATACTACTCATTAGAAATGACATTCCTATGCTTCAATATATGAAAACTTGGTTAAGAAATTGTTTTTCAATGAAAGACTTGAGTGAGGCAACCTACATCTTGGGTATCAGGATCTACAGAGATAGATCAAGATGACTTATTGGACTAAGTCAAAGTAGTTATGTTGATAAGGTTTTACTCAAGTTCAATATGCAAGAATCTAAGAAAGGCTTCTTACCATGTCATATTGCATAGTTTTGAGTAACGCTCAGTGCCCTTCGACACAAGATGAGCGTGGCCGTATAAGTAGGACCCCATATGCATCTGCTATAAGATCCATCATGTATGCCAAATTATGTACTCGTGTGGATGTTACATGTGCTTTGAGCATGACGAGTAGATATTAGTCAGATCTAGGTGAAAGTCACTAGATAGCTGTTAAGAACATTATTAAGTACTTGAGAAGAAATACGGGTATGTTCTTGATCTATGGGGGTGAGGAAGAGCTCATTGTAAGTGGTTATACTGATGCCATTTTCCAATCAGACAAAGATGACTTTTGATCGCAGTCAGGATTTGCATTCTGCTTGAATGGTGGAGCACTATGTTGGAAGAGTTCTAAGCAGGACCCAATTGCTAATTCTACAAGATAAGCTGAGTATATTGCTGCTTCAAAAGCAACAAAGGGGTTGTTTGGGTTAAAAAGTTTATCATTGAACTTGATGTGGTTCTTAGCATTATGAATCCAGTGCATCTTTATTGTGATAATAATGGGGCCATTTCCCCAGCTAAGGAACCAAAATTTCATCAGAAGACTAATCACATACTCAGATGTTTTCACCTTATTTGACACATTATTGAAAGAGGTGATGTGAAAGTGTGCAAAGTGTCGAAAAATCTTAATATGGCTTATCCATTGAATAAGCCTCTCCCATAAGCTAAGTATGATCGTCACACTAAAGCATTAGGCATCAGACATATGGATGTATGATTATGTAAGAGTGAAATTTTGTGACATGTTATTTTTGGATAATCCATTAATAATACCTAATTATTATTTGTTGTGTTCATATTTGATGGAGTTATAAATACAATTGAATTGTGATCCCATAAATAATGTGTATCTGATTGAACCCATGATTGCTATATTATTTATTGGCATTTTCATGGTTTTTGTTATACTTTTCGGCACCTTTTGTTGGATATTGTGCTTAATTTGACCCAAGAGTACTTGTTTTGAATTAATGTGATTTGAGGGTCAAATTGTCACAATTAATTAACAATTACACTCCCTTAAATTGTAGGACAATTGATATTACAAATTATTAATTTTCATTGTAGGTCTGAAGGAGAATAAAGCCAACTCAAGGAGAGTATAACCAAAAGTGGAACAAAGAAATGGAAGTCATGAGATGACCTGTAAGGCAAAGGATGCTGCGGCGAAACTTAATTGTCCCGCTGTGATGCATCATGAAAGAAAAGCTTGTTACGGCGCAAATCAATTATTTCATCGCTGCGAGCGATCCAGGAAGTGCACATCGCGGCGAGATAATCGCGACGTTGATTAATTATCTCGCCGCATTGAACGATCAGGTATCCGGACTTAATTTGGAAAATCCTCTCACTATTTCAGCCTGACCCAGATCCATCTTATAAAAACCTTGCAGAAATTAGGTTAAGGGAGATCGAGCATTCAGACAGAGAAAAGAGATATACTAGTGAAGAGAGAAGAAAAAGAAAGCACTCACGACCTTACCACCTAGGGTTCCCTGGGGACAATTCTCTCATAGGTTTTCTCTTCCATTTTCACTCCCGACTTCCACCATGGGTAGCTTGAATTCATTCCTAGTTGTGAAGCTTCTAGTTGCAATGCGTGGTTAGGCATTTCTTATCTCTTGAAGATGTAGCAACGGCTAGAGTTCAATGAGCTTCAAAGTAGAGTAGCTTAATCCATAGTTTAGCTATGATTTATGAATGACTAAGTCTAGGATTTGTAACTTGTAGTAAAGCTACTTGAGTATAGTTTAATCAAATGATGGACATTTAATGTGTTGTTTGAATTAGTAGTTTACATTGTCACATTTAACTACATTGTTATGAACTTCTGAGTTACGATTTATTGCTTTGTAGTTAGATTTGCTTGATTAGAGTTTAATCAAGTGTTGAACAATGTAATGTGTTATGAATTTGTTTATGTAGAACTTTGAGCTTAAATATATGAAGTCTCATATATGTCCACTTGTGATCTTGTTGATTCTCTTT
>JANVCL010000006.1:15773327-15796304 GCA_026546855.1 Erythroxylum incrassatum
TTTGGTGCATCATTGCAAATGCTTATGTTTATAAGGCATGTTGAGTTTGATCAAATGTGAATGAGTATGTTCAAGTTGAGCAATGTGAAATAAAGTCATATGTTTCGCAATATATGTTTTACATGAAAATTCTGAAATGTGACATGTTTTGTTTTAAAAACTGTCAAGTCCTAGTCGTAGGTAAATGGCATGCCTAGAAGGGTCTGCAGCTACTCCTATAACTTGACAATAAGTTCTCCCCTGATTATCGACACTATGGTGTCCCTTAATTATCGACGCTATGGTGTCCCCTGATTTTGAGACATAAGTCTCTTCTGTTTTCTGATACCAATCATGGTATCTTCTGTTCTGTCATACCAATCATAGTATCTTATGTTTTGTGCTACCAATCGTGGTATCTTCTATTATGGTCCCATTACCCACTTCTGTAAAAAGGATTAGCAGCTAACTTAGTTTGTATTCTAATGCATATTCAGTTTTGTTATAAACAAGTTCTAATTTGATACAAAATATGCTCTGATTTGATATAAAACATATTCTGATCTAATACAAGTCATATTCTAATATGAAAGAGTTATATCCTATTTTGATAGTCAGTTTTGATATATGTACATTCTGTTATGATATTTATGAGTTTTGTTTCGATACAAGAAAGTTCTATATTGATGAATCATATTTTGTTATGAGATACATAATGTTTGGATTACTCTTTAATATGAACAATTAAAATTCCTTGTGATATGATCTAATTCTGTACATGTGAATTCTAGATGAATGTTAGAAACAATTGCTAGTTTATATCTTGTTTAGTTATTCTCCATTAAGCTATATGCTTAGCACGATAGTTTTGCCTCCGTGTAGGTTTTGATAGAAAGGTTTAAGGATTGGGACAAATACAACCGCAGTGGCCAAGAAGAATATGTTTTGTTTTGGAAATGTTCAGCTTATTTTTGAGTTATACTCCATATGTTGAGACATATTGTGTTTTAATGTAAATGGTTTGCAATAACCATAATATAGGTTGGCTTTTGAATTTATGGCATGTATTTTGATAATTACAATATGTATGATATGTTTTATTTAAAAGCATCTGATGAAATGAAAGGTATGTTTGCTTGAGTTCTGGAAATGCTTTGGAGTGTTTCGTATGTTTTAGTTTTGTTTATGTGGCATTTGCATATCATTTGAGGGGCTATGTGGGTGTTACATAATTGTCTCTTAATACCTTTTTTCCTATCTAATAAAACCTATTGCACTGTATGATATTATTTTAGTGACATTTTTTATGTTATAAAGCTATATAAATGGCTATAACAAAGAAAAAGGCTCTTTTTAGATGATCAATTGGAAATCTGCATCGAGGAAGGAAGAAAATTAATAACAAATAAAGTCTATACTAAAATGAACAATTCACATGAATCATATCAATTAGTGTGCCTTTTTAGTAATTTTTGTGTGTATTTTTTGCCTTATTTTTATGATTTTACAATGAGTTGAATTGATAGATGTTCATAGTATAAAGTATGTCCATGTTCCTTCTTTGATGCCATCACCACTATAATCCCCATAAATATTTTTACCTTTGTTTTATTCCTTTTATTTTTGTTTGTTATATTTTTCATGTGTGTTGCTTTCAACTGTGTGTCATTTTCCATATTGAGGATAATGTGTTGTTCAAGTGTAGGGACATACATGCACGTGCATATCATTTTTATATGAAATTGCATTTATATTGTGATAGTTTTTTTATTAGGTTTGCATTGTCTAAACATTTTGTTTCATGATGTGTGCATTATGTGAACATGTCAACGGAATAAAATTGATAGGAATTAGCTTATCTACGAACATGATCATTTAATTTATGAAGAAACATTAGTTTATGAAGTTTGTGTTTTAAGTGTTTTTCAATTAAATATATTGAGTAGAATATTGAGCTTATTTTTTCATTGTATAACAATTGTTTAAACACACTTGTAATTAAATTCATTTAAATTAGTAGACATTATTATTACCCTTTTATGGAAGCAAATGATTAGGAACAAGTGATGTAGGTAAAATGTGAAAAAAAGCCCAAATGCATACGAAGTGTGTTGTATAAATATGTTAAATAAATTTCTAATTCTGCTAATCGATTAAAAAATGAGTTAAAAATAGAGCTAGTAGTCAGTTGTGAGGTATGATCTAATTAAGTAACTCGGAATATCACAACAAAATGTTTGTCTTCACTTCAAAAGGCTAGAATGATACTCCAACCAAGCTTGATAATATGATGTTGACAATAAAATTGAACCTATGGATCTTCTTGTTAAATGTCAAAATAAATTTCATGAATGGGTGTTTACTGATGGCCTACCTCTTTAATTGGTATATAAGAATGAGTACTTACCTACAAGTATCATAGATGTATAAATAGGTGTTGATATTTTAGTTGATATATGTTTTTAAATTAAAGAGCTTAAACATGAATGGAATAACTTAGTGTGTTGGAGCTTTTCAAATGATTAATGTTTATGGCTAAGTTAATTTCATAAAATTTGATGCCACTGTACCATTATTGTATTATTGCATGGTTATGTGTTTGTCTTTTGTTCGTTTTGTGATTTTAGTTTTGCTTCGAGACAAGCAAAGATTTAAGTATGGATATATTAATAAGTGTAAATCATAGTGTGTTTTTTAGGTGTTAGTGTTTTCTTATAGGATAATTATGTGTTTAGGACTTAGATTTATGTTCTTGTTAGTGTTTTTGCCTATTCTATTTGATTAATTGTTGTTTAAAGAAAGGGTTTGATCTTAATTATATATTTTAAGGATTGATTAATGTGTTAAGAGATGAGTAGAGATAGGTAAAAGTGAAGAAAAGAGGAAGAAAAAGTTAGCAAAATAAGCCTAGCACAATCGTGCACGAGGACGCAACAAGATAGAAGTCTCAGATATGATCATGCAATGCCATGCATGATTGTGCCAGAGAGTTAGACTAGTTTCATGCATGATCGTGCACAACCATGCATAGTGTTTTTTCAGGATGTTAGTTTTTTTTATACTTTTAACATTTTGGAGATATTTTTGGAAGATATACAGTTAGAAAAACCTAGATAAAACCCTAGAAGAATCAAACATATATATAAAAGAGAAAAGCATCACTTGGCGGCTACATAAACTTAATTAAAGAAGATTAAAAGAGAATAATTCTTAAGAATAAGGTAGCAGATTTTCCAGCTGAAGGAAAAGAAGAGAAAATTTCTAGATTCAATTTTTTTTTATTTTCTTATTTCCTCGTTATTGTTAAATATTGATAATGATTAAACTTGGATATTTAGTTACATTTATGGATTTTTAAATTCTTTTATCAGAATTACTCTTGATTTATTTGTTGAACTTTACCATCTTGATTTAATGAATATGCTTATGATGCTATTGCTTTATATTCAATTTGAATCAAGAGACTATTGGATTGTTTGTGTTTTGTTGCACAACAAAAGCTAGTACCTCAATAAACCTATAAATATCAAATTAATAGGCAATTAAAGAGTAATCTTAATTATTTATTAGTTATCTATAGGAAAATATTTTGGTGGTTATGTGTATGTGTGTCTGTGTGTAAAGGAAAAAAGGTTTAATGGCCACATATGTATATATGTAGGAAAATATTTTATGACTATGTGTGTATATATATATGAGGGTTTGCTGGCCATTTGTGTTGGACCCCAAACTTTTTCTTAGAAGTTGGAACTATTGAATGAGAAATTTTTGGTGATTAGTCATGACTAAAGAATAAATGAATGAAAATTTTTGAATTAGAAATGATAGACGAGATTAAAGTAGTGAATGAGAAATGTGGATAGATTTATATTTTGCTTTGGTGTTTTTGGTGGATGAGAGATTTTGAAATGGGAAGAATTAAGGTGAAAATTAGTAGTAAAATGAAAGCAAAAACGAAGTTGAATATGTGTAGTAAGTTGATGAAGGATATGTTTATATGTGTATGTTCCGTTATTAGTGTTCATGATTAGTCATGGACTATAATTTCTTTATGAATGATATTGATTTGAAATGGAGTTGAGAATGAGGAGTAAATGAAGTAGAAAAGGTGATCTTGGTATGAGTTGTGTTAAGAAAATATTTTTGAAACAAAATGGGTAGTTGATTTGGAAAATGTTCACTAAGTAATATTTTAGCCACATCGCTTTCTCTAGTTATCCAAATGAGATGATTCTTAATTTGGATTAAACTAGAAATATATGGTTACATTTCTTATGAAGACATCGAATTTAAATTCTGTCTTTAAGAATCTCAAAATTTGTCATGAAATTGAAAACTGGTGTAATACATTGGTGGAGGAATGTAAAGTTCGTGTTCTGACTTCGGGAGGAAATTATGGATTGATTTAGATAGATTTAGACAAAGTTGTCTTCTAGAAAGTTGTAGATATTTATTTTATCTTTCCAACAACATATAATATGAGAATTTTTTACATTGGAGTTGAAAGTTATGATCTTTATAAGTAGAGATGTTCAGGAGTATAGATAGTATTGTCTGTGATGACGTCATATCGTCTGTAAAAAATATATCGTCTATGATGACATCATATCATCTGTTCCTATTTTTGACCTATCATATGATAGAATTTGTCTTCAAGGTCTGTACAAAAGTTTTAGATCTTCAAGTCCTCTTTCAAACCATCCAAAGAACACCCTAATATGATGTTCTTAGGGAAAGTTATGACAATTTTCCCAATCTTGATGACGTCACATCGTCTATAAATGATGTCATATCTTCTGTTCCTATTTTTGACCTTCTAGATGATAGAATTTGTCTTCAAGTTCTTCATGAAAGTTGTATATCTTGAAGTCGTCTTTTAAACCATCTAAAGAACACTCTAATCTGACGTTTGTAGGGAATTTTATGATAATTTTTCCAATCTTGCATTGTTTGATGACATCACATAATCTATAAATGACATCATGTCGTCGGTTCCTATTTTTTACCCTTCAGATAATAGAATTTGTCTTTAAGGTCGTCATAACAGTTGTAGATCCTGAGGTTCTCTTTCAAACCATCTAACGAACATCCTAATCATATGTATTTAGGGAAAGTTATGGAAATTTTCCCAATCTTGTATTGTCTGATGATGTCACATCATCTATAAATGATGTCATATTTTTTGTTCCTATTTTTGACCCTATAAATGATGGAATTTATCTTCCAAGTCATTATGAAATTTGTAGATCCTGAAGCTCTCTTTCTAACCATCTAAAGAACACCCTAATCCGATGTCTGTAGCGAAAGTTATGGCAATTTGCCCAATATTATATCATCTAATGATGTCACATCGTCTATAAATGATATCATATCATCTGTTCCTATTTTAACCCTACAGATGATAGAATTTGTCTTCAATTCTACATGAAAATTGTAGATCTTGAAGTCTTCTTTCAAACCATTCAAGAACAACCTTGATCTAACATCTCTAGTGAAAGTTATGCCAATTGTCCCAAGAGAGGTTCAATATGATTGAGGACCAAATCTCTTTTGATTCTTTCGTCCATAAGCTTGTTATCCAACCTTCAATTGAAGTGAATCTTGGACCAATAGACTCATAATACATTTCTTTTTACGTCATCATAAAAGGTTATAGCTTTTCGTATTGATTTGAAAAAGTCTAATTTAAGGAAAGTGAGGGAATCTGTTGGAATAGTATGAGCTGGTATGATTTCTCTTGACATATTTTGGTATTTTCATGATTTTTAGACCGGTAGAGCTTCGAATAAGATGATTCTTATTTAAAATAAACTAGAGACATGGGGTTACAAATGGTATAAAGAAATCAAAATCTAATTCAGTCTTTGAGACTTTCAATTTTTGGGTGGAATTTAAGTATAGTGTACTATTTTAGTCTAATAATAGTCTGAAAATGTTTGTGGCAATACTTTTAGATTATTGAACCAACTTAAATGATTTTGGGTGTCATTAGAAACTTAAGATAACGGGAGAATAATTTCTAGAAGAAAGTGTTACGTCATAATGTTAAGACACTTAAACATAAAAGACATAAGGCATAAATGGAAGAGCAAATTGGACAATTCTCAATTATTAAGGGCATAATTGGAAGAAGAAGTATTGTCTTGCTTATAAATGAAGAAGAAAGACGTGAATGTAGGGATAAAAGAAGAGAATAACAAAAATGAGAAAGAAAGAGAAAGAGAGTTTGGTAGTTTGAGAAAAAAGAAGAGTTGAGCTAGGGTTTATTTTTTCTTAGTCTTCAAGAAAGATTTTAAAGTTGTTCAAGAAGAAAAAGAGGTAGAAGAAGAGAAGACCTTCCATTCGAGCCAAGGATCCCTTCATTTGGTGAAGAATGAAGGTAAGATCATTTTGAATCCTTTGGATTTTAGAAGGATTTTAGTTCATCGAGTTTAGAAAATGTTTGGGTTTAAGTATTCTATAATCAATTTTAGTGATTTTGCATTATGGAATTTTCCATTGGATTCTTATTGAATGAGACTTGGTTTGTTTTAGGGAACCAAGAGAATCCTACCCAGAAGCAAAGGGAACCTTGACTTGGATTTTTGCAAGCAAATTAGGTCAGTAATATATTTGTGATTATTGTATAAATGGGTATTTTGCCTATGTGTGTGTATATGCTAGAATTGCTAAATTGTGAATTACTATAATGTGTTTTATGTTATGCATTGAAAGATGTATGACATTTTGATATAATTGAATTGTGATTTTGATCATGTTATGCCTTTAAATATGTCATGGCATTTTTGTATAAATGAAAGGTATGATGAAATGATTTGAGCAGTTGATAAAATGATTTTGAGCATAATTATATGCTTCTGTTTGGGCAAGAGTGGAATCATTCTGTTTGTTACGTGCATGTTGACAGGAGTCTTCTCCCAGCTGCCTGCTTATGACATATGAGCTTTGAAAATGGACTCATTCTGTTCCTGGGGTAAACTTTGGTTTCTCCATTCTATTTCCAAAAAACTCTCGAGCCAATTAGATGGGCATTGCATATTCGATTTGTCAAGTATAATGTATAATTGAGTGTCGTGTTTTGATGGATGTTCTATGTGATGAAATTTTTTAATTATGAACTTTGTGCTAGAATTGCTAGATTAATTGGGATAAATATATACTTTGATATACATATATATGTGTGTGCTTGAATTGTATGGCTCGTTGCCAATTTATATAAGGTACTGAGCTTCGCAACTCACCCCATTACCTTCCATTCCTCAGGTGAAGAGAAAGCAGAACAACATTGATCCTTGCAAAGTTGGGCAAACACCAAGAATAGAGACTTTTGTAATTAAGTTAGTTTAGAAATTTTCGATATCTAGAATCATATTAGGCATAAGCATTAAATTGTATCATGTGTATTTTGTATTTTGTAGTAAGCCAAAGGGGTGGTTTTGTCGTGTAAAGATATTATGAAAACAAGCATTTTGTTTGTAATGGGCCCAAGTGATTACTATGTGACTGAATTTGTTTTAAATAAATTGGTCCGTTTGATTATCGATTTTCTACATATGCGTTTATTGTTAAAGAAAATTTGCAATGAGATTCAACTGTCTTATGACTCCAAATGTTGGGCTCCGAAGCGGGATCCAACAGTTGTAGTATCAGAGCCCAAAATTAAGATCTTACATGGGCAACTTTCAAAATATGTGTCAATCGTAAGCAGGATTGTTAAGAGTTCTGGCTAATAGAACTAGTGAGAAGAATAATGATTTTTCAGCATGCGAGAAAATGAAAGTTTGAGGATATTTAGAAATAAGAAATGTTACGTAGCTCAATATGTTAGACATAGATTCAGTAATTGTGTTTATGTTAGTGAGTATAGTGATGGAATTATGTTGTGGAGATGTACTTAAATTGATATGGATGTGAAAAGGTGGCTATATGTCTATAAGTTTAAATTGATTAAGAACATATGTATGGAAAATGAAGCAAGTGATAGTGATATATGTAGAAGTTCTCAAGGTTATGTCGATCATTTATTAGGAGCACCGAGTTGAAAATGTGGTTACATTGGTGAATAATGTGATTGAGTGCATATAAGATCTATATATAGATATGGTGTAAGAGATAATCTATGATTCCTATAGCTAAAATGATGAGATGAATCAGAATAACGAGATGGAAGTAGGATATAGGTGACTATGTCAAAAAGGTAAGCACTATGGAGAAAATCATCCGGGAAAGGTAAATCAATCAGGAAATTGAAAGAAACCTAAGATTGCATTGGGGAACCAATTAAGATAGTAGTGTATTTGAACAAGCAACTAAATTGAGCGTTTTTGCTTAAATGAGTAGTTTGGAAAAAAATTATTCGAGTAAAGGAGTTACTTGGGAGATTGAGGAAAACATAAGATTGCATTAGCTTTATTCCTTTGATCACTTGGGTTAGAATTTTGAGGAAGAAATTCTTTAGGGGGAATTGTTGGACCCCGAACATTTTCTTAGAAGTTAGAATCATTAAATGAGAAATTTTTGGCGATTAGTCATGAGTAAAGAACAATTGAATGAAAAATTTTGAATTAGAAATGATAGACAAGGGTAAAGTAGTGAATAAGGAATGCGGATAGATTCATGTTTTGCTTTGGTGTTTTTGGTGGATAGGAGATTTTGAAATGGGAAGAATTAAGGTGAAAGTTAGAAGTAAAATGAAAGCAAAATTGAAGTTGAATATGTGTAGTTAGTTGATGAAGGATATGTATATATGTGTATGTTCTGTTATTAGTTTTCATGATTAATCATGAACTATAGTTTCTTTATAGATGATATTGATTTGAAATGGAGTTGAGCATGAGGAGTAATCGAAGTAGAAAAGATGATCTTGATATGAGTTGTGTCACGTAAAGATTTTTGAAATAAAATGGGTAGTTGATCTGGAAAATGTTCACTGAGTATGCTTCACTCTTTTAGCAATAACTCTTTCTCTAGTTATCCAAACAAGATGATTCTTAATTTGGATTAAACTAGAAATATATGGCCACATTTCTTGTGAGGAAATCGAATTTAAATTATATCTTTAAGAATCTCAAAATTTTTCATGAAATTGAGAACTGGGTGTAGTACATTGGTGGAGGAATGTAAAGTTCGTGTTCTGACTTCAGGAGGAAATTTTGGATTGATCTAGATAGATTTAGACAAAGTTGTCTTCTAGAAAGTTGTAGATCTTTATTTTATCTTTCCAACGGTATATAGCATGAGAATTTTTACATTGGAGTTGAAAGTTATAGTCTTTATAAGTGGAGAAGTTCAGGAGTATAAATAGTATCGTCTGTGATGACGTCATATCGTCTGTAAAAAATGTATCATCTATGCTGATATCATATCTTCTATTCCTATTTTTGACCCTTCAGATGATAGAATCTGTCTTGAAGGTCTCATAATAGTTGTAGATCTTGAAGTCCACTTTCAAACCATCCAAAGAACACCCTAATCCGATGTCTGTAGGGAAAGTTATGACAATTTTCCCAATCTTGTATCGTCTGATGACGTCACATCGTCTATAAATGATATCATATCGTCTATTCCTATATTTGACCCTTCATATGATAGAATTTGTCTTCAAGGTCTTCATGAAAGTTGTAGATCCTGAAGTCTTCTTTCAAACATCCAAAGAAAACCCTAATCTGACATTTGTAGGGAAAGTTATGGTAATTTCTCAATCTTGTATTGTCTGATGATGTCACATCGTCTATAAAGGACATCATATCGTCTGTTCCTTTTTTTCCCTCAGATAATAGAAATAGTCTTCAAGGTCTTCATAAAGGTTGTAGAGCTTGAAGTTCTCTTTCAAACCATATAAAGAGCATCCTAATCAGATGCTTGTAGGGAAAGTTATGGCAATTTTCCCAATCTTGTATTGTTTGATGATGTCACATCGTCTATAAATGATATCATATAATTTGTTCCTATTTTTTGACCGTACAAATGATATAATTTTTCTCTAAGTCTTTATGAAATTATAGATCCTGAAGTCTCTTTCGAACCATCTAAAGAACACCCTAATTCAATGTCTGTAGCGAAAGTTATGGCAATTTGCCCAATCTTGTATCGTCTAATGTGTCACATCATCTATAAATGATGTCATATCATCTGTTCCTATTTTGGACCTTCAGATGACAGAATTTGTCTTCAATTCTTCATGAAAATTGTAGTCTTGAAGTCTTCTTTCAAGCCATTCAAGAATAACCTTAATCTGACATCTCTAGCGAAAGTTATGCCAATTGTCCCAAGATAGGTTCAATACGATTGAGGACCAAATCTTATTTGATTATTTCGGCCATAAGCTTATTATGTTTCTATCGGCCATAAGTTTATTATCCAACCTTCAATTGAAGTGAATCTTGAATCAATAGACTCCTAACACATTTCTTTTTACGTCTCCATGAAAGGTTATAGCTTTTGGTATTGATTCGAAAAAGGCTGATTGAAGGAAAGTGACGGAATCTGTTGGAATAGTATGAGCTGGTAAGATTTCACTGGACATATCTTGGTATTTTGATGATTTTTGGATCGGTAGAACTCCGAATAAGATGATTATTGTTTCAAACAAAACTAGAGACATGGAGATACAAATGGTATGAAGAAATCAAAATCTAATTCAGTCTTTGAGACTTTCAATTTCTGGGTTGAATTTAAGGATAATGTACTGTTTTAGTCTAATAATAGTCTGAAAGTGTTTGTGGCAATACTTTTAGATTACTGAACCAACTTGAATGATTTTGGGTGTCATTAGAAACTTAAGACAATGAGAGAACATTTTCTAGAAGAAAGTGTTATGTCATAATGTTAAGACACTTAAACATAAAAGAGATAAGGCACAAATGGAAGAGCAAATTGGACAATTCTCAATTATTAAGGGCATGATTGGAAGAAGAAGCATTGTCTTGCTTATAAATGAAGAAGAAAGGCGTGAATGGAGGGATAAAAGAAGAGAATAACAAAAATGAGAAAGAAAGAGAAAGAGAGTTTGGTGGTTTGAGAGAAAAGAAGAGAGTTGAGCTAGGGTTTAATTCTTTTTAGTCTTCAAGAAAGATTTTGAAGCTGTTCAAGAAGAGAAAGAGGTAAAGGAAGAGAAGAGCTTCCATTTGAGCCAAAGATCCCTTCATTTGGTGAGGAATGAAGGTAAGATCATTTTGAATACTTTGGGTTTTGGAAGGATTTTAGTTCATGGAGTTTAGAAAATGCTTGGGTTTAAGTATTCTATAATCAATTTTAGTGATTTTGCATGCTGGAATTTTCAATTGGATTCCTATTAAATGAGACTTGGTTTGTTTTAGGAAACCAAAAGAATCCTACTTAAGGGCAAGGGGAAAGACTAGTTGATGTGGCCACAAAGAAGAATCCTAAAAAGGTTGTGAACCCTTTGTTTGAGAAACGATCAAAGCAATTTGGAACTAGGGATGTTGTAACGTTCCTTTTTTAAACAAAAAGATTGGCATATTAAAAAATTTAAGAGGCCCTAAAGTCTCCAAAGTGATCAAAAGATTTCTTGTGAAGGCAAAAGTTGGATTTTGTTCTCTTCGTTACCCATCGGTTCACTTCCTCAGATTAAGTGAGCTTGGTGATGGGCACTTCATCTGGTTCTAAAATCCACCACCAATTTGCCTCTAAAATGTTGCCTCTATGTCAACAATCACGTGTTGGAGGACTACAAACATCACTCTCTCTTTATCTTTAAAATCTCTCTAATTCCTGAATTCCAAAAGAGATTTTGGAGTTGTTCAAGTAGAGAAAAAGGGAGAGGAAGAAAAGAGCTTCCCTTTGAGCCAAAGATCTCTTCACTTGGTGAAAAATCAAGGTAAGATCTTTTTGAATCTTTTGAATTTTTGAAGGAATTTTAGTTCTGGAGTTTAGAAAATGCTTAGGTTTAAGTATTCTAGAATCAATTTTAGTGATTTTGCATGGTTGGATTTTCAATTGGATTCCTATTGAATGAGATTTGTTTTGTTTTAGGGAACCAAGAGAATCTTACCCAAGGGCAAGGGGAAAGATAAGTTGATGTGGACACAAAGAAGAAACCTGAAAAGGTTGTGATTTGTTTGAGAAACGACCAAAGCAGTTTGGAACTAGGGTTGTTGTAACGTTCCTTTTTTAAGCAAAAAGATTGGCATGTTAAAAAATTTAAGAGGCCCTAAAGTCCCCAAAGTGATCGAAAGATTTCTTGTGAAGACAAAAGTTGAATTTTGTTCTCTTCATCACCCGTCGGTTCACTTCCTTAGATTAAGTGAGCTTGGTGATGGGCACTTCATCTGGTTCTAGCATCCACCACCAATTTGTCTCTAAAATGCTGCTTCTATGTCAACAATCACGTGTTGGAGGACTACAAACATCACTCTCTTTTTATCTTTAAAATCTCTCTAATTCTCGAATTCCAAACATCACTATCTTTTTATCTTTAAAATCTCTCTTTAAAATAATGTTTGTCATTTTCATTAAAGTAGAAAACTAGTTATATAGAAATACAAGACTACTCTTAGACTTATTAAGAAACTAAACAGACTTCTTAAGAAATTAAACAGATTTTTAGAGATAATAACACATTTATTTTGAGTTTATATCTTCAATAGGTTGACCATCCGCTTGTATAGGAACTATAGCTACGCAGAGTTTCTTAAAGAATTTTACAGGTATAAAAGAAATAGTTGGTCCCATAAGTAAATCTTGATTGCAGTTTGTTCACGGGATCGTTTCAATGGAAAATAAATGTAGAAGTGAAAATTTATGATACTGAACTAGAATATTGACCATTTACGAACAGGAATGGCATTTTCAATCTCTTGTTCTAGTTGGTAATTGAATTTGTGGTATTGGTTAAGAAAATTTTTGTGGATTTTTTATGCAAGACTTCCCATCAATATAACTCTAGAATATTACAATGGAAACGTGTGAGCTAAAGTACCCAGAAAAAAAGACACGTCATTATGTCAGTTTTTGGAAAACGCGAGACTTACTTTCTTTGACTTGAAACCTCAGAAAACCTAACTAAAGCTTGCAAAACCCCAAGTGGGCTTCTCTGCTCAGGACCATACCCTTCCGTTAGACCTTGGAGACACCATGAACACACCCAACTTGAAAAGAAAGTGGTTGCTTTTGATAGCCCAGATCTAACCACGTGGAAAATGATCAATCACCATTGCCTTCTTTTTTTGACCACGCAAGTTCTAAATTCGATCATATCTTTTAGACAGATCATGATGTGAGTGATTGATGACAAACAAAACATTGAATGATGATGTAAAAATTGTTGGAGATATAATTCAAAATTTACTGCAGAAATATGATTCAAAATCTGTTTTAAGAAACATTACAATAAACTCTCAAAATTAATTGAATGGTTAGCTAGTTAACTGAAGATTTTTTTAGTGTTTTTAGTTAACATGAATAAATGTAAGTATCTTAATTTTTCACATTTTAGTTATTCAATAGCCTATAAATTGTCATTCTAATTTGTATTGATTGTGCATTGAATAAAAAGTAACAATCTTCTATTTCTTAAAAATCTGCTGAATTCTTTTTTCCTTTATTTTTGTAGCATTAATTTCCTTTAAAATAAACATTTGGTATCTGAGCAGCTTTGGAAGTTTCTTCTTGGCAAACAACAGTAGTACAGTCAACATAACCCAACTTTCCATGTCAATTTTTAAGGGAGACAACTATGAATTTTGGATTATCAAAATGAGAACACTATTCAAGTCACAAGAGTTATGGGACTTAGTGGAATATGACTGTAATGACTAGCTAAGAGAAAGTAAGAAAAAAATTTAAGGCTCTATTCTTCATACAACAAGTTGTAGATGATTGCATTTTCTTAAAAATTGTAGCAACCTCAACAATAAAGGAGGCATGGACAATTCTGTAGCTTGCCTTGCACAGTGGTCACAGTAAAGTTGCAGACACTTTGTCAGGAATTTGAAAACCTAAATATGAAGAACAATGAATCAGTGCAGAAACTCATGTTACAGGTAGCAACCATTATCAACCAAATTAGGTCCTACGATGATGATGTCTTAGAAAAGAATGTTGTAAGTAAAGTAATTTGGAGTTTAACTTCAAATTTTAAACATGTGGTTGAAGTTATTAAGGAGTTCAGGAACATATTAACTTATTCCATGGATGAGTTGATGGGTTTGCTGCAGTTCCATGAAGTAAGAACTTAAATAACAAGAAAAACAAAGAATGAGAAAAAGGCATTTTAAGTAAAAGGAGAAAGTTCAAAGGAGCCAAAAAAGCTACAGAACGTGGAAAAGGCGGAAGAGGATTTCAAGGAAGAAGTTACAATAGAGGTAGAGAAGCCAACAAAGAATTTCAGCAGAGATCCAACAATAACAATAAGGGCAACATCTAATGTCAACTCAAAAAATATGGACATATGAAAATTTTGTAGAAGAAGCAGATGAAGAGAGCAAGTTGTTCGTGGCACACTTTGACACAGTAGACACACAAGGTGAAGTGTGGTTTATTGATAGTAAGTGCTCCAATCATTTGACCAGCTAGAAGACGATATGCAAGGGGCTCAAAATATTTGATAAGACTCAAAAGAGGATGGTAAAATTGGGAGATGATCAAGAAGTATAAGTGGAAGGAAAAGGATCAATAGTCGTCAAAACTAGCCAAGGTAAAACCAAATTCTTATACAATGTTCAATTTGTTCCTAACACATAATGTGCTGAGTGTTTTGTTCCTAGCACATAATGTGTTGAGCGTTGGACAACTTTTGGCTAGTGGATATTCAGTAATGTTTGATGATAGAGCACGTATCTTTAAAGATAAACAATTGTTAAGGGTATTGATGACTAAAAACATAATGTTCCCATTGGACATCTTTGTTATGGATGATTTCACCTTAGTTGTGGAAGAAAAAGATAAGTTCAAACTTTGGCACCTTCAGTACAGATATTTGAATGTAAAGGCATTACAGTTATTGGAAAGAAAAGGTATGGTTCATGAGTTACCAAAAATTCAAACTTTTTATTTATGTGAAGTTTGCTTTTATGGCAAGCAAACCAAGAAGTCGTTACATACTAGAAAAGCTTGGAGAACCTTATCATGTCTTGAATTAGTTCATACAAATCTCTATGGCCCTATGAATATGAAGTCACTTGGAGGAAGTTATTACTTGTTCCTATTCACCGAGGATTTCAATAGAATGTGTTGGGTATATTTTTTGAAATCCAAATAAGACCTTTTAAAATTTTTAAAAATTCATAGCATTGGTGGAAAAGAAAAGTGGAAAATGCATAAAGGTGTTTCATGTGGATAGAGGAGGTGAATTTATATCAAAGGAGCTCAATAATTTTTGTGAAGAAAATGGAATTCAAAGGGAGTTGATTGCACCATACACTCTAAAGCATAACACAGCAGTGGAATGCAAAAAGAGAATGATGGTAGAGATGTCAAGAAGTCTCTTAAAAAAGAAAGATCTTCCAAACCAATATTGGGCAAGAGTTATAGCATTAGCAGTATACTTACTAAATTTCTTCCCTACAAAAGTTGTCCAAAATATCCCTACATATAAAGCAGGGAAAGGAACCAAGCCCACCTTAAGTCATTTAAATTTTTTTGGTTGTATTGCTTATGTTTTATTTAATGTTGAAAATCGCCAAAAATTAGATGAGAAATTAGTTAAATGTATTTTAGTGAGTTATTGCATTAATTCGAAAGCATATAAATTATATAGCCTTATAACTGGCAAGAGAATTGTTAGTAAAAATGTAATGCTTAATGAGGTAGCAAGCTGGAATTGGAGAAGTAGTAATAGCAAAAAAGAAGATCAACATCAATTTTCCTTGATGGAGGAGACAAATTTGTCCTCAATTCTTGCAACTTCACCAAATACAATTCTAGCAACTTTGTCGAATTTAACTCCTACTCAATTTAGCCCAATAAAAACATCAAATGCAACTTCTAACACTAGCAGCTCAAGCATATCCTTTAAAGAGACTCCTTTAAGGAAATTCATATCATTAATAGATATTTATGAATAAAAGGAGTTTGTATTGATTGTTCTAGACCTTATAACATATAAGGAGGCAGCAGAAAAAGAAGAGTGGAGGCAAGCTATGAGAGAAGAGCTCATGTCCATTAAAAGGAACTCAACTTAGGAGCTAGCAAAATCTGTTAAATGAAAAGAAACCAATTGTTGTGAAGTGGATATTCAAGACAAAATTTCATATGGATGGTAGTATCCAAGAGTACAAAGCTCAGTAGGTCATGAAAGGGTACTCTTAACAACAAGAGATCGATTATAAGGAGAAATTTTCTCCTATAACTTGATTCAAAACTGTAAGACTTTTTTTGGTGTTGACCGCTCAACTTAAATGGAAGGTGTATCTGTTTGATGTAAGCTAGACATTTCTGAATGGAGAATTTAAAGAAGTTATATTACAAAACTAGAAAGCTTTGTGATTTATTGTAAAAAAGAAAAGGTGTACATGTTAAAGAAGGCTTTTATGGCTTAAAGCAAGCCTCAAGAGCATGATACAACAAAATGGTTATGTGAAAAGTGAAAATGAGCCCAGTCTTTATCTAAAGAAGCAAGGTAAAGTTGCTTTCTTAATAGTGTGCTTATATATTAATGATATAATTTATATGGATTCAGATTTAGCACTTGGAAAAGAATTCAAATACAACATGATTGGCACCTTCAAAATGACAAACCTAGGATTGCTGCATTATTTCCTTAGATTAGAGATTTTGCAAGATCAAGATGGGATGTTTGTTTTTCAAAAGAATTATACAATTGATTTATTAAAGAAATTCAACATGTTGAATTGCAAAATGGTGGCTAATTTAATGAATAAGAATAAAAAATTGATGCAAAAAGATGGAGTTAAAGCTACAAATGAAAGACATTTTAAAAGCTTCGTTAGTGGATTAATATATTAAACTAGCATACGACTAGACATTTCATTTTTAGTTAGTGGTAGTGTCAAGATTCATAAGCAATCCATCAAAGTGACATTATGGAATAGCAAAAAGGATTTAAGGTACAATGCAAGGACTTTGAATTATAGAATCCGGTACACTCATATAAGAGATTTTAGATTGATTGGCTTTATCAATAATGATTGGGCTACCTCATCATATGATAGAAGAAGTACTTTTGGGAATGTATTTGGACTTGGTTTAGGTGCAGTCACATAGTGCTCTACGAAACAACTAATGACAACATTATCAATAGCAGAGGCAAAGTATGTTGCTACCACTGCAACAGCATGTCAACGGATTTGACTTAGAAGAATGATGTACAATTTGCAATAAAAGCAAAAGAAGGGAAATGAACTTTATTTTGATAATAAATCAACAATTGTAATAGCAAGGAATCCAGTCTGAAACATATTTAGCTGAGATTTCATTTCATTAAGGAATTGGTGGCCAAAAGAGAAATAGTTATAAAGTTCTATCACATTGATGTCCAATCTGTAGATATCTTCACCAAAACTTTGTGAAATCAAAGACATGCTTTTCTTAGGTCCTTGCTTGGAGTTTGTGATTTTGAATCAAGGGGGAGTGTTGGAGATATGATGTAGCGCCCCCTTACCGCAGGGTACACACCGGGATACTTGGAGGTCATTTCGATACTTATCCTACGATAAGGGCGAGCTACGATCGGTCACTACATTCACTTCACATGGCATGGTATCATAATTCACTTATGAAGCATCATAAGAAAAACCACAATATTTTAAAGCCAACGTTTTCCTCATTTTATTGCATAAAACTGAAAGTCTACATTATGTCCTTCAACACTCCTTATGTGTACATCATCAAAACCTAATACAATAGTGCTATATGAAAGAGGAAAATATTCAAAGTCTAATTAATCTGTCCAAAAATCCTAGCTGACTGACCTTTGAGTTATGACTTCTCTAAAGCAGCTTTTTTGTCCTGTCTAAAGCACTAGGTCTCCTGTCTCTTACCTGAAAAGTCATATTGTAATTTTTGATGAGTTTTGCGAACTCAATGAGTGAACCATCATTGATGATTTCACTGGATCACATACACACATCATATTATTACTTAAATATTCATTCTAACATACATTTATTATTCAGATACTCACATAACATGGTATATCATATGGTTACTCATTTCAGCTTTACAAAACATTCAAAGAAATTCAATTTTTTATGAATGTTATATGTATGAGACTTACATTCGTTCTTATTATTGTGACCAAGTGCCTATCACAAATTTATACAAATACTGGCCTATAGGGCTCAATCAAAATAGAATCACGGAGCATAGCTCTACATGCAGAATCAGAAATCACGGAGCAAAACCCTACGTGGAAGCGCCTCAAACTAGCTACTCAAGTCACAATGCCTTTTCCTAAACATGCATTTTATGAAATGCATCAAATACATATATGTCATATATCACAATCACATATGATGCTCAAACAAAGCTTATAATCATCAGACCTAATTTCGGCATTCAACTTTCATTGAGAATCAAATGACATTCAGAAATTTATATCAAATCAAAGCACTTCCAATACATTCCCAACTATTAAACTCTTCGGACTTCAAGTCCAGAATTCATAAACAAGTCACAAACAATTCAGTAAGATGGAAGTTTAACAAATCAAGTCAATTCAAAACAAACCAATCCTAGGAAATCATCTAGGTTGACTCACGGTACGCTCCAATATGCTATTGCTTCGATGGACTAGCAATGTTTGGAGGTTGACGTTCCAGTTGCTCCTCTATATCAACCAACATACACAATTATCACAATTTTTATAATCATAAGTGTTTAATAATGCACAAGAATGAAATGAAATATGTACAATGCATGTTCATGACAATCCCAGGTATCTTACCATCGATTCCCATCACAAAATCATTCTCATATCCAAAACTCATCTAAGTATAATTTATACTTAGGTTTATGCCTCATTAAAATCATTAAAAACTCTATTCTTTTCTTATTGAATCACTTCAGATCTTTCCAAGATACCATATTTGGGTCTACTGTTCACGTTCAATCAGAAGGTGAAAATGAGGTAATTTAGTCATACTCTCTTCTAGAAAAGTGTTCCTCTATATCTTATGATTCCATTAACACCAAAATCACTCAATTTGGTTTGGTAATTGGGAGAATATACCTCAAACATTTTCAGACTGTTCTTATTCAGAAACAGTTTACTATATACAACTTCCCTCCAGAAATTGAACATCTTGGAGACTGAATCATAATTCAACTTCTTGAGAAAATTTGTATGCCTATATCTCTAGTTTAATTCAAATAAAAAATGATCTCATTTAGAATCCTACAGATCAAGATATCATCAAAATACAGGAACATATTCAGTAAAATATCCAGTTCATGCTCTTCCAATCGATACCCTTACTTTGATTAGATTAATCGTTTTCGAGTCAAAACCAAAAGCTATAAATTCTATTGAGAGATAGAGAAATGTGCTATGAATCTAATGCTTCAAAAATCAAGTCATTCGGAGGTCGGACAACAAAGATATGGTTGAAAGAATCAACTAAGGTTCTGTCCACATAAGACGAAGCAGATAGCAAACGAATGGGAGAAGCAGACGAAGCAAAAAAACAGACGACAGCAAAAAACAGACGAAAAAAAGAACAGATGATAGCAACGAGTAGATGAAACAAAGAACAAACGATAGCAAAGAGCAGACGAAACAAAGAATAGACGATGGCAAAGAACAAACGATAGCAAAGAGTAGACGAAACAAAGAGCAGATGAAGCAAAAAGCAGACAAAGCAAAAAGTAGACGAAACAAAGAATAGACAATAACAAAGAGTAGACGAAACAATGAACAGACGATAGCAAAGAGCAAACGAAACAAAAAACAGACGTTAGCAAAGAGCAGACTATAGCAAAGAGCAAATGAAACAAAGAACATACGAAGCAGAAAGCAGATGAAGTAAAAAGCAAACGAAACAAAGTCAACTTAAGACGATGTAACTCTTAAGACGATATGACATCATCACAGATGATATAGATGGTCAACTTAAGACGAAGCAGAAGTCAACCTAAAACGATACAAATGGTTAACTTAAGACGAAGCAGAAGTCAACGTAAGACGATACTGATGGTCAACTTAAGACGAAGTAGAAGTCAACCTAAGACGATACTATCTATACTCCTCAACTCAAAAACCTTTTTCTTGAACAACTCTAAGTTTTCATCAACTCACGTATAAACACCTATATATTCATACATATATGCATAGTGAAGAAACAGAGCATGTTTCACCTTTCCAACTTTAATCTCCTACACTAACCCTATTCACCATTTCAGTGCTATTTCTAACTTCAAAAATCATTTCCACACATCTGATCACTAACAATCCATCAAAAATCAAATAACACCATATCCACAATTTTCATCCCTTTAACACAATGTTCAAGAATATAAATATACGTAAATGTCATGATCATACACTGACAATAAATTCATCAACTTTATTTCAAAAATCCACAACTCTAACAATTTCATTCACTACTTGTTAAAGATTCCAAAAGTTTAAACTATCTTTAAGCCCTAACTCTGTACAAAATTGCATAATCGACTGTGAACATTAACCATCTTCTGGTTTTTCTTAAGGCAGAAGAAACAACTTACAAGTTGGGAGTGGTTTAAGAAAAGGAAAAAAACACAGAAATCTCTTAGAAGGTGTTTGATGAAAAACTTTGTGAATTGGGAGGAAATTCGAAGAAGGTGATAACAAGGAAAGAACTTAGGTAAAGAACCAACCCCTTTTTAGCCCTCGAATAACTCAAACTTACTTCTGATAAATAATAAAGGCAACTTTACACTTGTCACTTTTCCTAAGGTTTAACTCAAACTAAGTTTCTTTTGAAACTAACTCCATTAATTCTATCTTTACAATCCAATTATCTCCAAATCTTCTTTTGATTTCTTTTCCCTTATTTTCTATAATTTTATCCAAACTTTATTCCTAAATTTACCAAAATTCACAAATACAATATTTCCACTAACTAATAATATTTCCAATATAGATAAATTCAAAATTCACTAAATTTCCAAAAATCCCAATTCAATTCAATTATACCCGGAATCATTCATAAAATGCATATACAATTATTTTCATGTGCAAAACTTTCACTATTCACGTGTATATGTATGACATAATATGCATGAATATGGAAATGCATTTCTAACTCTCATTGATCACTCACATTTACCATTTTAACCTTCCCACTAGTAATGGGATGTTACATATGATTCAAAATTTGTTGCAAAAAAATATGATTTAAAATCTATTGTTGAAAAATACTACATTAATTCTCAAAATTAGTTGATTAATTAGCTAGTTATTGAAGATTTTTAATATTTTTAGTTAATATAAATTATTAAAAATAGCTTAATTTTCTACATTTAGTTATTTATTAGCCTAGAAATTGACATTTCGATTTGTATAAGCTACATATTGAATAAAAAGTATTAACCTACTGTTTCTCTAACTTCTGCATAATTCTTGTTTCCCTCCTTTATTTTTACAGTAGTAGTAATTTCCTTTGAAACAAACATTATTATGATCAATGTGAACACAACCAAATCTTTTGACTTGTTTCACCCACATTTCCTAGGCAGCAATTTTATTCCTGCCATGGATTTTGGTTTTTAACTTACAATGTCCACTGGAGATCTACTTACACTATTAAATGAGTAGTTTTTAATATCTCCAGGAATATCATAAAGCGACTTAATTACACCCTACTTTTGAACTAGTTTATTAGTATTTTACTTTTACAATATCTGAATCTTGTAAAATATTATCTTGTGCCTAGGGTGCCAAGAAGAGACTTGCACAATTTGATGACCCTTGATTCTAATTAGAGTCTGATTACTTGAGTCACAGTCCTTATCCTGAGCCATGTTTTCTCTCTTTTCTATCTTCGAAGCTCTATTTTACAAATTTTTGCATTATGAAAACCTCCAAAATAAGTTAAGAGAAAACCAACCAGCACCTCGTGATTTGGTATTTAGATCCACAGTTTCAGATCTTATATTGTATGTTCTTTAAATTTAAGCCTTCAATAAATTTGGTGAAAGTTGGATAATATGTCTCAATTTAGCTTTGTTAGAAGTTAAGTTTAATTCAAACTTTCAACAATTTAGTTGTTAGGTTTTTACCGTAAAATAAGCTAGGACATTCACTAGTTGTTAGTTTTCCTATTTCCTAGATGAATTAGTTAGAGTAGATAGAATTTGTAGCTGATAAGTTGTTAGCGTAGCACCCTACTCTCACAAGACATGTACTTGACATCCTGAGTGAGGTCCGAGTGCGTACCCCATAAGGATGACATGCTAGAATAATCAACCACTCGAAATTCAGTATAAAATTTTCACAAATAGCACAAGCGTATGCGGAAAACAATAATCAAATCGGGCCCACTTTATTCTTATGTGTTACAATCATTTTACAAATTATTAGAATTCAAAAGCCACTTGGGCCCATTTCAGAGTCAAAACACTTAAATTCATAAAGTCATTACATTACAAATCACTTACAAACATTTCCCATTTAGAAAGTAAGTACAAACAAAAATATTCTTGTACACATGATACAATAATTGTGGAAGACTCAAGTTGATACAAAAATAAAGAAATACAAATGCAGAAGTGAACTGATCTTGACCTCTATCTCTTACTTGTTTGCAGTGGCTATAGTCCCGGTAGCCTAATGGGGCAACTCTTCAGAGCCTGAAAAATATTGCAATTTTTGGGTGAGTTTTGCAAACTCAGTGAGTGACCATCCTCGATGGCTCACTCAATCACATAACACGTACAATTCATAAAATCACATTCATTTCAAATTCACTTCAGACATATTTCACATTCAGAAATCATTTAAACTATTTAAATCATACATATCGCATGCATATGCAACGTGTAACATCCCAACCCCAACGGGAAAGGTAGAATAGTAATATGCCATAGGATGAGATTGAG
>JANVCL010000006.1:15803960-15816872 GCA_026546855.1 Erythroxylum incrassatum
GTAGGGGGGTGGGGGCAGGTTCATGGGGCAGGTACGGGGGATGGCATACCCGCCCCGTTGCCATCTCTAGCAATAAGATTCTGCCTTTTAGCTACACCATTTTGTTGTGGTGTACCAGGCATTGTGTATTGCGCACTTATGCCTCGACTTGCAAGAAACTTTGCAAATGGACCTGGACATTGTCCACTTTCATCAAATTTTTCATAATATTCACACCTCTATCAGATCTCATTATCTTTACTTTTCTATCTAACCGCCTTTCTATCTTATTAATGAACACCTTTAGGATGTCCACAGACTAAAACTTCTCATACAGTAAATAAATATAACCATATTATGAGAAGCCATCAATAAAAGTAATGAAATATTTTTTGTATCCCCAAGAAAGAACGTCGAAAGGACCACAGATGTCAGTGTGTATTAATTCTAGTAATGCTCTACTTCTTGTGGCTGGATGCTTTGATATATGTTTGGTTTGCTTACTTTTAATGCAATCCACACATATATCCTAGTCAACAAAATCCAATTGAGGTAAGATGTCATTTTTAACTAACCTTTGTACCCTTTCCTTAGATACATGACCTAATCTTTTATGCCACAAAAAAGCAGAACATTCATTTTGTGCACTACGTTTACTTCCTATAATATGGTCAACATGAAACAAAGATGCAACAAAATCAACATCAAGATTGAAACGATATAAACAATCAATTAAAGTACTAGAACCATAATAGTACTTATGTTTATATAATGAAAAAACACCATTTCCAATCTTAAATTGAAATCCTACATCATCCGAATTTGCAACAGAAACTAAATTTCTAGCACATTCAGGAACATAAAGACACTTTTCTAAATCTAGGTAACACCCAATGTCCAAGATCAATCTGTACATCCCACTGCCCTCTATCTGTGCCTTCATTCTATTCCCCATATACAAGAACTTCTCAGTTCTGTTTATGATCTGGATTGAAAGGAATCCCTGTTTAACATGTGACATATGAGTAGTTGCACCAGAGTCTAACCACCAGGTATTCTTAGGCACTTCAATAAGATTTGATTCAAAACATACTGAAATATAGTATGTTCCTTTCTTTTCAAACCAAGTCTTTCTTTTAGGACAATCTTTCTCGAACTGATAAGGCTTCTTGCAGAAGTGACACCTCTTATCTTTAATGATTCGACCTTAATTAACTTTATTGAGAGATTTGTCCTTTTCTTTGCCTTTCTTTCCTGGTTTATTTTTATTGCTGCTAGCTCTTTGATGGAAAGTGAGATGAACGAAGTATTCCTTTATTTTCTTCAATCTCCCTTCCTCCTGAACCAACATGGCCTTAATTTCTTGAAGGTTCCATTTTTCTTTAATAGTGTTATAATTCACTTAGAACTGGCCAAACTCTAGAGGAAGTGAATTGATTATAAGTTGTACCAAAAAGGACTCACTCACATCCATACCCACAGATTTCAACTTTGTAGCTAGGTTTGACAAATGAGTTACATGATCATGAATGGGTTGTGACCAGTCAAACTTCTTGCTCGTTAACTCACTCATTAAAGTCCTTACTACGGACTTGTCAGCTATATCAGATTGGGAGTATTCCTTAAGCTTTAACATGAACTCCTTTGCATTATCTGTCTTAGGCATTGATGGCTTCACATTTTCTGCGATTGTCATTCGCATCAAATTCAAACTTAGCCTGTTAAACCATTCCCAAGTCTTATAATAAGATTTGTCAGCTTCAGAACTAGTCTTAGTTATAGCTGCAAGTCTTACGTCTAAAACTATGCCCAAGTCTAAATCCATTACACCAGTTGGAACTAGATTTGTTCAAACCAGTCCCCATAGTTCAAACCATTAAACTTGAACAAGCCATTTCCTAAGGCAAACAAATTAGTAGATGCTGCACATACAACATACAACCCACGCATTAATGCTTTAAGTAAACCTAAATGGATTCAAACTAACTAATACACTTTGATTATGCATTTAAATTCTCCTTTAGGTGAAATTTAAATACATAATAGTAACCTATTATGATGCATATATATAGTTTACTATAATGGACAATCAATCATATTCTAATCAACATACACGTTATCTTTGGATATACAATCATATTAACCAAATATGTTGATAAAGTCCCGTTAATGTCATTAATTATAAGCAATGGTCCACCTTTGAGTGACCTCCTACCGTTATAATTAATAATCTCAATTGTTCAGTTCGACCGTTATGTCATTTTAGCATCATATCATAATGAACAATTAAAACAATCACAATTAAATGATTAATATTTTCAAGCTAGGCCACTTTGGTGACTAACAAGCTTTCCATTCAATAAACATTTAATTAGACAATTATCATGCATGAAAAAATTATTTTAATTAGTTTGGTCACTTTGGTGACTAACAAACTATTATAAACAGCCATATTGTCATGTATTACACTCAACATATAATAGGAAAATTTAATTCCAAATATTACATAATATAAAATATTCAATGTACCAACAAAATATATAATATGACATTGATTTTCAAAATTATATTATGTATAGAAACTAAATCAATAATGAATTAAATAATCCATTATGTCCCATCCTAAAATTGTTTTTATTCTTAGGGTTAAAGTCCATAATTATTTACTAACCCAATATATCCTTTAATGGCCCAAAGACCCAAAAAATCACTCCATAATCTGATTTTTGGGCCTAGAAGCCCGTCTGGAGCGTGTAGAGGATGCGCCAACATTTACCAGCACACGTGCCAGACGCTGCATCGCTGCACCATCGTCTTCTTACGACGCTTCCGTTTTTTTTTAATTTAAGCTTCTTTCTTTCATGGAGGCTTCTCCATACTACAAAACATCCCAATGTCATTTGTTTCTATCTATACCAAAAACCATTCCAACCTTACCCAAAACATCTCTTGCCAACATGAGAATCACAGAGGATGGGTTCTTTTCAAAAACGAAAACTTTACGGTTTTTATATTTTCGTTTATCTCTTATGTGTATTATCCTTAATATAAACCATCCATCCATAACCATTATGTCTCAGTTAACATCTGAAATCATCAAAATAAAAAACACTTTTCCATTCCATTCATACCAACACCGAAGGTTTATATTCGTTTCTAGCACTTTTAAACAATTCATCCGTAACCATTCATCTAAATTGTGTTTATTATGTTGATAAAGCATTGCGCATGAAAAAATACAGATCATGCAACACTCCATTCATATAACACAAACAGAAACATAATCATACCGAAACGATACATGGTAAAAAAACAAATCATACAATACCATGGCTCTGATACCAATCGTAAGACATTTATGGATTGAATGATTTTGGCGTACCTATATCCATGATTGTTTTGTAAGATTTTGACATTTTTGATACAAGTTTATTTCCTCTCTTCTTCTTAAAATTTTAGCGGTTTCTCCAATGGTTAAGATAACCTTTCATAAGTGTCTAAAACTTATTTATACTGTCACCAACCATCATGTCGGTTCATATTGAAAGAGAGAGGGAAAAGGTCTTTGATCCATTTGAGATCCCTTTATTTCATACCTAATAACCATCATCTTGGGTTCTTTTCATGGGACTCAAACTATCAGTCACATGGGTCATTAAATATTCTAACAAACTTTGTGTCCAACGTTTTGGACAAGCTCAATCTTATTAGGCTTGCAAATGATGCCACTATTGGTTGGGTGAATTTAGGATTCGATGTGGCAAAATTGGTTGTGTCTCATATGAATTCTAAGTAACATAATTCGAAACATGTGATGCCTAAAATCAGTCTAAATACATATGAAGATCACCTTCCAATCTTGTCCAAAACCATGTATATATATATATATATATAAGAATAAAGAAACAAGATAAGATTGAAGCACTCATAAGTAGTTAAATAGTATTAACTTAATAATAGAGAAATAACAATCATTAGAATATCTCACCTATGGTAGAATTGTTCTTATCTTAATATCAGTACTAGTGAGGAAACACTTCAACTCAATACATAAAAAAGGAGGTTAGACATATAAATAGGAAGGTGTAAAATCATGAAACAAAGAAAGCAATTATGTACCTATAATAAAGATAAAAGGTAAATAGTAAATTTATATACTAGATATATTATGTAAAACCTTATATTATGGATCATCCAACAAAATTCATTATGATCTCCATAATACCATAGAAGACAAGAATTTGAACTTTTCATAATTTTTTCAATTCCTTTAAGAAGGAGGGTTTTCTCTTGTTCTCCATATTGGTACTTAAAGATTGATCTTGCAAGGAAATAATAATAATCAAACATAAAGATTGTGTAGTACATCAATTTAACATATAGGGACCATTGTGATATATATTAGGATCGCACCACTAATGTTCTAGACATTGTAATTTAGATGGTTTTATAACTTTAAAACTCATAATAGTTGTATTTCTCAAATTATATTTGAATGTTCACTAATTTTATATAGATCAATAGTGCTAAAGAAAGAATTAAAGACAAATTATATAGTATATATCAAATTCAAAAGGTCCCACACACATAGGAGTGCAAGTCTTAATAATGAATTTCACAATGTAAAAAGATGTTATAAAAATAGGCAACTTCACTTGTTATAAAAATGTTTCCCAATAAATTAGCAATTTAATGTTTAAACATCCTAAACATAAACCAATTAATATGTTTAAATTTCACCTGCATCAAATGATAAATATACTTTTCTAGGAGTTTGCCATACATTGAAATTTCATTAAAATAAACAACTACATCCTACCTATATATATATACAATACTTAATTCATTAACTTCATAAAAATATTAAGGGCATTAGTAAGACCAAATGACATAGTTAATTAGTCATGTAATCCAAATTAGATTTATTGTTTCAAATTATACAAGAAATTGTCCAAATTGTAGTAATTATACAAATTAAAAAAAAGTAATTTTCATGATAAAACCAATAAACAAAGTCTTAATATATGTTATGTAATGAATAACTCACTCTCTTGCCTCTCAACACTATTAACAACTCTCTATTATGCCTAAGATCACTCCCATAATTCATATGTAATCTATTTATACTTAAAATAACCTAAAACATTCATTAGAAACAAAAACTAACCATTTAATGGCTATGATAGTAACATTTGTCAATTAATTCTATTACAAACTTGTAGTACATGTTCTTAAAAGATCAATACAAGCAAACACAAAGGAATAAAGTGTATTGAACCTTGAATCATTCAAAAATTTCACAAAATTTAAATATATTATGAAATATTGACAAAGACATAAATACTAGTAAACTAAATATGCATTATAATCTAAAAAGGAAATAATTATGACTATAAAAACAGGGGAAGCCAACAATCTTACTTGCCAAAGAAAACTGATGTTCTTAATCTTAGAAAGCTTATTCCGTCACCTTAAAATTTTCC
This sequence comes from Erythroxylum incrassatum, assembly GCA_026546855.1. NCBI lineage: Eukaryota > Viridiplantae > Streptophyta > Magnoliopsida > Malpighiales > Erythroxylaceae > Erythroxylum > Erythroxylum incrassatum. The sequence continues at coordinate 15,809,423 of JANVCL010000006.1, forward strand.
TGCAGAAACAAATTCAATTATAAAAAACCAAAAACATGAATTTAAAATAACAAAGTAACTTTTAGAGGGAAGAATGAGCCCATATGTGATCTCGAATGTTCCTAAGTGTAGATTTGATATTAATTTGAAATACATGTTTACTTAAAAGTATATTTTCATTCATCACACAATAATGCTAAATTGCAGACAAGTATTGTTGGACCCTGAATTTTCATTAATTTTTATTGATTTATTTTTTATTTAATTATTTATGATTTGTTTGTTTATTTATTTGTTTAAGTATTTTCATAATTGAGTCCACTGATTTAGTAAGCCTAAATTGAAATTAGAAATTTAGAAGGGAAAAGTTAGAAGTAAATTAGAAGTATAGTTAAGGTATTAGATTAATGGCCTAAGGTAAGTAGTCTTTAGATAAATGAGGGGTAAAATGGGAAAGATAACTAAAATGATGTCTTGAATTAGAAGAAGAAGAAGAGTGAAGTGTCGTGGAAGAGAGGAAAGAAGAGAAGAAAAATCGAAGAGAGAAGAGAAAAGAAGAAGAAAAATCGTGGAAGAAGAGAGAAAGGGAATAAAGAAAAGAAATCAAGCTTGTAAGAGGTAATAATCTTCGTCTTTCTTCTTGCTTTGTTAGAAAAGGGATTAGAGAAATAGATTTGTATAGGGTTTGTGTCATAAACGAAGAAGATGAACCCATTTGTGATTTTCGTGGGTTTTGGAGTTAGGGGGAACATAGAGTAATGTGATATTGTGGTCTAAGAAGGTTGGGATGAGAGAAAGATGGGTTATTTATGAAATGTTGGAAGTGAAAATCTGGAAAATTTGGAAGAGAGTCTATGGAAGTTCACCACGGCCAACTTTCTTTGGTTCGTCGCGGCCAACTCTGGGGTTTACCGTGGCAAACCTTTAAGAATTTACGAGGAATTTTCCTCTTTGGAAGAGTTCGCCGCGACGAAGTCTTGTCCTATACAACTTGAACATGCTTTTGGAATTTAGGCATAACTTATTCTGTAGTTATTCAAATGGAGTGATTTTTAATTTGGAGTAAATTAGAGACATAGGGCTACAAATTATCTGAAGAAATCAAGTTTTAATTCAGTTTCTAAGAATTGCAATGTTTGGAAGGAGGTTGAGCATATAATATTGTTTCAGTGTAAGAACAGTTTGAAAATGTTTGGGGTCTAACTTTTATATTACTGAACCAAATTGAATAATTTTAGTGTCATTAGAAACTTAAGATAATGGGAAACATTTTTCTAGAAGAAAGTATTATCAAATTTCTTCGTTTACCTTATCAGAATGATCATAGAAAATTGACCCAAAGGTCTAGATTTTTGGAAAGGTTATAGTTCAATTTTAGCATTTTGATTTTTGAAGTTTTATGAATTTTCATTTGAATTTGGATTGAATAGACAATTGGTTTGCGTTAGGAAACCAAGAAAACCCTATCCGAAAGCAAGAGGAAGGGCACAATTGAGCTTGGATTTTCAAGCGAAATTAGGTGGGTAATGTATTTATAGTTATTGTGTGATTGGATAAATTCTTGCCTACGTGTGTGTATGTCTAAATTGCATGAATTTTGAATTTTTTTGAAGATTTGATAATGCATGATGATTTGTGATTATGTTATACCAAGAAAGAAGTTATAACGTTTTGTATAAATGAAAAGAAGAAAAAGCATGAAAGTATAAGAATATGATAAAATGAATTGAGCATGAATATGTGCTTTTGTTTGGGCAAGAGTGGAATTATTTCATTCGTCATGTGCACGTTGACAAGAGCCTTCTTCCAACTGCCCTCTTGTAACATATGAGATCCAAAAAATGGACTCATTTCGTTCATGGTGTAAAATTTGATTTCTCCATTTCGTTCTATAGAACCCTCGAGCCATTTTGTTGTGCATTGCATTGATTTGTTGAGCATGATAAATGATTGAGAGTTATGCATGAATGGTTGAGTAATTATATTAGATGCTTGTGTGATAACATGTTTAACTTTAAGACTTTGAATTAGAATTGTTGAATTGCTAGATATAAATGATATGGAGTATATATATATATATACATATGCTTGAATTTGTGACTAATTACCGATGGCTATAAATATTTTAGCCACTGAGTTTTGTAGCTTAACTCATATTTTTCACTCCTCAGGTGCAGAACAAGATAACAGTTGAACCTTGCAAGGCATCGGAAACTCCAAGATAGTTAGAGACTTTTGTACTAAGTTAGTGACTATTTTAGATAAATTCATAGGCATATCAACATTAAGCATCCTTTTGTATTCTGTATTAAGCTTTGATGTGTATGATGATATGTAATGTTGGGACTCGATCTCGGAACTGGACCCCAACCGAGAAAAACGGAAAACGAAAATGGAAAGCGAAGCAAAGAACGCGTGCGGAAACAAACGAAGGAATTTATATCCGAACGAATCAAAAGCAAAATGAATAGCAAAGAGCGGAAACGAAAGAACGGAATCTCCAAATAGCAAAAATCAAAACATAATCGCAATCCGATTAAGCTCATCGGAAGCAAAAGCGAAGAACGGCGAATCAAATCGGAGTAATCATATACTCGAATAACAAATTGCGGAAGCAAAAACATGATCAAAATCGAAGAATTGGTTTACCAAACAAAAGGAAGCAAATCGCTTAACGATTTGAAAATCTGTCCAACATCCGAGAAAAAATACGCCGCGAATTGCGTTGGAAACCCTAGACTAAGCCAAACCGAAATTCGAGAAAATTTTCTTTTCTTTTCTTTTCTCAGATTATTCATTCCTTTTTCTCTTTATTCAATCTTATTCAAATTCCCTTTTGGAAATTCATCCATTTTAATCTCAAATTCCTTTGCCAAAATTTTCCATAACCTCAATTTACTTGATTTCTCGAAATCAAGTATATCTTAATCTCATATTCAATTCTAAAAGTTTTGATACACTCATACAAATCCCAATATACATCTATTTACCAAAACTTATTTGCCTGTCAACAAAAATCGGGTAGCATAACGGCTGTATTTTTCACAACCCAAAAAATTTGCAAGTAACAAAACACACTTCTATATACCAAAACAACCCACACACACTTCATCGGACCTCCTGTCCGGAACCCCAACATAAACAAACATAAGCCTAGGCCTAAACACTTCAATATTCTCAATCATTATCAGAAACATCCATATCCAAATCACACTTATATCATCAATTCAATATACCAAAATCATCCTCAATTTCCATACATATTCATAATTCATATACATATCCATACTTCAAGTTCATACTCAATAGCAAACAAAATTGGCATTTTCAAGCCACGGTACAAAACCAATTACCAAAATCCAAATTATACATATTACAAAAACATACAAAAAATCGAACTAATGCCTTGACCGTCTTCCATCCAATCTCCTGCTCGAATACTTGGAGATGGGGATAAAAGGGGGGTGAGTTGACTAGCTCGTGGATAACATATTTATAAATTGAAAAATAAGCAAAACTCATTTCTCAAAATATTTGCCATTTTTTTAAACATTTCTCAGTAGAAAATTTTTCAAAACTTATTTCTCAAGCCTTTTAACTTTTCAAATCATTCATAAATAAATTTCCAAGATTTTCACGATCTCAAAACTCATTTTCTCATTTCTCAAAATTCTAACATTTTTCACAAATCATGCACAATTTCCAAAAACATGAATGCATCACATTATAAATGCATCACAATTTAAACAAATAAAAAATCACATAACACTTCAGAATGGTTTGGTTTGGTCCAAACGAAACGTGCTGCACAGGACCGCCAACCATGAACTTATGGGAGTCCGAGATCGGAGCTTCAGTGCCATTAGCGGGAAGCGGGAGAAGCCTTTAAAAATGAGACAGTGCACTGACTCTAACTTATGGGACCTAACCAAACCCATATAACACATTTCACACATAAAAATCAAATTGCCCGAAGGCACATTTCGAAAACTTAGTTTTCATATTTTCATATCGTGTCATACTAGACACATTGACATTTACAATTTCACATAAATTCATATAGCAATTCAAATGCAATCTCAATTCATCAATAAATCCTATAACAATCAAAGACATGTTCGATTCACTACCATTTATAAACAAAGTATGCAACACTTCTGATAATTTATCAAATTCGTTCATAAATAATAAATGCATATGCTGGACCACGTTCCCGAAACCCAACCATAAATGTTGGATCACGTTCTCGGAATCCAACAATTCGAACCCAAAACGAAAAACGCTAGCGGAATCCTATAGGGTTATCCCAACGAACCCCAAACCGACCAAGATAACCAAAATTGGCTTCGAAAATAGGCCAAAACAAAGAATACTAAAGCTGACCCGAGGGTGTCCGTTAAACGGACATCAAATGGTCAGGCTGCCCAATTCTCACCCGAGATTGTCCGTTTAACAGACATGAACTGGGCAGAGGGGTCTAAACATCCGAGAGGGTCCGTTAAACGGACACGCATGTCCGTTTGACGGACACAAGCTGAAGGTGCACACCAAATCCATCCGAGAGTGTCCGTTGAACAGACACACCTGTCCGTTTAACGGATAGACACTGGACAGGGTGACCAATTTCACCCGAGAGTGTCAGTTAAACGAACTTACATGTCCGTTTAACGGACACACTCTAGATAAGAAGTCCAGAACTCCTTCCAAACCCTTCCATCCTCCATCCAAACATCAAACATTCTTCTAAACATCCAAAAATTTCACCATCCAAGCGAGACAACTTCATCAACATTCAACCACTACTTCAATTGCATCAAACACTTATATCTCAACTCAAAACACAACTTCAAGTCCTCATCATCTCCAACCTCTAACTTCATCATTCAACTCTCAACATGCTAAACACAAATCATTTACACTTCTTATACAATACTTGCCAAACTCAACTTCAAAGCTATTCTAGCACCAGCAAAAAGCTAATCTCAAGCAATATACACATTCCACACTATCAATATGGCACACATCACAAAAGCTTGCAAAAGGGAACTTTCAAGTTCCTCGTTCATTTCTATTTAAAAGTAAGTTCATACAAGATTTCCTTCCATAGCTTTACTAACATATCAACATTACATCAAATACTTTTACAAGAGTTACAAAAATACAATTGATGATTCATGATCAATATGCTTGTAAAGCTATCAAAGATCTAACTATCGTCTTAATGCAAAAATCTAGCTCTCTCTCGGAATTGTCCAAACGCCTTGCAAGGAATTACCGGTCCTCCTGATCTGCACCTGAGGAGTGGAAAAATAGGTTGAGCTTGACAGCTCAGTGGCTAAACCATTTATAGCCAATGGCTCTGAGCCACACAATAAACCAAATACATAGACAAGCATGTATAGGCACAAATATAACAATGACAATTCAACAGTTTCAAATCAGTTAAAATTTCTCGATTCAAATCACAAGCACATAATAAATGCAGCAAGGCACTTATAGGTCATCAAATGCAATGCACAATTCAATGGCTTGAGGGTTCCGTAAACAAAATGACAAAATTGAAGTTTACGTCGTGAACGAAACGAGTCCATTTTCGGATCTCGTGGGCCACATGGCAAAATCACAATTTCATACTCAAACAAGCACATAATCCATTCATACTCAAAATGCCATGGTTTCATTCGATGACATACAATTATATCAAATGTCAATCATGCTCAAAGCATAACATGGCAAAATCACAATTTCATTTATTTCATCAATTTGTTAAACATCATATTAACACAACAATCATTCTAAGCAAATCATTTCACATAGCACACACAAACATTTTGCCCTTTTTGCACATAAACTATAAAGGATTTACCCACCTTACAACTTGCAATTCCCAAAGTCAATGGCTTCCTTCTTCTTGTCTTTCATTAGGCTCTTGGGTGCCTAAAACATAAGCAAATTTCCATCAATTGCAATTTGCTGAAAAATCCCTAAATTTTTCCTTAATCAACCAAACCCTAATCAAACCTTAATCTAATCTATCCATAAATCAATTGGGTTAGAAACTCTAACCCTAACTTAGAAACTAAAAAGAAAACAAGATTCTATCATCTTCTTCTTTCTTCATGAGCTTCTTTCTCTCTCTAGAAATCTCCATTTCAACACCATAACTCACTCTCTCAACCAATCAAGAAGAAAAGAGGTAAAACTTACCTTAGGAGCTTTGATTCTTCCTCTTTCCACGATTTTCCCCCTTTCTTTCTTGGATTTTCGACCCTTCTTCTTTTTCCTTCTCTCCTCTTCTTCGTTTTCTCCTCCCTTCCACCAAGCTTCCCCCACACTTCTCTTCTACCTCTCTCATTTTGTCTTTTCTTATTTTATTTTTGAACTCCCTAAAATGCCCTTCACTTAATGTCCTTTGCCAACTATGCCCTTGGTTAGTTTCTAATTCCTCCCATTCACTTACACTAACTTAGTTCGATTCTAACTAACCCTAACACTTCCTTCTATTTCCAATTCAATTCAAAGTTCTAATCCTTCCTCTAATTCTAATTTAAGAAAATTTCTAACAGAAAAGAAAATTTTAGATCAAATAAATAACATAAACAATCAATTAAGAAATTAAGCAATTTAGAAAGAAAACAAGGTCTAACAACTCTCCTCCCCTAAAAGAATTTTGCCCTCGAAATTATTACCTAAACTATCGAAAAGATGCAGAAACTTCTCCTTCATCGCATCTAAAGGCTCCCAAGTTGCCTCCTCGATCGAATGGTTTCTCCACAAGACTTTGACTAGCTTTACAACTTTATTCCTCAAAAATTTTTCTTTCGAATCTAAAATTTCCACTGGTTGCTCCTCATATGTCAAATCCTCTCTCAATTGAACTTCCAAAGGCTGAAATATATGCAAAGGATCTGATCGGTATCTCCTCAACATCGACACATAGAAAACATCGTGAATCTTAGACAATACCGATGGCAAAGCTAACTTATAAGCCAAAGGCCCAATTCTCTCAAGGATCTCGTAGGGGCCTATATACCTCGGACTTAGCTTGCCTCTCTTTCCAAACCTCAAAACCCCTTTCCAAGGCGATGCCCTAAGAAACACTCTATCTCCAACTTCAAATTCCATCTCTTTCCTATGCGCATCTTCATAGCTTTTCATTATATCTTGAGCTACTTTAAGTCTCTGTTTTACTAACTTGATCTTGTCAATTGTCACTTGAACTAACTCCGGTCCTTCAAGTCTTCTCTCGCCTTCCTTATCCCAACAGATGGGAGTTCTACACTGTTAGACCCCGATCCCTTTTTTTCTTAGTAAATAGGTTTGTTTATATTATTGGCAATTTAAATTGTCTTTTGGTTAGTATTAAATTAGCGTTTTATTGGATTTCCTATTTATTAGAATAATTTGGGATTTTAGAGCAATAATTATTAATTGAAGGAATTGAGTTAAATTAGAATTTTAATTTTGGTGT
>JANVCL010000006.1:15897218-15910384 GCA_026546855.1 Erythroxylum incrassatum
CTGTCAGCTGGCTCCAGGAGTGTTGTGTCTTGTCTTTTGTTGTTTCTGTTAGGAACTGTACGAGGCTGTAAATAGTTTGTCTTAAGGAAACAGTGTAAATTTTGTGGATTAATGCAATGAATGGTTTTAAAATTTGCAGACTTTTAAATGATGTTAGTGGATGCCATGTGTAAGTTGGATTTGTTTTTGCTCTAACATGCCATTGTCAAAGGATATGTACTTGAATGTTTGGGAAGTATATAGATGAAGAATGTCAAAAAATAGGTTTTTGGAGATGTTCGCTACGGCGAACTCCAACATTTTCGTCGCGGCGAGCTTTTGATTTCGCCGCGGCAAAGCCCTTTTTTCCTACACTGACATATTCTAGTATTTTAGGAATAATGTTTGCTGTAGGCATCCAAATGAGGTGATTTTTATTCTTTGTAAACTAAAGACATAGGGCTACAATTTGTATGAAGGAATAAAGTTCCAATTAAATCTCTAAAGATCTCAATTTTTGGATAGAAGTTGAGTATAGAATGTTTGTTTCAGCATAAGATATAGTCCAAATTGTTAAAGTATGACTTTCCGATTTCTACACCAAATTGAATGGAATTTTGGTTATTATTTAAGGAAATCAAGTGAGGAAAGAGGAGCAAAAGGAACAAGCAGAAAGACATCCCTAAGTGAATTAATAAGCAAGTAATTCAAGGTGTGTACACGTTTATAATACAGTAAATAAGCCACTCATTGTTTTTTCAAATCAAGGAAGTTTAATGATTTCAATTGCATCATCAATGTTTCCTTTATTGCTTTTTGAATGAATTGTGAAATTGTTATATGTTTGTTACATGAATTGTGTTGATGATTGATGAAAAGACTTTGAAAAGGGTTTCTTTTTAAAAGACTACATGTTTATAAAATTATGTTTGCAGAAATGATTTTTGCAAGGATATCAAGTTTATTAAGAGCAAGTTTTCAAGCAAATGTGCCATTTTAGGAAACAAGTTTACAAGATTTTGAACTATATATGCTATATGGGTTTATGGTAGTCCCTCAAGAATCGTCACGTGCACGTTGACCCAAGTATGGGCTTCTCTCGCCTGCCAGCTAGTGACATGGAGCTCCTTCAAGGACTCCCTCAACAATTTACGGCTACACAAAACCATTACATGGGAATGTGTAGTGCGCCATGAATCCGGACTTACCAAAACCATTCTGATATGCTTTTGTGCTCATGATATGTTTGACATGATGGATGCATAAATGATTTGTACTATTGTAAATTTTTTACAAATTGAGAATTGCATGAAATAAGCGTTTTATGGTTTTTTAAATACGAAATTACTATGGTTATGAAAAGGTTCAATGGAAATGAGTTTTATAAATGGGTTTTGCTTGTCTCTCGATTACAAACTTGTTATGCACGAGCTTCAAGCTCACCCCCTTTTATCCCCATCTTCAGGTAATGAGCAAGAGGGCAAGTGATCAAGAGCATAAAGGCTTTTATCAACTACAAGATAGTTAGCTTTTTCACTAAGTTAGTTTGATTTTTGAGTAGATTTAGTGGCGTATCAAACATGAGCATCTATGTGTAATTTCATACTAAGCGAATGATGTCTTGTTTATAAGTGATTAAAGCTTTGTAAAACTCCTTCCTCTTGAGGTTATTGAATGTGAATTATTGTTATATATACAAGTGAGATGTGTTATGGAAAAAGGAATGATAGGAAATTTTGAAGGATGAGAAATTGTGTTAAGCAAGGAATTAAATGAGAAAAGAGATTAGAGAGTATGATGAAATAACACTGGTAGTTGAATTGTCATAAATTGATGTTACCTTAGAGGGAGTGAATTCGGGACAACTTAGAGTGAAAGTAAGGTTTGGATAGATGGAGAAGCCTAGGGAAAGGTCTTGAGTGAACTTTTCCCAGAAGGTGTTAGTATGGTAAATTTTGCATTTTTGCCGTGGCGAAGCCAAGCTTCTCGCCACGTCGTAATTATCCCGACAGGACCAGAAGGGAAAATTTTGGACCTTCGTCGTGACGAAGTCAAGACACAGGTTTGTCGCGGCGAAAGTTAATTCGCTCGCCGCAACGTAAAATCCCGAAAGGTTTCACCGCGGCGACATCCCATTTTGCTTCCGAAGGATCTTTAATTTAAAGTTTTAACTTCTAAGTCTTCCCTACACGCTCAAGTTTCATGATTCCGTATTTGATGTTGGGCTCTAGAAACGAGGTCTAACATTTGTGGTATGAGAGAAAGAAGAGATTACAAGGAACCATGCTCAAGTACGATAGTATTTTTGTTAACAGTTGGATTCTGGAAACGGGATCTAACACACCTTGAGAAGCCCTAAAGAGAAATCATCGAAAGATAGAGGAAGAGAAGAAGGAAGAGAGAAGAGGAGAAGAAGCTGACTCGATGTACTTCCCAGATTAGGAGGTTTCCCGACGTCGCTACCTTCCATCATCTATTTAGATTGTATTTCATGTTTATTTTCATTTTCTTATTATATATAATTGAAATAAATAGTTGATGATAAGATCTAGAATGTCGAGGATGTTCTAAACTCACCTCCGGAACTTTATTCTTGAATTAATGAAAATCTGATTGTTTATATGTTTATTGGATTTGTTGTGGTTTGATTCTGTGATTGCATAATTTGATAATAAACTGAGAGGGTGAATCAAATGAAAAAAAGATTAAATTGGACTAATGAGAGTTAGGTGATTTAATAGAAATAAGAATTGAATCAGATCGAGAAATTGTGCGAAGAGAGATCTTGCATAGCTTTTCGATAGTTTATTAGAGAACTTTAGAGTTAATTAGGGTTTTGGATAGGTTGTGAATTGAGAGATTGCAATTTCTATAATCTGATTAGGGTTTATGATTTAGGGTTAATGTTTATAACTCAAGAGAGAGTAATCAACCCTATGATAGTTTAGAACTAACAATTCGATAATTCATAATCAATTAGGTTAGCATTAAGGATAGGTAAAATTTCCTCTCTCAATTGGTAATTTCTTTCAGTTGATTGTTGTGTGTGCTGCAATTGCTTAGCAATTAGTATTTTCGTATCTGATTTTTAATTTGAGTGATTGAATTAAATTCTTATTTTTAGTTTCGTTACATTTTGAATTTACGTGATTTGCTTCTAGTCTTAGATTTTAGGATTAGATTAATTCCCTACTTATAGGATCGACATCTTTAGTATTATTCTAATGAACCGTGTGCTTGTAACTTATCAAGAGTTATTAATTAAAACTTACACACAACCAAACTACCGACCAAATAATAAGGTAAAAATTTGTTAGGTGGTCATTCCAAGCCTATGATCACATCATAAACAAATAATCCAATCTTTGTGAAAATTTGAAACTTTGTGTGGAGAGAAAGGAAAGGAAAGCTTGAAAAGGGTGTTTATGTATTTAAACATAATAAGGAATTACGAAATTGTGAAAAAAAAGTAATAAGATCATTATTCGCAATAATTAAAAAGTTATTTTTAAGTTTTTGTAAATAGAATGAAGACGTGTATGCTTCTTAGTGGGAAGGAGTAGAATACTAAGATTCAGTTACTTTTTGGTTAAATTAAATATTGTATCACCCACCAAATTTCAGTTTCCAGCAATCCATGATTCCAGAGATCATTAATTTAGTCATCCTTTACGACAACACATCTTAACCGTTGAGCACTACCAGCGTCCGATTATAAACAAACAACTTATCAGTACGTATTAGAGCCCCAAATGATAAACTTCTTATTGGTATGAATACTATTATATTTTTATTATTTTAATATAAACAAATAATTAATAATAACTGGTTTTGTGCATTATTCAACGTCCAGCTTTCAGCTTCAGCTCCAGCTTCAGCTTCGCGTCCTCTTCGTCTCTCGTAAATCTCATTTTGCGGTCTGAGGTTACGATTGACACTGCGTCGTTTCATCTCCATTTCGATTTCAGCTTTTTGTTCTACTTCTCCCCGCCGGTGTTTCTCAATTGGAACACTGTCACCGGCGTCCCCATCTGTCGTCCTGTTGTCCTCCTTCCAGGTACTTAATTACCTTTTCTTGCGATTTTAGTGTAGCTGCTAGTTTCGGATCTTTCGGATTGTTTGTTTCAATGTACTAATCTAGTAAAATGATGTAAGCTGTTTACATCTCTGTTTATGTTAGGTTTGGAAGTAGAGGTTTAATATCATAGCATCTTCGGTAGAGTAGTCAAGAATCTTAGGCAGAGTAATCAAGAACTAGTATGGCCTTTTTAGTGGCTGATCTGACATATTGAGTAGTTAAATGGGATGTTGTTGTTGTTATTATTATTATTTGGTGATGCTACCGCTGATTTGTTGTTAGTTTTACTAATTGAATAATGGATGTGAAGCTTTATTTTGAAATTACTTGGGACATATTCGTGTAAATTGAAAAGGCGGTTAATTATCCGGTGGCCTTTTTAAGTTAAAATATTAACTGACTTGTTTCTAAAATATGTTTTACGCTACAATGAACATAAATCATTTTGCTTCAAAATTTTCGTACCGGTTTTACTATAGGTGATTTTAATGAGAAATTAGAATGCTTGATTTTAGTAAAGTGGGTTTTGAATTTTTATCTGCGCATGGCAATGGTGTATAAATTTGATAAAGAAATGCAAGTTCTCGTTGCTTTTTGCTTCTTTTGGCTGTTTTTTCTTTCAGGTACTCTCTCTCTCTCTACTTTTGTTTCTATTTTGTATATGTTTGATTTTGTGCTTTATGTTTTGATTTGGTTAGTAGATACATGATTAATGTTTATCATGGAATAATATTTTATGATGTGAAAACTCTTTACTGTTCTAATAGTTTCCAAATTCTATACTTTCAGAAAAACTATGGATATGGAATTCACCGACGTGCTTTTAAATGCCCAATCGATTGATGCAAATGTGCGCAAACATTCTGAAGAAAGTTTAAAACAGTTTCAGGAGCAAAATCTTTCCAGCTTCTTGCTTTCACTTTCTGGAGAGCTGGCAAATAATGACAAGCCTGTAGATTCTCGAAAATTAGCTGGTTTAATACTTAAAAATGCCTTGGATGCTAAAGAGCAACACAGAAAGCTTGAGCTGGTGCAAAGATGGCTGACACTGGACTTCAATGTCAAGAGTCAAATTAAGACATTCTTGTTGAAGACACTCTCTTCCCCTGCAATTGATGCTCGTTCAACTGCATCTCAAGTCATTGCCAAGATTGCAGGGATTGAGTTACCTCAGAAACAATGGCCTGAGTTAATAGGATCTCTTCTGTTGAACATTCACCAGCTTCCTGCTCATGTCAAGCAAGCTACTCTGGACACTCTTGGCTATTTATGCGAGGAAGTCTCTCCTGATATAGTAGATCAGGATCAAGTGAATAAGATACTTACAGCAGTAGTTCAGGGTATGAATGCATCTGAAGGCAACAATGATGTAAGACTTGCTGCCACTAGAGCCCTATACAATGCTTTGGGCTTTGCTCAAGCAAATTTTAGCAACGATATGGAACGGGATTATATCATGAGAGTTGTCTGTGAGGCTACCTTGTCTCCTGAAGTGAAGATTCGGCAAGCAGCTCTTGAATGTTTGGTTTCCATTTCGTCAATATATTATGAGAGATTAGCTCCTTATATTCAGGACATCTTTAACGTCACGGCAAAGGCTGTGAGGGAGGATGAAGAACCTGTTGCTCTTCAAGCAATTGAATTTTGGAGTTCTATTTGTGATGAGGAAATAGACATTTTGGAAGAATATGGTGGGGATTTAACTGCAGACTCTGATGTTCCTTGCTTTTATTTCATCAAGCAAGCTCTCCCTGCTCTTGTTCCAATGTTGTTGGAGACACTTCTTAAGCAAGAGGAAGATCAGGATCAGGATGAAGGGGCTTGGAACATTGCGATGGCTGGGGGAACGTGTCTTGGATTGGTTGCTAGAACTGTTGGGGACGATATTGTCCCTCTTGTTATGCCATTCATTGAAGAGAACATAACGAAAGCAGACTGGAGACAAAGGGAAGCAGCTACTTATGCCTTTGGCTCAATATTGGAGGGTCCTTCCCCTGACAAGTTGACACCTATAGTCAATGTTGCCTTGAACTTCATGCTCAGTGCTTTGACAAAGGACCCCAATAGCCATGTGAAAGACACCACTGCTTGGACCCTGGGGCGTATATTTGAATTCCTTCATGGTTCAACTTTGGATACACCCATTATTACCCAAGCAAATTGCCAACAAATTATCACTGTTTTACTTCATAGCATGAAGGATGCGCCAAATGTAGCTGAGAAGGCTTGTGGCGCCCTCTATTTTCTTGCTCAAGGTTATGAAGATGTGGGCCCATCATCTCCTTTAACTCCATATTTCCAGGAAATTGTCCAGGTTCTTCTCACTGTGACTCACAGAGAAGATGCAGGGGAGTCACGATTAAGGACTGCTGCGTATGAGACATTAAATGAAGTAGTAAGATGTTCAACTGATGAAACGACAGCCATGGTGTTTCAATTGATTCCTGTTATTATGACAGAGCTTCACAAGACTCTGGAAGGGCAGAAACTTTCATCAGATGAGAGGGAGAAACAGGGTGAATTACAAGGTCTCCTTTGTGGGTGTTTACAGGTTATCATTCAGAAGTTAGGTTCAACAGAGCCCACTAAGCATATGTTTGTGCAGTATGCCAATCAGGTAATGGGACTTTTCCTGAGGGTATTTGCTTGTAGAAGTGCAACTGTGCATGAGGAAGCCATGCTGGCCATTGGAGCCCTTGCCTATGCAACTGGTCCAGAATTTGGGAAGTACATGCCAGACTTCTACAAGTATTTGGAAATGGGTCTTCAGAATTTTGAGGAGTACCAGGTTTGTGCTGTTACAGTTGGTGTGGTGGGAGATATTTGCAGGGCAATGGAAGATAAAATTTTATCATATTGTGATGGGATTATGACGCAACTTCTCAAGGATTTATCGAGCAACCAATTACATCGATCTGTGAAGCCTCCAATATTTTCTTGCTTTGGTGATATTGCACTGGCAATTGGTGAGAATTTTGAGAAGTACTTAATGTATGCCATGCCCATGCTTCAAAGTGCCGCAGAGTTGTCTGCTCACACGACAGGTGCTGATGATGAAATGATTGAGTATGCAAATTCCCTTAGAAATGGAATATTGGAGGCATATTCAGGGATTCTTCAAGGGTTCAAGAACTCTTCCAAAACCCAGCTCTTGATTCCTTATGCTCCTCATATCCTTCAGTTTTTGGATAGCTTATACATGGAGAAAGACATGTTAGTTATGCTGAAAAACGTCTTCTTATTTTATTTTTTCTTTAAGCTAATGAGTATTTTTATTAATGACTTCGTATGTATTTTTTCAGGGATGACATTGTGATGAAAACTGCCATTGGGGTCCTTGGAGATTTGGCAGATACGCTTGGAAACAATGCTGGTCCTTTGATACAGCAGTCTATTTCTAGCAAGGACTTCTTAAATGAATGTTTATCTTCTGAGGACCATATGATTAAGGAATCCGCTGAATGGGCCAAGTTGGCCATTAGTAGAGCCATTTCCATCTGAGGGTATTATTACTTGGCATGTTTCTTTCCTTTAGAAGTCCCTGCATGCATTTGGGTCTGTTGAGTCTGTCGGGTCATCTGGCTTCTCTTTTTCTGGTAACAAAAGTCATTGATTGTGAGGCTGTTAAACGCTTGCATCAGAACTATGGGTTTGGGTTCTTCATTTTGGTTTAAAGGATGTTGGAAGTGATTGCTTTGCAGACAAGGTTTGTCGGATGTATTGGAACCAGAAAAGGGAAAAAATGAAATCGAGATGATTCATGCAGGTATCCTGTATTGATATGAAGGATGGAGACTATTTTGATGCGTTTATCAGAAACATGGCCTACAGCTGCTTGTAATTTGCTGGTCAAGGTCATATGGAGACCTGTATAACTGAGTATCATATGAGCGTGATCGTCATCTCTGAAGAACCTATAGCATTGGTTTGTTGGTTGCGAGTGTGCAACATATTAGATTGAAATTTTTCCAAAGCATGAAGATTGAAGTGAACCCAGGTGCCTTGTTTACTAAGGCTCAGATTCACTTCCTGATTTTTGACTGGTTTTTGCTTTGTTGTTTTCTTTTTGTATCTGCTTAAGTTCATCATTATGTCTGTCTGGTCAGAATGTCAGATTGTATTTTAAATATCTCTCCTTTTGCATTTTCGATTGGAGGAGTCATCGAATCATTATAAGGTGGTCATCCTGCAATGCATTGTTCAGATTTTCTTTATTATCACTACAGGTCTGAAGCCATCGACTTCAGATCAACCAAAGCTTATACTTTGCCCTTTAAAAAACAATTCAACTTTGATGCTCGCGTCTTTTTTTCTTTGGAAGTTGTAACGTTGTTGTTAATGTATACTAGTTTAGAAGTCGTCCTGTGAAATTATGGCCTTGTATTGTGAGATCGTAAGGATTGAATTCCACAAATTGTGGAAAGTTGTTGCAGCTTGGGTTGTTATATTACATCCTCGGAAGGTTCTATATTGCAAAAGATGAGATTACTGGAATTATTTAGACTTGTTCATGACAAATTTGATGGCTTGGTGGTGAGAGGCAAGAAAAATAATATTTGATGTATATGTATATTTTAGCATTGTGATTACTGTTTATGTACACTTGCGTTTTCTATGAGACACCGAAATATATGACACCCTTATCGTGCATGTATGCTAGAGCTGGATAACCTACCAAAATCCTCCTTTGCACTAGTCTCAATATGTTGGTCAGTGATGTTTATGTTGTTTCAAGTTCCAATTCCTCATTTATTAGGCTTAAGGGTTACGCAAATGTAAGTAAATTTCACATCACAGTTTGGAGATAAAGGTGAGACAAATTATAGTAATGAGAAAAAGCTTTTGAAGGACGCGGATGTACTCAATTGAAGAATTATGACTAAGATTTTCACACCATCGGGGTCACGGTGCGATTCCATCGCTGTAATAAATGAAATATTTTCATCTCTGATTTAAAGTTATTCAGTCATATAAATAAACTAGCTGAGTAAATTTCCGCAAATGTGCAGTAAAAATGTCCAGTAAATTTAATTAAAAGTGAAACGGAAAATTAAAATTTTTTAATTACATGTCTAGTACTTACATTTGTAGTATAAAATAGCTTAATCTATAAGGTTTTTAATTTGTCTCTCATAAAATTTTCTACTCTAGAAGACTACTTGTTTGAGATTGTTGGCTATCTTTATCATTCGATTAGTTTCATACATCTCGTTATAGCGAAGAGCATGCGAACTATTATATGCTTTTTTATTCCGTGCATGGTATCCAATAAGTAATTCATCTGGTTCATTTTGACGATCATATGTCTCTTTTATGACATTCTTCAAATATCTTTTGCGCTCGAAATAGCTAGAATCCATATCTGCCATTAAAATAAACAAATTAGTCTATAAATGTCAAAATTATTTCATAACATTATTGACCACTCCAAATTTTTTGTTTTGATACATATACATGCAAAAAATGTTCTATATTGTTTAATTTGGTTAAAAATATACTGAAATATGTGATGTGAGTCAGGAACAATTGAGAAAAAATAATTATGATTATATCTTAGCAGTAGAAAAATGTACCAGAGAATGAGCAAGGAATCTTAAAAAAATGGAGTGTAAATGTAGTCAGAATAATAAGACTAGGAATAAATTTTAAAGGGACAATGAATAAAATTGAGAAAAATGTAATAAGCAGGAGATAAAGAAATGAATATTTTGAAATTCTAAATATAAAAATTGGAAAAAAAAGTAATGGACAAAAGAATGGCTCACTAATATGAAGGGTTGTTCTTTGTTTGCTGAAATAGAAGATGTAACTTAACTGTTTTTATTTTTCTGGAATGGAGAATCTGATGTATTTAGGTTAAACAAGGAGAAGGCAAAAGAAGAGGGTAGTTGAGAGAAGTTGAGTTTCGATAGAGAAAATGTTTGATTGAAGTTAAAAGGAAAAAAAATTTAAAAGTTAAAATATGGAGGTGTTAGCAGACCGTCTGGCAGGGCAGAAATTTCGATGTGACTTATTAGGAATTTCTGAATGATTGAGGTTAAAATGAATTATTGCACTGCATTAAATGAAGGGCAATATTCCAAGATGATAAAGTCAAACAAAAGTGATTTTGCGAGAAGAGGAAGACACCTAAATGTTGGGTTTTCAAGAATAAACTGGGTTGCATTAAATGATGACTGCTACATTAAATAGGTTAAACAGAAGTGGATCAATAAGGTATCTAAACTCTAAAATAAAGATACGGCAAGGGTAATTTCCTGGTATGCGCATTAAACAATGAAAAGAGAAAAGCGTCAAAGGAAACAATTTGATGGATAAATTACTAATATTTAATTATTAAAATTTTTAAAATCGTGAACGTTCTTATCTTTTAGCTTTGACTATTTTTTAGCTGATTAGTGTCCCCTTCTTCTTCACTTCGTCTTATTTTCCCTTTCGTCTTAGTTTACGGTTCATCTCAGTTTTGTCTCCGCGTTTCGCCTTAGTTTGACTTTGACTTCGTTTTAGTTTAACTTCTGCTTTTGTCTCACTTTCGCTTTCGCTGCTTCGTCTCATTTGTCTATTAATATTTTGCGTGAAAGTTAAAAAAAATTAGCATTTTTATAACATGTCTTGTTTTTTACTAGACAATAAACAGTCATACTATCACTGTGGAAATCTTTTGTTGATAACGAGGGCTAACAAATTATAGTATCACTTCAGTTCAGGGCAGAAAAGATTAGCATACACGAAAATAAGAGGTAAAATGGGTTGCAGTAGTTAATTTAAACAGAAGATAAGACAAGTAAACGGCGCAATTAATTGGTAAAGAATGCAAAATTGATACGGGAGAAAAATGGTTATCTTGTTTATCTAAATTAATGACAGGAGTAAGGCTTGCAAAGTAAGAGTGTAATTCAATAAGGGTGGGTCGAGAAAATTAACAGCGTCGCATAGCAATAAAAAATTTCTTGTATTTTCTGATGGCGATATAGAAGATGGAGATGATGAAGGTCGAGTTGCGATGTGAATTCTTTGGCTCTTCCAAAGTGTATGAATTTATATAAATTAATAAGAATAACAAAATGAATATAAAATTTTCTGTATATTAATTATAAGTAATATAGTGAAGGAGAAAACTATATATATTATATATATACAAACTAAGACGAAGTGCGGAGACAAAAGTAAGACGAAGTGCAAAGACAAAAATAAGTGTAAGCGGAGAAGTAAAAATAAGACGAAGCGCGGAGACAGAAGTAAGACGATGGGCAGAGACAAAAATAAGATGAAGTGGAGAAGTAAAAATAAGATGAAGTGCAGAGACAAAAGTAAGACGAAGCGGAGAAGGAAAAATAAGACGAAGCGCGGAGACAAAACATAAGTAAGATGAAGCGGAGAAGCAAAAATAAGACGAAGCACGGAGCTAAAAGTAAGACGAAGCGGAGAAGCAAAATAAGACGAAGCGCTGAAAGAAAAATAAGATGAAGCGTGGAGATAAAAGTAAGACGAAAGGGAAATTAAGACGAAGTGGAAACTAAGATAAAGTGGAAACTAAGAGTTTAATGGTATTTTATTAATAATTATCATGTTTCTTTAATAATAATAAATGTAATAAATAAATAATTATTATGATAATTATATATATTATATGATGTAAATATTATAGTTCGTAATACATATATGTATAATATATATAGATATATAGATATATATAGATATATATATATATATAGTATTAAAAATAAATCACAATAATAATAATTAAATTAATAAGAATAACAAATTGAATAAAAATTTTCTGTATATTAATAATAAGAAATATACTGAACCACAAAACTAGATATTATATATATGTATATATAAAAACAATAAAAATATTGGCATAAATATATGAATTAAGTTGAATAATAACAACGATAATAATAATGATTATTAATAATAATAATAATAATAATAATTAGAAATTGATTTTGTTGTTGTGGAAATGGAAAATAATAAAGAAATCGCTATCGTGTAAATGCATGGTAGCGATTTGGACTGTGTAATTTGAAAAACGCTAAACTTTTTCGTTGTTATATTTTTATTAATAATGATCATGTTTCTTTAATAATAATAAATGAAATTAAGAAAATTAAGAAATTCAATAATGAAAAAATAAAATAAACACTGATGAGGAAATAAACGATACAAGTAGCTTTTGAATTAAAGGTGGCCACGGTGCATTTAAGTCTGATAAATCTAAAAAAATTTCAAAGACTGAGAACTATGCATAGGCAAAACGAAAAGTCGGCCAAATAAATGGTTCCATATTTAAGGCCAAGCGGTTGAGACGATGAGAAGAAATATCGAGCTTTATTCCAAGAAGGATTAGTCAATTCGTTTACTCTAAGAAGGATTACGCAATTCATAAATAAAATTTAATACGACTTGGAAATGACATCAAGGGGATAGCCGTTCGTTTCGGAGTCGTTTCCTCTGATAAGGATTACTTAATTCATTTTAAATTCATGTTAACTGCTTGAAATAAAAAAGAAGAAGACGAAGTGCAAAGACAAAAATAAGACGAAGTAGAGAAGGAAGAATAAGACGAAGTGAAAAGACAAAAATAAGATGAAGAGTGGAGACAAAAGTAAGAGGAAGCGGAAAAGCAAAAATAAGACGAAGCGCGAAGAGTAAAATAAGACAAAGCACGGAGACAAAAGTAAGAGAAAGGGATGGTAAGTGGAAGGGGAGACTAAGACGAAGTGGAACCATCTGAACAATGGAAGGAATAGGTTGAAAAGGTGGTTTCTTTGTATGAAACTACTTGGGAAAGAGCTTACACCATTGTTAAAGATTGCGATTTGATCTTTGGGATTCCAGAGAGATGGCGTCCTGATACTAAATCTTTCATCTTTTCTTGGGGTGAAGGTACATTTATTATGAAGAATGTTGTTTCTGTAAAATCCCGGTACCAGCGGGAAGGGTAAAATTGTAAAGATGGGTTAACAGTGAGAGCTTAGTAATCCAATTACATTTTCATACATTATGTGACATATTTGTATTGTGAGAAATGACATTGTTGCACATGAAATTATTGTACATGCATACATTGACATTCCCGGTCTATTTGGTTATAACTGTAATT
>JANVCL010000006.1:15942595-15955192 GCA_026546855.1 Erythroxylum incrassatum
CTTTAGATTTTGTTGTTGTTATACAAGTTTTCAAAAATACTTTACAACTTTGTTTTTCGATTGTTTTGTGAAAAGAACGAAGTTCTTTGATTGAACGAATTTTGAAAAGGGGATTAACGAAAAGAATACACAATTCAACCCGCCCCCCCCCCCCCTTCTTGTGCATTTGTATCCCATTATTAAGCATTGTATTAACATGTGATTCACTTCACCTCCCAGTCAATATACCAATTTACTCCAAATTTCTTATTCTTGAGCCTTTAATACTGCTCTTCTTGAGCCCCGACATTGAATGTAAGCATCTTTGGTCTCTTTACGGGCAAAGCTGGTAAAGAGGACTCACCTCAATGCCTCATTTTTAGACTCTCTCCCTCTTGCTGTGTTCATGGCATCTTTTTTCCTGGAACATTTAAAACCATGTATGAGAAAACTAAACCATACGTGTGACGTCTTTTTGCCTGACACGTTTAAAACCAAGTATGAGGAAACTAACTTATCCATTTAGAAGGCATACTTTTCCCCACACCTAATTTTGATTATGCTCGGAGCATACTAATTGCGAAAACCAACTTCTGACAAAAAACTAGACAGAGGAATGGTTTCAAAATAAAAAAAATAAAGAACTAAACAGTTAAAATTTTTTGATTCAAAACTGCTGGAAAACTAGTTTATTCCAAAATTAAAATTATTGAGTACTTAACAAATTAAAAAACTCAATTATTAAAACACAATTCTAACCCTAACTTGGAGTTAAAAACTTAAAAGAAAAAATTATGCAAAACTGACACAATCAAGAACAGGCCCATGAAATTAAACATAAGCCCAAACTTAATCAACATTTGAAGTAACTAACTAACTTATTTAACACAAAAACATCACAATTAAAATACAAAAAATAGCAAACTCTTAATGCTCCACAATTAGAGTCGAATTTAAACACAATTTGCTCACAATGACTCATATTAAATGATAAAAATAGTTGGATGAAGATTAAATCCAATCATTAGACATTAAGAAAGCAGTTAAACATACAAATTCCACGAAAGTCCCAAAAATCACGCAATCAGTGTTTTCAGTTGACAATCCCATAAATAACATGAAACCCCATAAATTTATGTATAAACAAGTTAAAGTCATACGAAAACTTGCTTGGGTGTCATTTAAATTAGCTAAAGCAAGGAAAAAAATTAGGATTATGACGGATAAGGGCGAGATCGACTTTGAGAGAGAAAGAGAGAAAATGAAAATTTTTGAAGAATTAGGGCATTTTGAACATAAATCGCAAAAGTGCATGAATGGGTGCATGGTCGTGCATCAAACTGTGCACTTCTTTGAAGTACCGTGACTTGAAAAAGTGCATGTTCAGTTGCATGGTCATGCATCTAAACATGTAAAAACATTCTAATATGCTTTATGAGTCTTGAATCTTCAAATTTTAATCTGTAATGTAATGATCTTTGCACGTAATGATCTTTACGAACTATCCCTAAGTAATAATTATGCTCAATTTCTTTGAGATGTTTAACTTGAATCGACAAACAAGAAAAAAATAAAAGATAAAATAAAATAAATTCAAAATCATGGGTTGCCTCTCATTAAATGCTTCATTTACCATTGCTAGCTCAACATACTTCTTTTGATCACTGTGGTTCATATGATTCATGTGGTTGTAGCCTAACTATAGGTTTCATAACTTGTAAGTTAGCTAACTGACTGTGCTTTTTACCATCTTTCTTCCTTGGTTTATTCTTCCAATTGTTCTTTTGAATTTGTGGCTTTTTTGGTGGATCCTTATGAGTGGAGTCCTGTAAAACTTCTTCACAAGTTTCCCTTATCTTAATTATACCCACCAATTCAAAGGGATTTTTCTTACCATCAAATGCCTGAAATGAAATCCTCTCTTCCCCCACTCTCAAAGTTAACTCACCTCTGTCAATGTATATAAGAGACTTGGCGGTAGTTAAAAATAATCGTCCAAGGACAATGGGTATTTCTATATCCTAATCTATCTCCAAGATGGTGAAATCAGTTGGCAAAGTGAACTTTTCTACTTCAATTACTAACTAAGACATAGATTTGGCTTCTCCTACTTTATAATTTACAATACTACAAAGTTTAACATTGCCACGGGAGTGAATATTGTCCCCTTTCTTACAAATTTTTCCTGTTATTACTCGATGTCTTTCTAATTCCAAAGTCAACTATAATTTGACTATTTCCTTTTTTTTACAAACAATAATACTATTTACATCCCTTTACCTTTTCTGAAACTTATATGGTAAAGACTAATAAATTTAAGGCTTCTTTGCCAATTACCCTTCTATCGTTTTTGCTCCTCCAGCTCCTATTGCTTATGCATCTTTAGCTCCATTCTATTCAGGATCTCAATCATAATCATCTCCAAGTAATGCTTTGAACCACTAACATGGATTAAGGGGTTAATGATGTGGCATCTCAAGTTGGGGTCAATGGTTCGAGTGTTCGAGGTCTTTAACTCAAATTCCATTGCCAACTTTCAAAAGAGATCCACTTATGGATATTGTTGCACTTATGACAAGGGCTAGGACCAAAAGGATGGAAGGGATTTGAACAATTTAATTAAAGAAGCTCTTTTTCAAGGCCAATTCCAAGTTGCTTCAATTAAGGAGTCCAAGCAAATCCACTTAATAAGTCTTGAAGAAGTTGGGCCAACCCAACTGGAAAAATAAGGCACATGGCTGAATTTACTATTTACAGTTTTCCTATTTTGTAAAGGACAATTGACAAATTCCTATAAAGTCACTTGTTTTTTAAAAGTTAGTTTCTTAATAGGTCTTGTTTCCTACAAGTTAGTTTCTTAGTAGATCTTATTTCCTAAAAATTAATTTCCTAGTAGATCTTGTTTCCTAAAAGGTAGTTTCTTAGTTGGTTAAGTAATTATAAGTTTAAGGTAATTCCTTTTCCTTAATTTTTGATCAACCCCTCTCGTATATATAGGGAGGTTCAATATCACTAGAGGACACAATTTTATAACATTATTTTGTGAGTTTTGTCCTTATTATTATTCTTGTTGAATAATTAGTATGCATTTCACAATTTTCATGCTTTGTATGCAACTTATCTAATTGATTTGGCTTCATCAATTAATAGCGACTTTATTTGTTGTTTTTCTTTAAATCCTATTTTGTTAAATTCATAATTTGCTTGAATTGGGTTATACATATTCTTGAGGGTTAGTTTACAAATCTTTTGAAACAAACTTTGTTCTTCTCTTCTTGTTCAAATCTTCTTCTTAGTTGAAGATTAAATGGTGAATCAAGAAAATTCTTAGGTAAGATTTTATATTTTGCAAATTCATATTAATTTGGTATCAGAGCTTATGTTATCTTGATTCATTTTATGTGAATAATTTCGTGATTCTTGAATTTGCTTTCTTAGAGTTCCTAATCAATCTTAAATTGTTTCTTGGTTAATTTCTTTTGTGTCAAGAATTTTGTCTTTAAGTGTTTCCAATTTCTTGTCCAAATTTATGTTCGTGGCAATTTTCTTTAGGTATTTTTGGCCACCTTTTTTCTTAGAAAAAAATGAAAATTTTGTATTCTTGGAAAGTTTCCTTTTATGAAAAAGTTGTTTTTTGAAACAAAGTTTCCTAATTGTGAAAGGCATTACAAATTTGGAAGGTAATTTACTTGCAAGAAAAGAAATCTTTATTTCTATTGTTTTCATATTAGTATGAAGGTCAATATTGTTGAAATTGGCTACTTTTAGTCAATCCTATTTGCATTAGGAATTGTTTTCTTTCTAGGTCTCGTAGCTTAAAATTGCTATATCTTTTTAATCGTGAGGAATTTGAGAACATGCTTTTCATTAATCTGATAATACTCAATGAGATCTTTTGATTAACACCCATATTGCATATTTTTACTACTTAAAAATTACCAAATTACCCCTACCCAAAATTGTACCAAGTTGTGACATATTCTAATCTATTTTCTTATTCTAGATTATTGTTGCAAATTATACTTGAGTCATTCTTGTTCTTTAACCTCCTTACTCGTTTTCTTTCTGCTACTTTGTGTGAGAATTAGCATTTATTATTCATTTCACTAAAGAAGATAATAAGGAAGGAGTTTGAGTTTTTATTTTACATCCAGTTGTAAAAGCTTATTGAAGAGTGAAGGACTTGGGTTGAGAGTAGCTTTAAGTTATAAACAAGGGAGGTGGTTCGAAAATAAACAAAAAAGGGTGTGAGATTTTTGTTGTACAGGTATCATGTCTGACAAACTAACAAGGAGGAGACATGCTGAACTTGAGGTTAACATAGCCCGCACTAAAAGGGACACTATGAAGCCCAACAATAATGATGGCGTTGGTAAAATAAATAACGAAGTTGGTAGCTGAGATTAAAAACATTAAAGAGTCCATTAACAATATGAGTGCAACCAAAGCTTCTATGAGCTATTAATATCAAGAAGAAACCAAGGAAGAAATTGAAACATCCAACCACACTTGTGGACAAGGTAAAAAGGTTGATGGTAATTTGGGATCTATTAAGATAAAAATTCCTTAATTTTTGTCAATTTTGATCCTGAAGCTTATGTAGATTAGGAATTGAAAGTATAAAGGATTCTTGAGGTCCATAATTTTCTGAAGAAAAGAAAGTTAAGCTAGTTGCTGTTGAATTCCAAAATTATGCCTCTATTTGGTGGAGTAACCTTGTTTATGAATGTAGAAGGAATGAGGAACCCTCTATTTCGTCTTAACATGAATTAACTGGCATAATGAGGAAGATGTATGTTCCAAAAGCCTGCTTTCACGAATTTTGTAATAGGGTACAGGAACAAAAGTAAAATAGTCAAACTGTAGTTGAATACTTTTAAGAGTTAGAGGAATTGAAAATCAAAGATGGAACTAAAGAAGATGAATTAACTGCTTTAACCTGTTTTTGTGGAGGGTTAAATCTACCAATTCGCCAAAGAATTGAGATGCAAGGGTATATTAATATGGATGATTTGTTATCAAAAGCCATGACTGCTGAGAAACATATGCAGGAGAATGCTTCTACTTCTTCTTTGAATATAAAGGCTTGACCTATCAATGTACATTGGCAGCAAAATAAATGGGGAAACAATGAGGCTAAAAGAAACCCGCCCAACCCTAGTGCTAATAAAAATGTCCTTGAAACCTTCTAAGTCTAAGGATAGCTCTTCAAACATGGGTCAAAATCGAAACCAGTCAAGACCGGTCACATGTTTTAAGTGTCTAGGTACATATAGCATCACAATGTCCTAAACAAAAGGTGTGTGTGTTGTTGGAGGATCGTACTTAACATTAGTGAACATGAGTGTGATGATATGCTTGAATGGACTCCAAGTGACAAGGAAGGAGGTATTGAAGGGGACAAGTTTGTTGATGAATTTGAAGATGAAGGGTCTAATGAAGTATTAGTGGTAGTCCAAGCCTTTAATACACAAATCTCATCTGAGCCAAGTGATGAGCAATGTACTAAAATCTTCCATACGAGATATTTAGTTAAGAATAAGGTATGCACTGTGAGTATTAATGGAGGTAGATGTACTAACTGTGTTAGTGAGCATCTTATTAATAGGTTATCACTACCTACTACACAACATCCTTATCTGTACAAGTAGCAATTGTTAGATGATAGAGGTGAGGTAAAGGAAAAATTTTAGACACTTATTCAATTATCTATTGGGAATATCAAGATAAGGTGCTTTTTTATGTTATACCTATAAGTGCATGTCACATATTATTGGGGCATCCATGGGATCTTGATAGGCACACAAATATAGATGGATATACTAACAAGTACTCTTTTGTAATGGATGGTAGGATTTCTACTTTGAAGACCCTTACCCTAAAAAGGATGCAGGACAAATCAAATTGAGAGAAGAGAGAGAGAAAAGACAAGGTGAGAGATAAAAGTCAAATGAGGGGAGAAGAAAAAAAAGAACTTGATGAGCAAAAAAGTGAAAAGCCAAAAGCTAGTGAGAAAAAAGGCAACTTTTATGCGAGTATGAGAGATGTAGATAGGGTTATTTCTACTCATATGTCTTTTGTCCTTATGATTTATAAAGAAAAATACTTTGCTACTAACAAACTACCCAGTGATTTACCCAATGAGGTTTAAAATATCTTGTAGGATTACGAGGCGGTCTTCCCTAAGGAGATGCCAAAGGGCTTCCACCCCTTGGAGGAATCAAGCACAAAACCTATTTCCGACCTGGTTTGAGCATTACTACTTGACCAGTGTATCGAACCAACCCTGAGGAGGCAAAAAAGTTGTGATGTCAAGTTGATGAACCCCTTGGTTAAAGAGTCGCTAAGTCCATATGTTATGCTTGTCATACTTGTACCTAAAAAAGATGGAACATAGAAATTTTATGTTAATTGTCATGTTGTTAACAAAAGAACTATTAAATATCGGCACCCCATTCCTAGGCTTGATTATATGCTAGAAGACTTGTATGGTATATGCATATTTTCAAATTTTGACTTAACAAGTGGCTATCATCAAATTCTTATGAAAGATAGTGATAAGTGGAAAACATCATTTAAAACTAAATTTGGACTTTATGAATGGATGGTTATGCCCTTTGGTTTGACTAATGCTTCTTCAACTTTCATGAGATTAAAGAACCATATGCTTAGACCTTTTATAGGCAAATTTGTAGTGGTTTATTTCAATAATATTTTTGTGTATGGTAAAGATGTAGGTTCGTATGCTAAACATCTTGATCAAGTACTTTCCACTCTATGTGCACAAAAATTTTATGCCAAATTGAACAGTTTTGTGTTCCTAAATTTATATTTCTTAAGTTTGTTGCGAGAAAGATGGCATCAAAGTTGAAGATGTTGAGGTTAAAGTCATTTTAGAATGGCCTACGCCTAAGTTTGTTACTAAAGTGAGATCCTTTCATAGTTTGGCTAGTTTTCATCGCAAATTTTGAAGGATTTCCTAACTAATGCAGCCCCGCTAAATGCATTAGTAAAGAAGAACATAAAGTTCGAATGGGGAGAAGCACAACAACTTACAGTGAAGTCCTTAAAAAAGGATTTGATAACTACACCGGTACTATATTTACCTAACTTTGAGAAAACTTTTAAAATTGAATGTGATGCTTCTAGCATAGGTATTGGTGTTGTGCTAATGTAAAAAGGTAAGTCTACAGCACATTTTTCTAAAAATTTGAATGGTGCATGTTTGAAGTATCCAATTTATGATTAAAAACTTTATGTTGTCATTTGAGCTATGGAAACCTAGCAACACTACTTAATGCTTAAAGAGTTTGTTATCCATACTAATTATGAATCTCTTAAATATTTGCACGGTCAAAATAAGCTCAATAAACTATATGCTAAGTGGAGTGCTTTTCTTGAATGTTTTCCTAATGTCATTAAGTACAAAAAGGGTAAAGAAAATGTTGTTGTGTATGCAGTGTCACATAGGCATAGGTTGCTTATTCCTTTAGACACTAAATTATTAGGTTTTGAATATATGAAAGATTTTTATGAACATGATCTTGATTTCTCAAGTGTCTATACTGCATGTGAGTTTGATGCATTTAATAAGTTCTATAGACATAATGGATTTTGTTCAAAGAGAACAAATTTTATGTGCCTAATTGCTTTATGAGTGAATTGTTGGTACATGAAGCTCATAGAATGGTCTTATGGCATTTTGATATTCCTAAAACTCTTGATGTTTTGCAATAACATTTTCAATGGCCTAATATGAAAAAGGATGTTTAAGGAATTTGTGAAGGATGCATTGAGTGCAAAACGGCTAAATCAACATCTAAACCATATTGATTATACATGCCATTTCCCATTTCCTCAAGTGCAAGTCCAAATTGATTCAATTAAGGAGTCCAAGCAAGTCCACTTAATAAGTCCTGAAGAATTTGGGCCAACCCAACTTAAAATATAAGGCTCATGGCTGAATTTACTATTAGTAATTTTCCTTCTTTGTAAGGGACAATTAACCAAATCATATAAGGTCTCTTATTTCCTAAAAGTTAGTTTCCTAGTAGATCTTGTTTCATACAAGTTAGTTTCCTAGTAGATCTCGTTTCCTGAAAGTTAGTTTCCTAGTATATCTTGTTTCCTAAAAGGTAGCTTCCTAGTATGTTAAGTAACTATAGGTTTAAGATAATTCCTTTTCCTTAATTTTCAGTCAACCCCTCTCTTATACATAAGAGGTTCGGCTATCACTAGGGGACACAATTTTATGACATTATTTTGTGAGGTTTATCATTATTATTATTCTTGTTAAGTAATTAGAATGCATTACACGATTTTCATGTTTTGTATGCAACTTATCTAATTGATTTTATTTCATCAATTAATGGTGTCTTTATTTGTTGTTCTTCTTTCAATCCTATGTTATTCAGTTCATAATTTTTTTAAATTAGGTTATACATGTGCTTGAGGGTTAGATTACAAATCTCTTAAAACAAATTTTGTTATTCTCTTCTTGTTCGAATCTTCTTCTTAGTTGAAGATCAAGTGGTGAATCAAGAAAAGTCTTGGGTAAGCTTTTATATTCCACAATTTCATATTAACCATCCTAGTAAAACAAACTCTCTTTTACAAGCTCTAGAACTTCATATCCCTCTTCTAATCTCAAAGCTTTGTTTGCTGCAGGAGGAGTAGTATTTACATACATGAACCATTGAAAGCAACAAAGAAGCGTTCATAAAAGCAAGTATTGGAAGAAAACTTCGTGTATCAAAAGCTTAGATTTATACTGCCAACTTTAGAAAATTGTTCAATAGTAGTCTGACTCCTTATAAAAATGGACTACATCCTTAATACGATTCTTCATTAAAAAAAATAGCACTCCTTCTAGTTCATCATTGGGCTCCAACTTCTGGGAAGAAATTGGATATTGGAGCAAGTTTTGATTAATGAAGAGAAAATGTTCATCTTTAAGTTCAACAATGTATCTTTTACATATAGATTTCTTAAGATAAGTCTATGTCACATAAATAGGAAACTAATCATCCTTTAGAAAATCTTCATCTTTAAGTTCAACAATCTATCTTTTACATATAGATTTCTTAAGATAAGTCCATGTCATATAAATAGGAAACTAATCATACTTTAGAAAATGACAGCTATGTTGGAAAAAAAACCATTACCAAGATGGAAACATCCTCATATGGATGAACTTTCATGAAATGTCTTCAGAATACCAATCTATAGAAGGTTTAAATCACTTAGCAAGCTCAACAAGAAGACTAATTTACCCAGATGAGTCAACAACAACCTAAAGATGATACGATATGCTAGAATTTGTGTATAGGTCTTTTTGGGTAAAGAGATGCATGGAAAATATTATAATTATAAAGTTAGACAAGGATGATAAACTTACTGAATCTGTAATGGTAGTCACTTACTAATGTAGACCAACTAAAAAAGCTAAGACTAAACCATATATCCCAACTAGGAAAAAATTGATATTGAAGAGCTAACTGAACTTCTTCGAATATAAGGGAAATAATTAAAAAATGAAATTAATGAAGTACCTACTGTAGTTGGGATGGTAATTAATGATACAACCATATCATACAACTAGCCTAGAGATTTTGTTATTTTTTCTTTTTTTACAAGGAAGACTACAAATTTAATTCAACGCTCTGGCGTACACTACTCCTTGCGCATCTCTGCGCAAAAGCTCCTGGGCTTCAAAACGAGGCTCCTGAAGTATATGAAGGCCCGGACGTAATATGCCAACAAGATGAGCGAGGCTGTCTACGCACTAGTTCCCTTCCCGAAAGACATGCTAAAACTGAACCTCCCAATCCTGGTACAAGAGCTCTTGGATTCCTATCACTAAAAAAGAAACCTCTATTAGTACTATGTATGGGTCAGAGAGAATATTAATGACCTTGAGAGAGTCCACTTCGACCATAACTTGATGATAGCTCAGGTCCCAAGCTAGCGTAAGACCTAATAACACACCCCAAAGCTTCGTAGATAAGGGCGAACCCGTTTCAATGTATTGCTGGAACCCCCCACACCAATTCCCATGCCAATCTCTAATCAACCCTCCAGTGGATATCTTTATGGATCCTTACTTCACTGCGCCATCAGAATTGACTTTCACCTAACCTGCTGAAGGTGTAGACCACCCCACGAATGTACCCTTGTATGCCCTGTGCTAGAAACATACAATTTTCCATCGCCCTTACTCTTACGATCCACACCACGTAATCCAGTATGATTCTGGTACCATCTTCTGGCAAACAAATCTAAGCTCAAATAGGCTACTATTCTGCCATTTCCATAAGAACCAGCAAGCGACACCATAGATAGTGGCCCACACTTCCTGCTACACCTATGATTACTTCGTGAGGTTAAAAGTAAACCAAGTCTCCTTATCTTGTTGGAAAAAGCTCGTATCTACCACTTCCTGAGGAAGTTTACACCAAATAGCTTTCACTCTCGAGCAGTCCCGAACCACGTGGATAGTTGTCTCTTCCTACCCACATAAGCAGAGAAATGACATCTGCTATCCATGGCAATATGCTAGGCCACTCGCTGTTGATTCGTCAGGAGTTTTCATTTAGCTACGAGCCAAAGGAACGGCCTAATGCACTGTAGGCCTGCCCATTTCTAGATAATCTCTCATAGCTTGTCTCTGGCGTCCGTGGGGCATCCTTCAATAAAGGCATAAGCTGACGCCACTGTGAACCCTCCGTGGTTGGTTGGTTCCCACATCAATCTGTCCTCTCCCAAATTCAAGACTATAGGGCAAAAATTTGCAAGTTCTAGACAAACCATGGACGGAAGGTATTATTGGAACTCATGCCAAAGCCAACTGCCCCTTTCATTCATAAGGTCCGCGATCGTAGCAAACCGAAGATTATCTGAAACTTGAGAGGAAGCCATATGTATAAGGGGTCCCCATCCATCCACCCAGTTGTCCAGCCAAAATAAAATGCGCCTCCCATTACCCATGGTCCATTTGATACCTTGCCGAACAAATTGCCAGGATGCCAAAATCTCCTTCCATATGACTGAAGTCCTATCCTAGAGATCGTGTGGGGTAGATGAGTAGTATTGAGTCTATATTTATCCCGTAGAATCTGGACCCAAAGAGCGGTCGGTTTAGTGAGCAGGGTCCACCCTAATTTAGCCAGTAACGCATCATTTGTAGACCGAATACGTCTAATTCCCAGCCCCCTGCAGCTTTAGGCTTACATTCCAGTTGACAAGATGCATTTTACGGTGTTCATTCAATGATGCCCATATAAAATCGCACATGATTTTTTTTAGGTCGTTGCACAATTGTCGAGGGAGATGAACCGTTTGCATCGTGAAAATCAACAACGCAAAAAGGACTACCTGGGTTAAAGTAACCCAGCCGACTAGAGACAACATCCTACAACTCCAACCTGCAAATTTCTTCTGAGCATTATCGAGGATGTGTTGATATGTATGCCTGGTCATCCGCTTGTGAATCAAGGGGACCCCTAAATACTTGCCCAGATTATTCGTACAGTGAGCCTGAAGCCCGTGGCTGAGGCGCCTCACTGTTTCTCTAGAAATGTTCTTAAAGAAAAAAAAAAGTTGAGTTTTGGCTATGCTTACTTTTTGCTCGAAAGCTCTGCAAAATGTCTCCAAGGTTCTAGCTATAACCTGCATCTGCATATCCTCTGCTTCTGCAAAGAACACGAGGTCATCTGCAAAGAATAGGTGGGATATGGGAGGTCCCGTTCGACTCAACTTTATCAGTTTCCAATCCCCCCGTCCCACCTCCGTCAAAATGAGATGACCTAGTCGCTCCATACAAAGGACAAAAAGATATGACGAGAGGAGGTCTATTTGCTTGATACCTCGCGAAGGCCCAAAAGGCTCAGAGACTGTTCCTTGCCTGCCAACATCCAGAGAAGTAGTCATAACACACTTCATAATGACCAAAATTAAATTCTCTAGGAACCCAATATCCATCAGTGTCTCCTGAATAAACTGCAGCGAAGTCGATCATAGGCTTTTTCTAGTTCCACTTTCATGGCCAGTAATCAGGTTTTACCAATCTTCTTCCTCATCGAGTGGATAACCTCTTGGGAAATAATAATATTATCTGTGATATGCCTACTCAGAATGAAACTGCATTTGTTCGCCATTGTTAGGTGGTCCATGTGGGCTTTCAAACGATTCACAATGACTTTAGAGATAATCTTATAGCGCACACTGGACAGGCTAATCGGCTGAAATTGAGAAATTTGAGTCAGAGATGGGGTTTTAAGGATTACGATCAGAAGCATTTGATTTAAATCCTATTCCCATCGTTCCATCCATAAAACTTTCTGTATGAAAGTCACAACAGTCAGCCCTACCTTCTCCCATTGGTTCTAGTAAAAAACTGCATTAAACCCATCAACTCTGGGGGCTTTGTTGGGATTCGTATCAAAAACCACACGCCTGACTTAATTTTCCTGGACTAAAAGAGTAAGCCCCCAGACCTGCAACTTTGGAAGGTGCAGGAAGGCACCTGAGATTGGAAACTGCGAGGTTGGCCCTTCTTAAAGATTGTAAATGTAGTGCCCCCTTCCCGTAGAGTACCTACCGGAACGCCCGCAGGTCATT
>JANVCL010000006.1:15955292-15968655 GCA_026546855.1 Erythroxylum incrassatum
TATACCTTGAAAAAGGTTATGACATTTTGAATTGAATTATGAGCATGATTATGTTATGCCTTGTATTATGGCATTTTTATTAATGGAAAGCAGAAAAAGCATAAAAATATGAAATTTGTGATTGACTAAACTAAGCATAAATTTGTTTGTGGTTGGGCAAGAGAGTAACATTTAGTTGTCACGTGCACGTTGACGTATAGCCTCCTTTCGGTTGCCCGCTTGAGGCCACGAGATCCTGAGAAATCAGACTCGTTTTGTTTATGACTTAAACTTCGGTTTATCTATTTTGCTCTATGGAACTTTCGAGCCATTTATATGTGCATTTGCATTTTGATATGTCAAGTTATAATGCAAGATTGAGTGTTATGTTTTGATGATTAATTACACTTATGTTGAACTATGAGTTGCGAATTTGAATTGTGAATGATTGATTTGCTAGCCCGATGAGATTTCAATGTATATGACTATATGAAGCATATGTATGTTTGATTGTGTGGCTCATCGCCAATGCCTATAAATATATTAGCCACTGAGCTGTGTAGCTCAACCCATCATTTTGCCTCCTCAGGTGCAGAATGAGAAGATTAACGATCCTAGCAAGGCAATTGGACACCTCCGAGATAGTTGCTTTTGTACTAAGCTAGTTCGAACACTTTTGTATAGCTTGTTAAGCATGCCAAACATTGAGAATCCATTTGTATTTTTTTTTTAAGTTTGTGATATGTATATTGATATGTAAATAAAGCTTGTTCAAGTATTTATTTTGCTTAGTAATGAGAGTGAAATTGAGGATTTCCTTTTGTATATGAATATGTCTTTTTAAATGTTGAGTATGATGAGTGTGGAAGTGGAATGTTTGTATGCATATGCTTCTTCGTTGAGATTGCTAATTGTTGTTCGTTTTAGAATAGGATGTTAGAGATTGGAAAGGTTTTATGGGATCACTCATTTGAGGTGGGATTCAAAAGTTTAACAAAAATTATTTTGTGGTTGAATTGATAAGAATAGATATTGCATTTTGCAAGTTCATAGGTGTGGAAATTATGTTTTGAAATCAAGGGAAAAACCGTATCAATATAGGTCGTATTAGACAAAGTAGTCTTCTTGAAAGTTGTATTTTATCCTCTTATCTTTCCAACGCTATAAAGTATGTAAATTTTGGGTATTGGAGTTGAGAGATATGAGCATTGTAAGTGATGATACTGCATAGGAAGTATGAACATGACAGCTATGGAGAATGATGAGAGTTTGTGTATGTTATGAGTCACTTGAGTTGAAGTTACTTGGAGTTTAATGCACTCAAATTGGTAATTGAATGTTTAAGGAGTGATATTACATTAGAAGAAGTGAATTTTGAGATGTTTTTAGTAGTTAAATGGATTTGAAGTGGTTTTTGGCACTAGAAAGGTGGTATTGGAGAAGAGTATGAGGAAAGGGGATGTTAGGATGAGTTTAGGATCCTTTGGAGGGGTCTTAGAGGGTGAAAATTTCGTTTCACTCGAAAGTTACACGGCCTGCCCGTGTAAAATCATACAGGCCATGTGTTTCTAGCGCAGGAGCACAATTAGACCCCAAAGTTATACGGTCTGCCCGTGTTGGTTTACATGGCCCATGTTTTGACCCTCCAAATGACATAATTTCACTTCAAGTCTTCACAAAAGTTGTAGATCTAAAAGTCCTCTTTTAAACCGTCCAAACACGAAGTTAATCCGACACCTGTAGTGAGAGTTATGGCAATTGCGCCAAGGCATGTATAATATGAGTAAGGACATGAACATGTTGGATTTGTTTGGTCATAACTTCTTCGTCCGACCTCCGATTGAGGTGATTTTTGAAGCGAAAGATTCCTAACCTGTTTTTCTACCTTTCCACAAAAATTGATAGCCTTTAGTGTTAAATTTCAAAAGATTGATAAAAAGAAAGTGAGGGTTCATTGGAATGACCCTACAAGGAAACCCGTTTATGCTTTTTGACTCCGGATCGATAATTGGGCTTCGAAAACGAGGCCCAACACATAGGCTTTGGTGCTGTACTAATGCAAGGAGGTAAGCCTATAGCCTATTTTTCTGAAAAATTGAATAGTGTGTGTTTGAACTATCCAACTTATGATAAAGAACTTTATGTTGTCATTAGGGCTTTGGAAACCTGGCAACACCACTTGATGCCTAAAGAGTTTGTCATCCATACTAATCATAAATCTCTTAAATATTTGCATGGTCAAAACAAGCTTAATAAACAACATGCTAAGTGAAATGTTTTTCTTAAATCTTTTCCTTATGTCATTAAGTACAAAAAGGGTAAAGAAAATGTTGTTGTTGATGCATTGTCACATAGGCATGGGTTGCCTGTTACTTTGGACACTAAGTTATTAGGATTTGAATATTTGAAAGATTTATATGAATATGATCTTGATTTCTCAAGTGTTTATACTACATGTGAGTCTGATGCGGTTAATAAGTTCTATAGACATAATGGGTTTTCATATAAAGGGGACAAATTTTGTGTACCTAATTGCTAACTTTTGGTACGTGAAGCTCATAGTGGTGATTTTATGGGTCATTTTTGTATTCTTAAAACACTTGATGTGTTGCAAGAACATTTTCATTGGCTTAATATGAAAAAAGCTGTTGAAAGAATTTATGAAAAGTGTATTGAGTGCAAAATGGCTAAATCAACATTTAAACCATATAGACTATACACACCACTTCTATTCCCTCATTCCCTTGGGTTGGTATTTCTATAGATTTGTGCTGGGATTACCAAGATCTCAATGACGGAATAATTTTGTATTTGTTATAGTTGATCATTTATCCAAAATGGCACATTTTATTGCTTGTAGGAAAATTTATAATGCTTTACATATGGCTAATTTATTCTTTCGACAAATTGTTAGATTGCATGATATTCCTCAAAGCGTTGTGTCTGATAGAGATGTAAAATTCTTAAGCTAATTTTGGAAAACTCTTTGGGGGAAAACTAGGAACTAAATTGTTGTTTTCTACTACTACTCATTCTCAAACTGATGGTCAAATTGAAGTTATAAATAGGACGCTTGGTATCTTATTGCGTGCCATAATCAAATGGAATTTGAAAAGTTGGGAGTCTTGTTTACCTATATTTGAATTTACTTATAATCGTACAATTCACACTACTACCAACTATTCTCTGTTTAAAGTTGTTTATGTTTTCAATCCACTAACCCCTTTGGACTTGTCTCCATTACTTGTTTTTGAGTTTTTAAATGTAGATGGAGCCAAGAAAGCTGAATTTGTCCAAAAGGTGCATGCCAAAGTGTGTGAAACCATCGAGCGCATAATTGAGCACTATGTACAAAACGTCAACAAGGGAAAAAAAGAGGTCATTTTTTAGCCTAACAATTGGGTCTGGGTTCTTACGAGCAAAGAAAGATTTCCTAAATCCCAGAGGCCAAAGCTCCATCCTAGGGGCGATGACCCTTTCCAAGTTTTAGCTAGGCTAAACAATAACGCCTACAAACTTGATCTTCCACGTGATTATGGTGTTAGTGCAACTTTTAACGTATTTGATCTCTCTCTTTGAATTTGATGCAGAACTATTGGATTAGACGATCAATTCTTTTGAGGAAGGGGGAATGATATGGATCAAAGGGCTAGTGACGTGGCATCTCAAGTGGGGTTGATGGTTTGAGTACTCGGGATAAGAGCTCGAGGTCTTCAACTCAAATTCCACCACCAACTTTCAAAATAGTTCCCCTTGTGGGTATTGTTGGGGCTATGACATGGGCTAGGACCAAAAGGATGCAAAAGACTTTGAATAATTTAATTGAAGAAGCTCATTCTTAAGCTCAAGTCTAAGTTGCTTCAATTAAAGAATCCAAGCAAGTCCACTTAATAAGTTTTGGAGAAGTTGGGCCAACCCAATTTGACAAATAAGGCCCATGGCCAAATTTTAGTATTAGTAGATTTTCTTTTTTGTAAGAAACAATTGACCAAATCTTATAAAGTCTCTTGTTTTTGAAATGTTAGTTTCCTAGTAGGTTAAGTAATAAGATTAGTAGGTTTCCTTGACCAAATCCTATAAAGTCTCTTGTTTCTTAAAAATTAAATTCGTAATAGATTAAGTAATTATAGGTTTGAGATAACTCCCTTTTCTTAATTTTTGGTGAACCCCTCTCCTATATACCGGGAGGTTCAACTATCACTAAGGGAAGTAATTTTATGATATTATTTTGTGAGGTCTATTGGTCTTATTATTCTTGTTGAATAATTAAAATGCATTGCACAATTTTCAAGCTTTGAATGAAACTTATCTAATTTTGTTTCATCAATTAATGGCGCCTTTATTTGTTGCTCTTCTTCTAATCTTGTGTCATTCGATTCATAATTTGCTTGAATTGAGTTATGCATGTTCTTGAGGGTTGAGTTACAAATCTCTTAAAACAAACTTTGTTCTTCTCTTCTTATACAAATATTCCTCTGGGTTAATGATTAAGTGGTGAATCAAGAAAAGTCTTGGATAAGCTTTTATATTCCATAATTTTCATATCAAGTACAAAATAAATAAATGAAAACTCAGATATTTAACCTATATATAATTTAAATCAATGACATAATCCAAATTAAATTCTTTAAATGAATGTGTTTGATGGAAATTATATGACATCATAATTTTAACTGGCAACCAAATAAAAGAATCAATTGTACGATGTAACCAGCATGTCATTGCATTTCTTATTATTTTGTACCAAAAGCTTATTGTCTGAGGTGAGGCACATCTGATGAATTAGGAATATTCAACAAAGAAACAGAAAAATCAGGAAAGAAAAAGGTTATTTTTCACAAAAACGAGGAAGACACGAGCAAGCATGCATTAACCAGTTTAATCGGCTGACGGCTGCCATGAAGCAAACCATATGGAATCAACATCAAATGTAGCATGTGACACAATGCATCAGTTAGCACCGAAACTACAAATGTGACAGATCATTTCGCAGTACAAAAATTCAAGTATGATCGGAGAACATTTCACATACGTCCTGCATTCTCTTCACCAACTTTCAACTTTCAGATGTTTATTTAGCATTGTCTTATCTCATTCTTTGTAGCTTGAACATAGAACTACAAAACATTGGGATCGGTAGAGCTCAGGCAGGCTGCAACTAGTAATTTTTCCAAATCTTGGATGTCTAACCCCGATAACAGTAAATGTCAATTAAAATAACATAAACTGCAAAAATGTATAACGAATACTAAATTCATGTACAACGAAGATGTCTTACGGCAACTTGTAAGGTTGGTCAAGTTTTCACATTCCAGAAACAAAAATTTTGAACTTTAATTTAAAAAAAAGGGCAGACATACGACCACAAGGTCTACATGCAGTTGATTTATGAGAGCAATTATTTCTGAAAAACATTAATTGTTTAAGACATAAAAAAATGCATCAAACCGCAAATTAAATTGGGTTTTGAAATATGCAGACAAATTTCCATCAACTGGGGAAAGAAAACAAAATAGAAACAAACAAGAGATACCTTCAGTCTCTATATGACACCTGTCTTTTCTTTAATCTCATCATAGTATTCTGTCTTTTCGGGAAAGGGTTTCTGTGCTGGTTCAAACTTTTCTCTTATTCCAATGCCTAATGGCGCTCAAAGCTTAAATCAGACAAGCATAATTACTTGACGATCAACAGCACCCTGTCACTAAGTATCCCAAAATAAAAGCAGCAATAGAATCTGAGCAGTTACTTTCTCTCGCTTTCAACCTTTGAAATTGTAAATGTACCAAGTTTAAAACATAATTAAATCCCTTGTGCACATGATACCTTTTAGGTCTTGCCCATCACTCCCTACTTTGTATCAGGAACTACTCTCTCGCTCAGAAATTTAGGAGGACATAGTTATAAAACATCTTAATTTTACTATTGCAACTGGATAGTGTTTAACTTAAAATATCCTAAACATAAATAAAATACGTTCACCAATTAAATGGTTGCCTTGTTAATCCCAAATAATTATCTAAAACAGACCCATTCCCAATGCATCACACCTCCATGTACGATCAGTTCCTCAGTCAGGACGTCGCCACATTTGTCATTGTAAAAAAAAAAAAAAAACAAATGAAAGGACACAAAACAAGCTTCCTCTTCACACATGCCCCATTGTATCAATCAAATGATAAAATTCAGTTCATACATTAAGCTCTCATGACCAGAAATTGCCAGATCTTTAGGGTTGGTATATACATCTTTAGGCAACCAATCGTAGCAACAGAGTTCACGCCTATGGTGCTCCTGTAATATTTTAGCTGCACCACCGAGCACCCAGGTGGGCAGAGTAGAACTCACAATCAGGAATAAGTGATCTGTGTATCTTTTTTTTTTCCTTCCTCTCTTTCGATTACAATGTGCGACAACTAAAATTGCTGAACTGATATGATCCAAAATACTTCTATTTGTAGTCTTCAAGAGCATAAATATTAGAGAAGTATCTCAGAAGATCAATCTTTACCATATGTAACATGTAGATGTAATATCTGAGGCAGTCAAGAGGCAAGCTCAATCAAAATAACAAAACATAAGAAAATTCATTATCAACATGCCAATCGCAAGAGAACTATTCAAGTCTTCAAAGATTGTAAATTCATTATCAACATACAAATGGCAAGAGAACTATTCAAGCCTTCAAAGATTGTCACACTATCCATTGCTCTATAAACTAATTGTTCTAGCCTTCTAGCTTCTATACATTACTTTAGGTTATTGTTAGAACTGTTTCTTAACTATATAATATTACTCAACCTACCTAATTTGCATCTAATACTGAACTAGCTAAGTTTAAAAAATAACACCATAGCGGTCAAAAACGTATGATTTATGTTTCCAGGACTCGGGATCACATGCCCAAAGGAATTCACCAACTTATGGGTGCCTGAAATCAATTTCTTGTCCAAGGATCTCAGGATATTCTTGATAAATACGAAATTTAAACGATTGTAATGTCGGAAGATTAAAACAAAGCCAACAAATGGAACAAGGCAACATGATTTTTTTGTTTCATGAAAAACAATTAATTTTCTTTTAAGTTTTTCTGATATGGGCTGCACATAGCTGTGAAGGCATTTACAGCTGCAATTGATAATTGCAAGCTACTGCTTGCAAGTAAGTGCGATGACTCCTAAACGCAGTGCATAAAGACAAAAATACAAACTCTTGTCCATGTTAAACTAGTACTTCACTTGAAGTTAAGATAAATAACTTAATCGCAAATAACATGCGCTTAACAGTAAAGCTTCATCTCCTAGATTTTATAAACTGCCCTGTGATTATGAATAATCCATATTTCCCATGGTTTTCGGTTTCATCCTAAGGGTCTCACAAACTTCAACATTTGCATAATCGTTGACACCGCAAAGCTGTTGTATTGTGCCTTATTATCATAACCTCTCCAGTTCGCGGGAATCCTACAGAGAATGGCCGTTCAACAATTTAGGTTGATTCCATCGTTCTACAGTAAAGTTTTCTTAAATGGAACCTGATGGCAGAGAATAAAAAAGGTCAAGCGTATAATGAAGAAGGCATCACCACCTGTGAAGTTTGCATTAATCAACGCTTCCCACGATGCCCGCCACCTGACCTTGCACCAGGATAGCGAGCAAATTGCAGTCTTAAATGGACAGAATCGCGGTCATGCTCATCAAAATTATAACCTGCAAAATTGAGCGCGACGATTTTACGCTGCACAACTGACCACGCTTTTAAACGTCTGATTATGGAATCAGAAGATAGATCACAAAGGACGGCGAAATCGTTAACCTCAAGAACATAAACTCAAAATACACCAGAGAAAGTGTTATCCATTAAAAAAGATTGGAGAAATGAAGGTCCAGTACTCCTTTTACAAAATCTAAAATGTACTGTAAAGGAGGTCTAGATCAAGAGAGTAGCAAGCCTCATGGGTCAGCCTAGCCAGATAGGGATTGCTGCCACCAAATGCATATAGTAAACATACTATTTCCAAATATTAGCTATGGAGAACCTTAGAAGATGGATAAGGCAGATAAAAGGTGAGACTAAAAATCTTAGCGCTGATATAGTATCATTGGTTCCTCAGATCAAAACAAAACCCAGCAGGAAACAGATAAATATCAAAATGTTTAGGCAATGCAAGGAACAGTGCAATTTAAGATCTAGCAAGACCAAAAGAAGCAGCAAAAACTGTATATGCATACCTGCAATCGAGGTAGTTAAAATGCAACTAGATCAATCAACCGAATAATAACGAGTGGGAACAGTTTTGAACACGTTTTCCTCTGCTTATTTTAATCCTTGAATATTTATCTTTTTGTGCTTTAGTTATTAAGACATCTCATAGCCAGCTCAGCGTCAACAAGCTTATCTAAACCAATTGCTTTTCCTCACCTAATGCATCTGAACACTGAAATGTGGGTAACACCCGAACATTGAAGTGCAGGGTCCATCACCCATAAATAAGATGGAAAGGAAAGGCTGAGATGACAAATAGTCTTGATATAGGCAAAAGTTGAAGATTTCTTACAGAAGGCATGTACATTCAATGCATGCAAAAACTTACCTTGCAAGGCATCCTTGGCTGTAGCAGCATGAGCTGGACTTAAAAAGTCAACAAAACATAAGATCAATGGATCTCCCCCAGGCTGCACAGCTCAACAGCAAGTCAATTTGTGAGTATGAAAATAATAAAATATGCTTGGTTGAAATTATTTGAGAATAAAAAATGGTACTAAATGAACCCAACAAAACAACTTACCCGTCTTGATTCCTTACTAACTAGTCTAACTTCTTTGTAGCCAACAAATGGGCGAAAGATATCTGTAATCAAGTGAAGAAATAAAATAGAAAAACCAAATTCAAGAAATGCTGGGATTAATTGACCGCTAATGTAAGGATACGAGAAACTTCCCGCCGAGTGCAATCTGGAGGCAAACCCTCCACAAAGAGGGTACTTGTGGCATCAGGGGGAAGAGAAACCTCAGACCTTCCACTTCCCAATCCCAAAATCCTGTCTTTAACAGTAGGACCTGGGTCCAAGCTCCCAATACCCATGAGACGGGAATCATCAACAGGACGGGTGTGTACTCCAGTTGCAGGCCTTGTAGACTGTCCCACAGTATAAGATGGAATAGTCTGCAGCATTCAATTGATACTTAAGTTCTACTAGTATCACAAGTGAAAAATTTGGAACATAGTTTAAATACACTGATATAAATTAAGTACCGCACTGCGCAAGTAACGATCATAGGATGCTCCTATTGAATCTGAATTTCTATTAGC
This sequence comes from Erythroxylum incrassatum, assembly GCA_026546855.1. Lineage (NCBI taxonomy): Eukaryota > Viridiplantae > Streptophyta > Magnoliopsida > Malpighiales > Erythroxylaceae > Erythroxylum > Erythroxylum incrassatum. Next base: position 15,964,584 of record JANVCL010000006.1, read on the forward strand.
ACGAAGAATTACTCTATCATCATCATGGGGGTAGTAATTAGATACATCATTGCTGCTGGATAAGTCTATAAGATCCAAGAAAAATAAACCATTATGATGAGGAACATATTTCCAATGCTACAACGTAACACAGTACATCAAAAGACTCAAGTTCAACTGCATAAAAGAACTTGAGGAATAATATAATAGTTGGCTAATCCAGACTGCTATTCCCTTGGATATAAAATCAAGTGTATATAAATACCAATATAACTTGCACTGACGCATTTGAGAAACAATTTTCAGCAGTATGCATGTAAAAGTTTGCATATTACAAGTTCCGAAAACTGTTAAATCACTAGTCAACTCTAAGTACAAAAGAAAAAACAGCGCCAAATAAATTGCGTTTTCATGATTCCGCTTAAGAAATTTCATATCTTTTCCACATTGTGATCAAGTCATCCATCTAACACAAAACTTAGTGGAATAACATGACCAAGGCAATCTGACTGCACAGCAACAGAAAGTAAAGCTTTAGATTCTTGCAGTCCCTTGTGATTAAAATATTTGAACTCTTGATGATTCGAGAACATGAATAAATACAATTCAAAAGTGAACATTTTAAGCCAACTGGTTTAAGAAGATAATCGAATTCGCTTACTTTTCCGCGCATAAAAAAATATTCAAGTCATCTTCATCAATACCAATACATGCACTTCAACGCAAATTCTGACCCATATATAGGGAGGGATAACACTCATAGAGGGTGAAAAGATGACAGATATTGAACAGGGAAGAGATAACACGACGCAATTCTACAAATTCAATAATTTGAGAAAAGGAAGCCCTAAGTCTGCAACTTTCCAGAACATGTATGTGTAGGCAAAAATGAGAAAGAAGAAACATTTTTAATTGAAGCCAAAAAAAGAAAATAAAACAAAAATAATACCATAATCGGAGCGAGGGCGTTTTCCAACGACGGACTGCGGTAGTGGAGGCTGCCGTGATTCCGCGTAACGCCAAAAAGCGTCGGCCATAAATTAACAACAGAGAGAAGACAGAAGAAGAAGAAGAAGAAGAAGAAGAAGAGAAGTAATTGATTCCAAGGGTAACGAAAACTAAGAGAAGTTTGGTAGCAGAAGTTTGAAACCCCAACACAGCTTATTGTCCCAACTACAAGTGTTGTTTTTTTTTTCCCCCCTTTTCGAGAAAGAAACCAAAAAAGTAGTATATAACCTTTGTTTTTAATCAGAGGAATACAATGTAAGCTGTAAGTTTTTGCCTCGCTCGCATGGCTAATGGCTTGGAGATAACATTGTTATTCGCAATCATAAACTTTTATTTAATTCATATCATTGGCCCTCCAATCCCCAATTATGCCTTTACATTTTTCTTCTTACATATTGAATTTGTGGTAGACTTGTTTGTCTGATCTCAACGTAATAAGCTTGCAAAAATAACTATTTATAGGTACACTCCAACGGTCAATTCACTAAAACTAAAGGGTGTATAAGTATGTAAGAAGATCATTACTTATGTTTAGTGATTGTGGTAATGTGAATTCATCTTGGGCCTTCTCCAGTTTACAGACAATCTTTCTTTGAGATATAGTTGGACTCTATCTCTCCTTGGTACAATTGAATACAACCTCTACAAGGCAGCTTGGCTGATAGCAAATTAGGATTGATTGGACTTGTCGTTTCAAATACAGACCTCAAATATGTAAGACCTGTTGAGTGGGCAGTAAGACTAAGACCTTTTTTTTGGTGAATTGGAAACCAAAAAAAACAAAAGGCCTAAGGCCTAAAAAAGAAACAGAATAAGCATCATTTTGCAAAAGTTGGTCAATCCCTGGCACTGGACTCTCCCACACAAGCCACCGATGCAAAGAAGAAGAACCTTGTTTTGCCAAGAAATTAACAGACTCCCAATTCAACAAATGAATGCCTTTCCCATCCTTGAATTTCCATAGAAAATTACGACAAAACTTATTGACGGTATCACAAACACTAGTAAAAAACTAACAAATTTACATGGTATACAAAGGGATAGTAGATAAGGTAGATTGCACCAGCATTAACTGCCCAGCTTTATTTAGAAATTTTGCCTTCTAGCCTTGTAGTCGAGCTTGAATCTTATCTAAAATAGTCGTGAAATCACTTTTCTTGTTAGTGCCATTAAGAGGAAAGCCTAGATAGTTTCCCAAATCCACTGTAAAGCGTAAGTTAAACTGATGCCTCAAAGCTTCCTTGTGACGACGGGGAGCATAAGGGGAATAAAAGTTTTAGACTTCTGCTCATTAAATTTCATACCCGAGCAAGCACAAAACTGCTTTAAGTTGTTCAACACAGTCTGACACCCTTTGATAGAAGCATGGGAAAACAGGAGAACATCATTTGCGAACAAGAGGTGAGAAATGGGAGGACCATTACCTAAAACCTTGATAGGTTTCCAAAGCTTGGAGTTAACTCGACTAGAATGAGCATGGAAAGCTTCTCCATTCAAAGAACAAACAAGCAAGGTGAGAGAGGGTCTCCTTGTTGTAAACCGCATGTAGACTCAAAAGATGGGAGGTGGGAACTATTCCAAAGGATGGAGAGCCGTGAACTAGTAACACACGACATAATAAGAGAGACAATAATTGAAGGAAAACCAAATCCACTAACATCTTATTCAAGATTCTCCAATCCACTCTATCATAAGCTTTAGCCAAGTCATTCTTCATAGCTAGATAACCCTCCCTCTTTTTAGATTTTCAGATAGTATGAACTACCTCATTTACTAGGATAATATGTTCCGAAGCAGTTCTTCCTGGAATAAAACCCCTTGCATAGGAAGAATAAGACTATCTATGTTGGGTCTCGAACTTTTCTTGAAGGTCAGAACTATTAAATGAGAATTGTTAGTGATTAGTCATGAATAAAGAAAAAGGAGAATTCTTGAATTTGAAATGATATATAAGATTAAGGTAGTGAATGTAGTAAGTTGATGGTGATTGGGTTTCATGTTTATAATTTGGGTAATGAGTTATTAATGTGCTTTCCGAAAATCAAGAAAATAAAGTTTGTTTTAAATCAAGAGAATGAAATGATTTCAATTACTTCATAAATATTGCATTATTGCTTTTGAATGATTTGAGAATTTACTATATGCTTAGTATGTGAATTGTGTATGGATGATATGAGTTGAGTTGGAATTAGATGCGTTTGAACGAACTTTGAATGTGAACTGTCGTTAATATATATATAAGTGAGATACTGTGGAAAACAAAGATAGAATTTGTGGTGAATGATAAGATGTTATTAAATATGAGAAGCCATATAAATTGAGGTTGAGTGTTGGATGAATTCCAATGGGAATTTAAATTGTTTTGAATGATGTTGTAGTAGAGAAAGTGAAGTTGGGATAAACTGTAAGTTTTGCATGAGGATAAAAAGGTGTATGCTGATTTCCAAGGAAAAACTGTATCGGTCTAGGTAGAATTAGCCAAAGTTTCCTTCATGAAAGTTGTAGTTTATCTTCCTAGATTTTTAATGCTATAAATTATGACATTTTTCGATATCGGGGCTAGAAGTTATGATTATTTGAAGTCTTGATGTTGTTTAGGATGGACTTTTGGGGATAGAAACTTTGAGTGACATTTTAACCCTCATAAAGTTAGAAATTGTCCTTAGGGTATTCATGACAGTTGTAGATTATCTTTTTATCTTTCCATTGGTATAAAGTATGACATTTTTGGACAATGGAGTGAAAAGTTATGATGATTATAAGTTCTGCTACTGTTTAGGATGAGCTAGTTGACCAGTCACTTTTGCATGAACTTTTGACTCCTTTAGAGACCTAATTCGTTTTTAAGTCCTTCATGGAAGTTGTAGAGCATTCTTTTACCTTTAAATTTATACCAAGTTTGCAAATTTTAGAGTTCTAGGTAAAAAGTTATGAATTTTAGAAGTTAGGAGATCGAGTTTGCAAAAAGGGTGAGCACCCGCGTGCGCTCGTACGCATGCGCGGCCGATTTTTTGAATTTTTCTCTTGATTCAACCTCTCTCCATTCTCTTGGCCATAAATTTTTCGTCTGACCTCCGATTGATCT
>JANVCL010000006.1:15980461-15992618 GCA_026546855.1 Erythroxylum incrassatum
GAATGTAAATCACATTACATAAACGAAATACATGCATATATGAAAGGAATACCTCATAATATATTATTAACAAATCATAATATTAATACATGAATCACATATGTCCATTGGCCTAGGGCACACTACTAACATATTAGTCTTGGACGACCCTAGGGTTAACTACTCTCTCTCGAGTCATAAACAATAGCCATAAATTATAAAACCTGATCAGATTATGGAAAATTGCAATTTCTCAATTCACAATTTATCCAACCCCTAATTAGATATGAAGTTTTCCAATAGACTCCTAGGAACTTATCTGAGATCTCTCTTCAAACAATTATTGATTTGAATGATTTCTCTTTCTTATTAAATCACCTAACTATCATTAGCCCAATTTAATTATTTTTCATTCAATTCACACTCTCAGTCCATCACCGAATTGTGTAAGTGTAGAATCAATCATAATGAATCCAAATAACATAAGCACTTAACTTTTTATTGAATCAAAGATAAAAACAACCCAATGTGAGTTTATCCATTTCTCAACATTCGTAAAATCCAATCTCAACAGCTATCCCAATTCTATACATAAGTAAAATTGAAATACACCGAAAACTAGATCTGAACAGATGACGGAGGCAGCAACATCAGGAAACCTCCTGTTTTAGGAAGTACTTCGCATCGACTTCTTCTTTGCGTCTCTCTTCCTTGGTCTCTTTCTCAATCTCTCAATGAACTCTTTCTAGGGTTTCCTGATGGGGGCTGATGCAAGAAGCTCCTTCTTTCTGTTCTTCTTGTCACCATCGTGGCCTGTTGTGCCATGATCATGGGTCATGCCTTAGGCTTCTGTCGCGATTGTGGCCTATTGTGCCACAATTTTGGGTCGTTGTTTTGGCCTGAATGTCTCCGAAACTTCTCCTTTCTTTGATGTTGACCTTGAAACACTAACAAACACATCAAGGTATATCAAAAACATCATATTTAAGCTCAAAGGATTGTTCTAACCCATAAAAAGCTTTAAAACACAATTAAATCACAAACTAACACAATTATACCCTAAACACATACTAAACAATTGATCAAACGACTAACTACATATCAAACTATGCCCCAAAATACGATGCATTTCAGACCTATCAATATCCCTACACTTAAACGTTTGTTTGTCCTTAAGCAAACAAATCAACAAACAACACAAAGCATAAAACACAAAACACACAATGCAACAAATGAGGCAATGGCTTCAACTTCACAAAATAATTTAACTTTAAACACAATCATTCAAGCTGTTCCAAATTATTAACATGCGAAATTCGCGTCTACATACCTTGGACTCAATAAACAACTAATCAAAATTTTAATGTTGAGTTTATTCACCCCTATCACTTGCACACATGCATTGATAATCATTCGGTCAAAACAAAAGTGCAGCTATTCCTCAGTAGGTTTTTCATGAAAAATCAAGCTACTAACAAGTTTGGTATGTTTTTATTTAAAAACATTCTTTTTGTTGATTTTTATTTAAGGACATGAACCTAGTCTTTTACGCTGAGGAAAACATTTGTGGTTAATGTTGATCCAGTTACTCAACTAAGTCATGTTGTTATTAAGCTACATGTTGGAATGTCATTATAGCCTTTTTACACGAAGGCACATATTTGTGAAGCGTTTCGATCTGATTATTTAGCTACATTACATTCTCAACTGGCTACTAGCTTTATTCATAACCCGAAGGTTAGTAGAATAGTTATTTTAGTTAAAATTATACAAAAAAAATTAACACAAAATTTTGCCTACCTTATTGCTTTAGCTAATCATTCTCATGAAAATGTACTAATAATGCCACTTATTTGATTGACCTAAAATTATAAAGGAGTATAGCAAATTCCTATGGTGAATGGACTAGCATCGCATCCTAATTAACTAGCATATTTAGCCCTAAGTAACTTAGTTTACTTAAAAGACTATTTTTAAGGCTAAATCTATCCTGATAAGTCCTAGCCATTGACGCATTCACACAATTTACACCATGCAACCTAAACAAACTATCATACAATATGTGAAATTAACACTCAAGGTAACAACACACAACCCTTCCCATACTTGAACAACAAATTGTCCTCAATGTGAAAAGGGTACACAAACACGCTAGGGGGAAATAAAACACACTATACAAAAACACAAGGAGAAAATAATAACAAAAAGAAAAAGGGTTAGAACACAAAACCGATTATCGTGATGGAGATGGTGATGGCGATAGTGTTGAGACCAAATTCGCTTGACAACGAGAGTGTTTCCCTATCTTATAAGTGATTCAATATAGCAAAATAATTAGCAATCCAAATCATTCAAAACTTATTTAATAATTTAAAACAAACCTAACTACATAATAATTTTAATCTGACTATTAAACGTGTTAATTTATGGTCATTAGCTTGACCTTCATTCTTTAAAACTCAGCCATGATCAATTATGAGTGGCTTGCTTCCCCCCATGATGCTCAATTTTAGTTTTGTAGCCTGTAAGTAAGCTACAAATTGCAAAATGATCATAAGGACAATATTGATAAAATTATGAAAACCAATTAAGCTTAATAATGTCCTTTTTCGAGTAAACTATCATCAAACAAGGACTAATAAAATTTCCTGAATCTTCCATCGAATCCAACAGTCTATCCTGTAAGAAGGTGAGTTGCTCTCTTTCTTCCTTAATCACCTTCGTCTCCTCTGCTTCTTCTGCTTCACGAATAGAGCCTTTCATATCTTCTTCAAACTCGATCTCTATTGTCATTTGTTCTTCATCCTTTTGTTCTTTAAAAGATTCGAACACATCAATTATCTTGAATGAGCTACTCTCCTTCAGATTCTTTAATACATCATTCATGTTGAATGTCACTTGGTCATCATTAATCCGAAGGCTAAGGTTCTTTTCATGGACATCTACCAATGATTTTTTGATGTTCACACATGGTGTATTAAGAGCTGATGACTAATAGGGAGGGTTGGTATTCTTTTCTTCATCCTCTTTCTTCATCTCTTGGTCTTTAATAAGGTGGGGTTCAGTTTAGTTTTCCAATGATCCTTCCGGCTCTCCCTCATTATTAGGCATGATAGCATCATATCACTCTCTTTGATGTATTTCCATATTACTTAGAGAGTCTTCAACACTTCTCTTACAAAATTCACTAGAAAGTTGTCTCACTCGAATCTCTAGGTTGTGAATAGATAAGGCATGATTTTTCGTTACTTGCTTAATTTGCTCTTTTAGTCTGTTCTAGCCCTCTTCCATGTCCATGAGCTTATCCAAGATCTTGTCCAATTTAGTATCCCATAAATTGGACTCGTCTTGCTGAAGTCATAATAGGTCTTGACGTCCTAAATAAGTCCCTACATTGTTGGACCAATAGAAATCGAGGTGGTTCTGCCACCCTAGAGTGTATTTGTTCTAATAAGGATCGTTAGTTCCCTAACCATATTGTGCCTCATTATAGTTCATAAAAGTTCCTTTCTCCCTATAATATCTATCTTACATCATCGTTCTTTTCATTTCTTCTTGGCATCTAGCTCTTCAGATGTCTCATTTCTCATTCTAAGATATATAAAATTTAGAAACATGAAATGAAATGAGTGTTTTTGTATATGAATTGTGTTATAGATGTTTTGTGCCTTAAGGAAAAATTTATGAGAAAAGATTTGAGGACTTTGATATTTGAGTAAATTTGTATGGATTATGAGAGTAAAGAGAACAAGTTGATTGAAATGAAGTTGAAATTAAGAAATAAAGAGTGAAAGTGTGAAAAGTTGTTAAATTAGAAAAGTTTGACTTTTTGGAGTAGAGAGTTGACTTTTTGATTTGGTTAGAATTTGAGAAAATGCTCTTCATGAAAATTGTAGCTTTTGTTGGAAGCTTTCTGTCACTATAAAGAATGAAATTTTTCGATATCGGGAGAAAAAGTGTAAAAATTTGTGGAATTAAGGAAAGTTTGACTTTTTGGGGATAAAAGTTGGGAATATAAGCTACAACTTTCATTAAAGCCACTTTCTCCAATTCAGACTAAATCCATACGACGAGTGGCCTCAAAACCTAGTACACGCAAACTTTCCCTTAAGATCATTTTCCAAAAACAAAGTAAAATAACCTTATCTTTGGAAAATCATAACACTCAATCCCGACATCAAAAAATAGCATACTTTATGGCCACAGAAAGCTTTCGACAAACACTACAAGTTTCATGTAGACCATTTTCTCAAATTTTGCTTAAAACAAAAAGTCAACTTTTATCCCCAAAAAGTCAAACTTTTCATAATTCCACAAATTTTTACACTTTTTCTCCCGATATCGAAAAATTTCATTCTTTATAGTGACAGAAAGCCTCCAACAAAAGCTACAATTTTCAGGAAGAGCATTTTCTCAAATTCTAACCAAATCAAAAAGTCAACTCTCTAATCCAAAAAGTCAAACTTTTCTAATTTAACAACTTTTCACACTTTCACTCTCTATTTCTTAATTTCAACTTCATTTCAATCAACTTGTTCTCTTTACTCTCATAATCTATACAAATTTACTCAAATATCAAAGTCCTCAAATCTTTTCTCATAAATTTTTCCTTAAGGCACAAAGCATTTATAACACAATTCATATACAAAAACACTCATTTCATTTCATTTTAATATTTCTAATTTTCACTAAAAATTCGGGGTCCAATGTTACTAATATTCAAGGTTTAAAATATCACATAGGTTAGAAGGAAACTAAAATTAGGTTGTTAGAGGTGCAAGTGAGAAGGAAGTTTTCATCCCAAATTGTTGTCAACCTAAACAAAAATATGAATACAATAATGTTGAGAATTGGAGAGAGGGTTGAGGAAACAAAAAGGGTAAATCTTAAGGTACACAAAGAAATTGTAAAAAAGAAAAAATTGATAGTAAACCCAAACATAAATTCCCTCATTTTAAATATAAATCAGTTCCTCTTTTTCCTAGCATATTGCCAAAGCCAAAGAAAGAAGAGAAAGATACATATAATTTTGAGATGTTTAAGAGTGTGGAAGTCAATATGCCCCTACTGGATGCCATTAAGAAAATACCAAGGTGTGAAAAATTTCTTAATAGTTTATATATTAATAAGAGAAAACTAAATAGTGATGAGAAGATAAGGATGGGTAATAATGTCTCAGTAGTTTTTAAATAAAATATTCCTCCAAAGTACAAGGATTTAGGTACGTTTGCCATTCTTTGTAAGTAGGCAACATCACTATTGAGAGATAAGATAGATTTAAGAGATTCCATTGATGATATGTTATTATCTATGCATGCTTCACTAAATTTAGAACCTTTAAATGAAATTGTTGTTAATATAAACTTAGTTGATCATACTATTGTGTACCCTATAGGGGTGGTTAAGAATGATGTTTCCTACCTTTACCCAACTCCTATTCTTTTGGGAAGGCCATTCCTAAATATAATTTATACCAAAATAGATGTGCGTAATGGTACTCCCATAATACGGTTTAATATTGAAGTAACTCATTTTAGTATCGTTGAAGCCATAAGGCATCCTAATGATGTCTATTATGTTTTTTTCATTTATTCTATTAATTTTATTAATTTGAAAGTTTAGGAGATTTTTAAAATGGATGGTGACGATGAGTGAGAGGTTGCTGTCAACAAATATGTTGATTTGGAGATAAAAGGAAAAATGGAATCAAGTGAATAACTAAAGGAGCATGTGAAAATTTTATACTCCTAAAAAAAATTAAGGAACACATGAAATTTCTTTCATAAAGCTACCTAATTCTCACACATCATTATCACCTTTTTGATTTTACAGCCCCTATCCTATAGTTAAAGCCATCGAGTCATTTAAAGCACATTACTTAGGAGAGAAAGAGACATTATCAATAACCATTGCTAACAATTTAACATCTAACTAAAAAGAGAAGTTTATTTAAGGTCTAAAGATAGAAAGAAGATAATTGGTTGGACTTTGAATAAGTCCATCCATATGTATGCATATAATTCTTTCAGAAGAAAATGCTAAACTAATAAGGGAAGTCTAAAAAAGGTCAGATACCACAAAGATGGAGGTAAATTCTTAAAGATTTTAGATGTTAGACTAATTTATACTATCTCGGATAGTAAGTGGTAAACCCAGTTGAAGTAGTCCTTAAGAAATATGGTGTTCTAGTGGTAAAAAATCAAAACAATAAATGATTACTACATATATACAAATCAACTAATGTGTTTCTATCAATTACAAGAAGTTGAATTCAAAAACTAAAAAGAAATGTGTCTCACTTCGTTTTATGGAATTAATGCTTAAATGACTAGTTGACCATACCTACTATTGTTTTCTTGATAGTTATAACTAGATTAAGATAACACTGAAAGATCGAGAGAAGATCACCTTAACATGCTCATTCAACACTTTTGCATATTGAAGTTGGCTTTTTGAGCTCTATTTATATTCCAATAATTTATGGTTAGTATTTTTTAATGTATTGATTCAACCATAAAGATCTTTATGGACAAATTTTAGTGTTTATGAAGAATGATTTGATGGATATTTATATAACCTTACACTAGTTTTAGATAGATGTATGTAACCTAAACTTCTCTTAAACCAGAAAATATGTAATTTTATAGTAAAATAAGGTATTGTTTTAGGAAATATTCTTTCTTCTAATGAAATATGTGTTTTTTTAAATAAAGAGGATTATATTAATTAGAAAGATTGAAAAATTACATTAAAACAAGTTACATGGGAACAACCCACTTAGGGAAAACCAAACCCAAACACTCGAGGATCAAGAAAAGTATTGTAAGTGAAAAAAATCTCCTATGCATACGCGTATAACATCCGAGAAACTAAAACCCAAAAGTTTACAACGAACATGCACTTCCATTTAATCAAAGGTCTTTGGAAACTTCTCTTCGCCTCTGATGAAGGCTCAATATGTGACCCTCTGTAAGCTACAAAAGATAAATCCTTAGGGTAAATAAAAAACATGCAAGTCTCAGCAACAGTAAAAGGGTTGTCTTTTGTCATTATAAAGTTGTTGTCTTCGTGAAGAAAATCGGAGTTCTCAGACAACCCTTACCTTACGTCTACGTTTTCAGTTGAAAGTTTCCTTCTTGAGGAGGTCACAACTCTTTTCACCTGCTTCTTTAAACCCAGCTTTTTGCACAAATGGGTATTCTAGTGATTCTTTACCTGATTGTCTATTCTTCTTGGAAATCTGCCGGATATAGTACTCAGTTTTACTGTAAGATATAGTATTGAGTTTATGTCTTGAAGATAATTGTGTTTTCTATTTACAACATTCTCGATATCTTTGTAGTTTGCAGGAAGAGTTTTGGAGGGAAAAGAGCTTGAAGAGTTAAGTATGGACGAAGACAGTTGTGGTGGAAAAATATCTGTTTGTGTTTTTAAAAAAGAGTTACGGTAGAATAAGAATATTAGAAGAGGAAGTAGTATTTTAATAAAAGTGGTGTTGAAGAGTTAAAAAGAAAGGTTAAATTGGACAGTATAATTTTTAGATTAAATTCCTGAGGAAAATAATCTAAGTACCAAGGAGGGTGTTGGTATTTAGAATCCTAGGAAAGTGCTACTATTTTCCCTAAATTAGAAAACTTTTTACTTTCCTAACTACTCAAAAAAATGAACCAAACGTAATAATTTAAATTTTAGGAAAAAGATTACTTTCCTCCAGCAACAATCCGTGCCAACCAAATGGGGCCTAATGTCTTTCCTCCCTGGGACAACCATTCTCTGTATAGCTTATTACTAAGCTTATTTGGGGATGATTAATACATTTATAGGAGTCTTAAATAGAGACATTTATAGGAGTCTTAAATAGAGTTGTTAGGAGGATAGTTAGGAAGAAGATGAAGCTCATTACTAAACTCATATTAATAATAATCTTTGATGAGTCAGCTAGCGTTAGCAATTCTATTAAAGAAATTCCAAATTTGGACTTATATTAAGACTCTAATTAAAGGACTACATCCAATATAGTTGTCAAACTAGGGAGTAGTTGTTTTACCAACCCTAGTCTTAAAGGTAATTCCAACTTCCATACTTAAGCTTTAGGAGTTGGGATAGAAATTAAGGTGGGAAGTTTTAGGAGGAATTGACCATAAACTATCACCTTTAAGGAAGTAGCTGTGCATCCATTTAATCTATTACATTGAGTAGTTATTTAAACGATTTGAATCATGCAAATCATATACATATGCAGTGCTTATTAGACTTATTCAGTTATAACCTTGTTGTGATTGAGTGTCTATAATTGTCTTGTATCCATTGTTGATACTGGGCTTATTAATAATTGTCCCTTATCTATTGGAGATACCGGGATCATTTTACATAGTGAGCCTTTGACTCTTAATCACTTTCTGAGCTTTAGGCTCTTTTTCACAATCTGAGCTTTAAGCTCTTTTTTGATGGCTACTCTGATCACAACTGCCTTTATCTTTCATGCATTCATGTAATGAAATGCATTAATCATATATGATTAGTTATTCACTTTTACATATCATCGAACCTTAGTCCGGCATTCAACATTAAAGTTGAGAATCCCTTTTCTTTCATATGTGGAAGTTTAACAATCAAATCATGTATCACTTATTTCATCAAATTCATAAACAAGTAGCACTTTGATATCTTCACGTTTAGCTAACTCCTCAGACATTCATTGTCTGGACTCAGAACAATCACATTCATAATCACAAAATTCATAATATAAACAAACAAAATCATTTGGGTCTACTCATCGTATGCTGCAGATTAGCATTTGCTTCCAATTCTAGAAACGTCTGAATACGAATGTTTATCTTGCACATCCAAAATTATGTAATACACACATTGCACACACATTAATAATTGAACAATTATAAGCATTCGTTTATGCACAAATATGGAATATGTACAATACATGCTCAATGAAAATCTTAGGTATCTTTCCATTATTCTTGTCACATTATCAATCATATTTCAAAACTCACCTAAGTATAAGTTGTACTTAAGTTTACACCTCAGTAAAACTATTAGAATCAAAATTCATAATTCAATCACTCGTCATTTTATTTCTAGCATTATTAGCTCCCACAGTATCCAAATCTCTTTCACTTTTATTTAATGCCCATTACTAATTTCCTTTGAATCACAACTACAATCATATGAACCTATCCATTTCCATTATACACATATCTTTGGTACTTTGATACCAACTATTGGACCCTACTTTCGAAGCCCAACATCGGACATGGGATCATGAAGATTGGGCATGGAGGAAGACTTTGAATTTGGAAAATTAAAGGGAAAATCCCTTGGAAGCAAAGGTGGGCTTCGCCGCGGTGAACAGAGAAACTCTCTTGACCTTTCGGGTTAATTTTATTGTGGCGACAATTATAACTTCGCCGTGGCGACCTTGGAAGACTGACTACGCCACCGAGAAATCATCACGAGAACAACAAAATTTCCTTCGGGTTAATTACGCCGCGGCGAACTCTTGGCTTTGCCACGGTGAAAACCCCTGTAGTAGAACCCAAAACCCAAAACTACTTATCTTATTGACATGAAAACTTAAAATCCTTTAATCACATTCATCAATTCAACCCAAAAACCAAAAGGATATAAACCTAACCACAAACATGTTTTCAAAATCTTAATCTCATTTCCATAATCGAATACTTTGTGAAAACATAAAAAAAAATCATAGACAAAACCAAACATATATTTCATTAACATCAAAAGTTAAGAGTTTTACAAAGCTTTACTGGCATTTCAAGCCATGATACAATAAGGGAAGTTCGAGAACCAACAATGCAAAAACACTCTTGAACTAGTAAAACTTGAAATGCAGCTAAAGCATTGTGAGTACAAAAAAACTAACTTAAAAATACAAAAGTATTCCTAATTGGAGTGATTCCTTGACTCTCTTGACTACTCGATATCTTGGTCTTCATTTGAAGATGGGAAAGATAAGGGGGTGAGCTTAAAGCTCATGGGTAAAAAATTTATAATCAAGAAATAGGCAAAAATCATTTTCAAAACTCATTGCCGTTTTACATTTTCGAAACCATAGTAATTTCGCATGTAAAAATCATCAAACACTTATTTCTTAAAATTCTCAGTTTATCAAACAATTCATGTGCAATTATAAATCATGTATGCATCAAACTTGTTAACATATCATAAGCACATCAGAATGGTTTGGGTAGATCCATGAACATGACGAACTGCACATTTCCATATAATGGTCCTGTGTAATCATAAACTTGACGTACTATCACAATCCCACATAGTGATTTTGTGTAGACGTAAACATGAGGGAGTCTATGAGGGAGCTCTGTGTAACATCCTGTCCCCATATTAAGGGTTAGGATCCAAAATTTCAGTACATGGGAGCTCAAAGAGAAATTAAAACAATGAATTTTTCTTGTTCATGCATCATGTTAACATATATGCACATAAATACGGAATGTTTTCACATAAAAAATTAGTACATGCATTCATTGACAACTTCCGGGTATAATTGAATTTTAATTTTTTTATTGAAAATGAGAAGTCGGAGTAGAAAGAGTGATCATGGTATGAGTTGTGATAAGGAAAGAATTAAAAACAAGATTGGTAGTGATCTGGAAAATGTTCCCTGCGTGTGCTTCAGTCTATTAGCCATAACGTTCTCTCTAGTTGTCTAAACGAGATGATTCTTAATTTGGATTAAATTAGAAACGTATGGTTACATTTCTTATGAAGACATCGAATTTCAATTCATTCTATAAGAGCCTCAAAATTTTTCGTGAAGTGAAGAATTGGGTGCAATGTTGGTATATGAATGAAAGATTTGTCTTCGGACTTTAGGGGCAAATTTGGGATTGATATAAGTAGCTTTTAGCAAAGTTGCCTTTTGGAAAGTTGTAGATCTTTCTCTTATCTTTCCAACGGTATATAGTATGAAAAATTTGGACATCGGAGTCAAAAATTATGATCCTTATAATTGGAGACATTCTGGAGCAGAAATGAGATGGAAGAAAAGTAGACGACATAAATGAGACGGAAGAAATTAGTTGATAGAAATGAGACAGAAGAAATGAGACGATAGAAGTGAGATGGAAGAAAATTAGAAGATAGAAATGAGACAGAAGAATAGTAGATGATAGAAATGAGACGGAAGAAAAGTAGACGATAGAAATGAGATTGAAGAAAATGAGACGGAAGAAAGTGAGACGATGAAAAAGTGAGACGATACAGAAGGTAGACGATAGAATTGGCCTTTGAGGTCTTCATGAAAGTTGTAGATCTCGAAGTTCTATTTAAAATGGTTTAAAAACAAAATCAATCCAACATTGTTTATGAAAGTTATGGAGATATTACCGAAATAGGTTCATTTTGATCGAGGTCGTAAACATGACTGCTTCTTTTGGCCATAACTTATTCTCTAGACCTCCAAATGACCTGATTCTTGAACCATTGGGTTCGTAAGACTTTTCTATACTTCTAAAAAAAAGCGTAGCCATCTAAAATGAATGGAGAAATGTTGAGTGAAAAGAGAGAGACGGGTACAGTGAGTGTGTTTTTAAAGGATATGAACTGATGTTATTCCACTGAACACATTTCGATATTTTGAGGTTTTCTGGAGCTCTATTGATCGAAATTAGATGATTTTTTATTTGAAGAAAACTAGAGACATGGGGCTACAAATGGTATGAAGAAGTGGGAATCTAATTCAGTCTCTAAGATGTTTAAATTTCATATAGAAGTTATGCATAGTATACTGTTTTGAACCAAAGCAATCTAAAATTGTTTGAAGTATATCTTTTGAATCACTGAACTGAATCGAATGAATTTGGAGGCATTAGAAACTTAAGACAATGGGGGATATTTCCAGAAGAAAGTATTATATTAGAATGTTTAAGGGTACTGTTGGCAAGACACTTAAGTATAAAAGACATAAGGCATAAGTAGAAGGGTAAATGGGACAATTCTCGATCATTAAGGGCATAATTGGAAGAAGAAGTGTTGTCTTGCTTCTATATGAAGAAGAAAAACATGAATGGGAGGATAAGCAGTAGTGATTTATGAAAATGAGTAAGAAAGAGATAAGAGAGAGAAAACATGAAAAAGAAAGAGAGAGAGAAAGAAGAGAAAACAAGCTAGGGTTTTAATTTCC
>JANVCL010000006.1:15996348-16010094 GCA_026546855.1 Erythroxylum incrassatum
AACTTAGGTCTCATTAGGGTTAAGCCACAATTGTAAGACAATAGGTTTTTCACGAAACCCTAGCCGCCATCTGAGAGGAAGATCGTGCGGCGTTCGGAAAGTGTTTCAGGACGTGCTAGCACACTATAGCCGCAGCCCGGATCGTGCATGCTCGTGTGGATACCGGTAGAGGGCATTAGCGATTTGCAGTGTCTTGGAATCCAAAAAAGAAGCAATCCACCCACGAAAATAAGGTATTTTTGTTAACCCTTCGTGTTTTCGATTATACGTGATTTTATTTGTATGGTCTTTTCTGCAGCGTATTGTGAATACTCGGACCGTACGCGATCCTACAGTTTCCTGTCCCCTCTGAAAATCACCTTCTCACCATTGCCCAGGTTAAATTCTACCTCCTCGAGGCCACAATTCCAAGTATAACATCTAAGCCTTTTAGGTCTAGAGGTAGTAAATCCGCTACCAGTCTAGCACCATGAATGAAAAGCTCACAACTTCTATATACTTAATTTATTATCACATTCCTCCCTAGCAGAGGTACTAACAATCAAAGAGCTATCCAAAGGAAGCAAATTCACACCATGTAATGCCATGCTTATAGAAACAAAAGAATATGTGGAACCAGAATCAATTAGTAAATACATTGCTGAATTAAATAACTAGGCCATACCTGTAACAACTTTAGGTGTGGCTATAGCTTCCTCTCTGGTCATGGCAAATACCCTAGCTTGTGCTTGGCCCCTTAGCCTTCTTAGAGTAATAGCCTTCCTCGCAGCTCCAAAACTGCCCATCTCAGTGACTGACCTGGTTCTCACTGTTTTTGTTCTCGTTGGGGCTTGCAAATGTGACCCCTCTTAACTTGTTACTTAGGGACAGTCCCTGATCATGTGTCCTTTCTCCCTATATTGAAAACATGCTCTAAGAAACTTGAAGCACTCTCCCCTGTGAAGCTCCCCACAGTGCTCACATTGGGGGTTCATGTTCTTACTCCTCTCCACCCTACTATTGCCTCCCACAGTAGAGGATTGCATTGAAGCTGGCCTTGATTGCTAATTCTCAATAGAGGCACTACTCCCCCACCTCACTCTATGTATGGTAGCTCTTCACACCCCTCTTATGCATTGAAGCACTCACCCCTTTCTTGGAAAACTGCTTCCGGTTCTTCCTCTTCCTGCTCACTTCATTATTTATATTTTTTATTTTTGTAGCCTGGATTGCAGCATCTACCAACTGCTAGTAGTCACAGAAATTGTGGATCAAGACTTTCTCCTTGATCCCCAAATGAGACCCTCAAACTTGTGGCACTTGTCCTCCTCATTCGCCATATTGTGGGCTGCATAACGGGAAAGCTGGATGAACTTTAGCTCTTACTCACTCACATTCATGTCCCTATGTGTGAGATTCAGAAACTTCCTGGCCTTCTCTTGTATATAAACCCTCGAGAGGTACTTCTTCCTAGACACTTCCACAATACCAGAGGCATAACCTGACTATGAGGCACTGATTCTTACTAATAAAGTGCGTCCTCCTATAGCAAGCTCACTGCATAATTTAGTTTCTCCTCATCAGAGCACTTCAGCTGAAGTAGGACTCTCTCGGTCCTTTTTAACCATGGTTCGACCTCTTCCAGATTTATAATACCATTAAAATCTACAACTACTTGCGGAGCTTATCATACTGTCCATTCCTCTCTATTGGTGCTTGCATTGGAACTTGAGACCCTGGACCCATCGTGTCAGTTAAAGCCTGAGCATAGGCTTAAAAGAAATGTGGGTCCACAGGGTTTGCTTGAGGCAGTGGAAGTATCTCATGTTACACGCTAGGTGCCTCAGGATTCTGAGCAGAATGTGTCCCCACGTCCTATCGGACATGGGATTCATCCGTGCTCCCTTGGCGAGAGCGAGATCGAGTCATATCTCCTTGAGTTCTCTTTCAAGGCGATATGTTCACTCCTTTAATATAAAACCATTTAAAATCTTCAATTCATGTAAAAAAATTGAAATAAAGTAAAACAATTCAAATCATATAAAAAAATTCAAATCATGTGAAACAATTTAGAACAATGCAAGTTATTCATTTAAAACAATGGATATTCATTTCATGCCTTAAACTACCTATTTCATGCCTAGGATACTCCTAAAACTAGTCGCTCTAGACCTGAACCTAGTTGCTCTGATACCACAACCCCATTTTTGGAGCCCAACATCGGGCAAGAGATCATGAAGCTTGTAGTATGGGCTTAGTGGAAGAATTTGAACATATGGGAGAAATCTCATATGTTCCCTTCGGGTGAAATTCACCGCAGTGAACATATGGGAGAAATCCTATGGACCCGTTCAAGTCAATTACGGTGCAATGAACGATTGTAGCTTTGCTACAGCGAAGCCAAAGCATGAAGGTAAAACACCTTTGGGTCGAATACACCACGACGAACTCTTGACTTCGCTGCGGCGAAACCTGAGAGACAAAACCCAAAACCCATAAACAAAATGAACTTGAACATAAACACAAGCAAATTTTCAAATTCTTAATCTCATCTTTAAACCAAAATACATTGTGAAAACAAGAAAATCATAGATAACCCAAATACATTTCATTTATATCAAAAGATGAAAGGTTTACAAAGATTTAATGGCATTTCAAGCCACAATACATTAGTTGAGTTCGTAAACCAAAAATTACAAAATACACTTGAACTAGTAAAACTTGAAATGCGACTAAAGACTTGTGATTACAAAATCCAGCTTAAAATCCAAAAATCTACCTAATTGGAGTAATGCCTTGACTCCCTTTCACTCAATCTCATGTTCTTCACCTGAAGATGGGACGAATAAAGGGAGTGAGCTTAAAGCTCGTGGGTAATAGTTTTATAATCAACAACAAGCAAAAACCATTGAAATATTCATTTCCATTGTAAAAATTCACATTGAATCATAAAACACATATTTTCCAATTCTCAATTTATCCAACAATTTATAAACAACATAAATCATGCATTCAACAAACTTGTCAACATATAAGCACATTAAAATGGTTTGGATGGATCCAAAAATAGAACGTACTACACATTTCCATATAATGGCCCTGTGTAGCTGTGAACAGAACATATTATCTCAATCCCACTTAATAGTCTTGCGTAGCCGTGAACTTAGGGGAGTCTATGAAGGAGCTCCATGCCACTAGTAGGCACGCGGGAGAAGCCTTTTGTCAAAGTGCACTTGACTTAACTTAGGGGACCACCATATAATCATGCACTTCATATCTTGTAAACATATTACCCAAAATGGCACATTTTCGAACTTGATTTTATAACCATAATATCGTTTCAAAAATCAATATTCTTTCAAAATAATTTCCATCATTTATTTCATAAACCAATAACACAATTCATATACAAACATGTAGCACATTCTTAAAGCATTTAAAAAGCAATAAATGCATATGAATAAAGTAGTTGAAAATCATTTATGTCCATTTCTTGAAAGAAACATTAATAGCTTATTACTTAATTATAAAAATGTAACGCATCTTGAATTCCTTGCTTAATGACTTGGTCAAATATGCCTCTCATCTTACTCTTCTTGCCCCTCTTGATTTCCTTAAACAATAACCAAAATTCCATTCAATTTGGTTCAGTAATCGAAAAGTTATACCTTAACCATTTTCAGATTGTTCTTATATTGAAACAATATTTTGTGCTCAACTTCCATCCAGAAATTGAAATTCTTAGAGACTGAATTAAAACTCAATTCCTTCATACAATTTGTAGCCTTATGTCTTTAGTTTATTTCAAATTAAAAATCATTTCAATAGGATAATATAGAAAAATTTATGCCTAAAATACAGAAACATGTTCGAGTTATGCAGGAAAAACTTCGTCGCAACGAACAAAAGAGTTGGTTGCTACCAACTAAGGAAACTTCGTCGCGGTGAACTTTCGCAGAAACTCGACTTTTCTCCCAAATGTTTCCAGATTCTTACTTTATTTAACGTCGTTTTACCTCTAACTATCACCTAAACATGCTTCATTCATCAAATTAAGAAAAATTATGCTTATACTTGATTTAGCTTCAAATTCTTCAAAATATCCAAAGCCCTAATTTTCTTTTCTCCCTCTTCTCTTTTCTCTCTATTCTCCACGACACTCTCTTCTTCTCTCCCTCATTCACATTTCTTCTTCTTCTAATTTATACTCTTAATGGTTGAAAGATGTCCCTTTTGCCCTTCCATGTATGCCTTATGTCTATTTAAACTTAAGTGATCTTCCAAAAATGCCCTTATATAATCTTACTACATTAATACTTTAATTCAGTTTACCCATGCAATAAATCCTACTAATATTGACATGCTAATTACTCCAAAAATAATTAATCTATCAGGACCTCAAAATTAATTTAAATCATGGTTATTCATCAAGAAAAAAATTGGGGGCCAACATGATTGCTCATAGTTATCCATATTAATGAATCATAACCCATCTTGACCATTGTAAACTTTTATTTTGGTGTCAATGAAACTAACAAAAACAAGCTTTTTAAGTACCATATAATCCTATAAATCCTTCTGGTTATTGAAGTTATTTAAATCCCTCAAGTTCTAAGTGATGATGTTGATAATGTAGGGTATAGGGTGTTTCGATTCTTCCTTTTGTACATTGTAAGAATTTTCTTTGATGTGAACACATTCTTCATAATTATAGCAAGAGAATTTGTGATATTTAGAGACTGGTCGTAGAAACCTATTGGATCTCCTTGAAGGGACCTCACTGGCATTTCATTTCTTTCTTGCTCCTTGCTATTTACATTCGTATGATTGTTAGTGATCTCCTTAATAATAACATCAGAAGAAACCATCTCTGTTCTCACCTTCCTTAAAAAATTTGTAGATGAAGCCCTCGTTTCTACTCCAGCTTGCTACAACCCAGTTTGCATGTTAGGAGAGTTATGAACTTGAGAGTTCCGATAAATAGAATCAATTAGGGGTGTTCATGGTAAGGTAACTTGAACCGTTCATAAATAAATTGAACCAGAACTTGAATGTTAGGTTCAACAATTTCACAAACCAGATGATTGAGCCCAATTTTATGATATAAATTGGTGACACTTTTATGGCTTTTACTACAATTTTTGACTTCTAATTCTTGATTTTATGCTTAAATTAATTCTTGAGTGTGTACTTTTATTTTATGCAATTTGATAGTAAAAATTGTTACAAATTGGTATTAATTGCACTATTATTTTTTTTGAGAACAACTGATACTGCAAAGTGCTATTGTCATTGTAGGAACCTCAAGGAGAAGGGAGTCAGAAGATGGACCGAAGTGAAGTCAACAAGAGCAAAGGCGCTATAGGATGTTCGCTGCGGCAAAGTAGACCTATCGTCGTAGTGAAACACGAAGAATCTAGGCTGAACTTTCGGGAAAAGTTCACCGTGGCGAAGAGTAATTCTTTTTCCATGATGAAGGATCCAGAAAAGAGCAAAACCATTCGGGAAAAGTACGTTGCGGCTCAAAAACCCGAACCATATTTAGAAAAATCCCTCACTATTTGACCTGGCCCACCGATCCTACACTTAAAAACCTACTAAATTAGGTTACAAAAGACGACAGACACACTAGACAGTAGACAACACTCCACACAAAGTGTCGACCATATACATACACCTCTCATCTCTCTCACTTTTGACCTTCATCCATCATTCCTTTCAATTTTTCATCGTCACCTTCATCATCTTCTACTGTTGCTATGGATGCTATCGGTGTATTTATAGTTGTGAGTGCTCCCGAAGTGATGTTTGGCTAAGCACCATTTCCTCTTGAAGATGTAGCGATGGCTTGAGTTCAATGGGCTTCAAAGGGGACTAGTTCATTTATGTTTAACTACATTGTTATGAACTCCTGAGTTAGGATTTATGCTTAACAGTTGAATTTTTCTTGATTATAGTTTAATCAAGTGTTGAACAATGTATTGTGTTATGGATTTGTTGATGTAGATTGGAGCTTTAATATATGAAGTCTCATATATATCTATTTGGTGATGTGTTAATTCTCTTTTATCTACCTAGTTGTGTTTGATATTGAGATGATGCTTGATGTCAATTGACCACTTGCATTAACTTACCCATTAAACATACTAAGATGTATTCAACAAGGTTTTAAGAAATGGAGTTCATTGATTAAAACCTTGGACTTAAAGAGTTCTTTAAGGTTTATCATTTGAAAACTTATTGAATTTCACTCCCAAAAGATTTGTTTTGAACCATGATAGCCAAAACTTATTTTCAAGAGGATTTTATCATATTTGATTATTGTTTGAGTTTTCATTTTTCATTTCCTAAAAATCCGAAAATACCTTCTTATACATTCTTCTTTCAATTTGTTAAATTTTTTTAATTCCTACCAATGATCCAAATCCTCCTTTTATCAACTTAGTTTGGATTTTTGACAATTAGACTAGCTTAGACCTTTTTCGCTAGGTTCCGATTAAGTGAGACAACCCGAGGTTGCATCCTATATTGCAATCCTTGGAATTAAATTTTTGATTCAGTTTCCAAGGGATTAATCTTAAGATCAAACGAGAGCCGTTCAATTAGTGATAGAGATGATTGTCCAATAATGCAGAGCTAGTGGAGAAGGACAGAGAGGTAAAGGTAGAGGTAAAGTTAATTCAGTAGGTCCTAGTGTTAGGACTAAGGTACGAAGTAACCAACCATAGTCTCAGGCCAATATCTTTGCTATTACATGACAGGAGGCACATAATTTCTCGGAAGTTGTTGCAGGTGTATTATATGTCTTTAATTTTGAGGAATTTGCATTGTTAAGTCCGAATCTAAATATTTATTTATTACCCCACATCTGGCATCTAACTTGCATTTTGAGAGAGAGATGTTGAAATTTAGCTTAGAAGTGAAAGCTCCAGTAGGTAGTACTACAGTGATTAGAGAAGTAAGTAAAGGGTGTATTATTCGGGTTAACCAGGCTGAGTTGAAAGTCGATTTGGTAGTACTACAGTTGAAAGAGATAGACCTTATTTTAGGTATCTAGTGAGAGAGAATTGGGAGAAAGAGAGAACATGGCTAAGAATCCCATTTTTATGCAAAATCCTAACTTTCCTGTAAACCAACTTAGAAATGGTGATAATGGAGGAAATGGTGAGCATAAGAGAGTAGACGAGAACAATGGGAATCAAAGACATAGAACTATTAGGGAAGCGACAACTTCTGATGTGAACTATGATCCATTTACTGCTGCTTGCCCTAATTTTGATGTTAATTTTAAAGTAAAAGGCTTATTGATTAATTCCCTTCCTAAATTCCATAGTTTGGCAGGAGAGGATCCATACATGCACTTATAATCCTTGTCTATAATCTGTCAGAGTATGAAGCCAGTGGGAGCGTCATTAGACCAAGTTCTATGGAAGGTTTTTCATCTATCCCTGGAAGGAAAGGCACAGGAGTGGTATATGAGCCTCCCAAGGTATGTGGCGAATGCCTATCATAGCTGGGCCAATTTGAGGAAGGTTTTCTTGGAGAAGTATTTTCCAGCTTCTAAGACATCATCGATGAGGAAGGAGATTTATTCAGCAAGGCAAGATTATGATGAGTCTCTTTATGATTATTGGAATCACTTCCAAGACCTATTGTCAAGATGCCCCTACCACCAAATTCCTGATGAGTAATTAGTGGAATACTTTTATGATGGGTTGAAGAGTCAAGAGAATGGTATGTTGGACATGGCATCTGGAGGGTCTTTGATTGATCTTACGACTTTGGAAGCATGGGATTTGATAAAGAAGATGCCTCTGAATCATCAATAGTATAGTGTGAGAGATTCCAGAGGAGTGCATGAACTAGGAGCTTCAACAACTCAAGCTAAAAGAATGGAAAGTCTAGAATCGAAGGTGGACTCAATGGAAAATAGGATAACATCGCAACTATCTTTCATCACTGCCGAATTGAAGAACCTGAATGTGCATCGCCCATCATCTTCAATGGATCTTACCGCACCTAGTTGTTATACTTGTGGGTCGGTTATGCATATATCAAGTGTATGTCCAGGATGGTATGAGGAGGTGTCAGCAGTATATCCAGGGAGGACCAACCAGAAATGAGACCTTTACTCCAACACTTACAATGAGGGATGAAAGGCTAATCCCAGATTTAGTTGGAGAAAAGAGCTCCGAGTAGATTTCAACAAGGAGGAGGAGTTGGAACTTCCACCAACCAGTTCCCCAACTAGCAGCAAGCTCTTATTGTTCCAACCAAAGAGGACACCAATCAATTGCTACAGAACATGATGAATTTAATGAAGGAAGAGAGGAATTCTAACACTAATCAATTCAATGCACTAGCTACTCCCATCTAGCAGGATTCCTCTAAAACAGCTGCTCAGTTCAATGCTTTAGAGAAAAGAATGGAGCAATGAGAAATAAAGGCCGAAAATATCAACTCATATGTGACCTAATTATCCAACAATTTGAGCGAGAAGCAGTGGAACAATTCCTTCTAACACGGTAATGAATCTGAAAAGTCTGAATGCAATCGCCTTGCGAAGTGGGAAACAAGTGAGGTTTGATACTCAAGAAGAGGAAGCATGTGATGAGAAAATTGAGAGTGAAGAAGCACCTCTACAGAAGGAAAGAATCAAGAAATCTCAGAGTGTCAGGGAAGAGATCTTATTGAAAGAAAGGAAGTCTGCATCCAAGGACAAAGGAGCTACTTTAGAAAGTTCCAAGAACAAAGCTGAGCATAAGGAATCAAGCAAGCATGAAGCCAAAGGTAAGGAGGTAAATCTTCAAGATCTTCCTTTCCAAATTCATATTTAATAAGCAAACGTATGACTGAAATTAAGCATGAAAAGGAAATCATTGATCTATTTGGAAAAATCGAGGTAAATGTTCCCTTACTTGATTTGGTGAAAAGAGTTTCAGCCTATGCTAAATATCTTAAGGATTTGTGCTCCAACAAGAGGATGTTTAGGCCCAATGAGATAGTCCAACTGAGTTCGAATGTGTCTGCCCTGTTTAAACCTCAAATACCTGTCAAGTGTCAAGACCCTAGATCTTTTACCATTCCATGCACCATAGGGAAAGTCACCATAGGAAGAGCCTTGCTAGATTTGGGGCGACAATTAATGTGATACCCAAATCTGTCTATCAATCATTAGGGGTTAAGAGTTTATAGCCCACATCTGTTGTATTACAATTAGCTTATAGATTATTTAGGTATCCAGTTAGGATTATTGAGGACATCCTGGTCCAGGTAAAAGGTTTGATATTTCCTGCTAATTTTTACGTACTTGATATGTCTTCTAAAGTTGTGCAGGATACTTCCTTAATTCTCAGACGACCCTTCTTAAGAACTGTTAGTACCATGATCAGCATGAAGTAAGATAAGATCACCATAGAGGTGGGCGATCAATAGGTAAGCTTCAATATATATGAAGCTATAAAACACCCCCATAAGGACTATTCGCTTTTAGAGGTGAACATGATTACTTCTGCTATAAATGATGCCCACCATAAATGTGAATTGCAAAAGAATTATGCCAATTTTGGATTACCTTCGCTTGATCTTGGGGAAAGGTTTTCTGTTTAGGTTTCAGGGATGCAGGATGGATTGGGTACAACCGATTACCAGGAGACGGATTCCACGTCAGATAAAAAAGGGAGTGATCTCTTCTCTTTTGAACTTCATAAGTTGATTCCTTCTGCTGTAAAACCTCATATCCTATAGTTGAAACCCCTACCAGCTACCTTAAAGTATGCGTTCCTTGAGTCTGATGAGCGTTTACCTGTCATAATTGCCAATACCTTATCAGCCACTGAAGAAAAAAAGCCTCCTTAATATTTTAAAGGAATTTAAGAGGGCTATAGGGTGGACGTTAGCGGATATACCAAGAATTAGCCCAGCTATTTGCACACACAGGATCTTATTGAGTGAGGGTTCTAAATCTGTGAGGCAGCCTCAAAGGAGATTAAACCCACTTATCTTAGGTGTGGTTAAGAAAGAAATCACAAAATTACTGAGTGCGGGGATCATATACCCCATTTCTAATAGTGAGTGGGTTAGCCCAATACATGTAGTGCCAAAAAAGAGTGGGATGACGGTGATCAAGAATGATAGAGATGAGCTTATTCCTACCAGAGTGCAAAATTCGTGGCGAGTGTGTATAGATTATAGACAACTAAATGACGCCACAAGAAAAGACCATTTCCCCCTCCCTTTTATTGACCAAATTCTTGAAAGGCTTGCGGGCAAATCACATTATTGTTTTTTAGATGGTTTCTCTGGGTACTTTCAAGTACCCATTGCACCAGTGGACCAAGATAAAACCACCTTTACATTTCCATTTTGCATCTTTGCATATCAAAGGATGCCTTTTGGTTTATGTAATGCCTCAGGAACCTTTTAGCGTTGTGTGATGGTTGTTTTCTATGAATACGTAGAAGAATGCATGGAAGTTTTTATGGATGACTTCATAGTCTACGGTGATTCTTTTGATGCTTGCTTATTGAGTCTTGCCAAAGTTTTACAAAGATGCATAAAAAAGAATTTGATTTTGAACTTCAAAAAATGTCATTTCATGGTCAATGAAGGTATAGTGCTGGGTCATTTAATTTCTAGCAAAGGGATTGAAGTAGATAAAGCTAAGATTGAAATTATATCTTCTCTTCCTTATCTTGTTTGTATGCGAAATATAAGATCATTTTTGGGCCATATAGGATTTTACAGGTGGTTCATAAAAGATTTTAGCAAAATTGCCTTACCTCTCTCCAAGTTTTTGCTAAAAGATGAAAATTTTGAGCTTGATGATTCTTGCAGACATGCCTTTGACTCATTGAAATCAAAACTCATTTCACCACCCATTTTAGTTGCTCCTGATTGGAATCTACCATTTGAGCTTTCATGCGATGCTTCTAATTGTGCTGTAGGCGCTATGTTGGACCAACGAGAGGAGAAACTGGCAAGAGTTATTGATTATGCCTCGAAAACACTATATCCAACTCAAATCAACTATACAACAACTGAGAAAGAGCTATTTGCAGAGGTTTTCGCTTTAGAAAAATTCAGACAATATCTGTTAAACTCTCACATAATCATTTTTACTGATCATGCAGCAATTTGATATCTCCTCAAGAAACCACAGTCGAAGCCTAGACTGATACAGTGGACATTGCTTCTCCAAGAATTTGATATTGAAATAAAGGATCGAGCTGGGGCAACGAATCATGTAGCTGACCATTTAAGCAGGCTGCCCGATGATACACAGGGAGTAAACTCTTTTGAGTTAACTTGTGATTCTTTTCCTGATTCAGTCCTATGTGCTTCAATTTTCAAAGAATCTTGGTATGCACATATCGTCAATTACCTTATGACTAGACTCACTCCTCCCTTTATGTCTCAGGGAGAAACTCAAAAATTGAAAAGTGAAGCTCGACATTACATTTGGGATGACCCTCATTTATGGATAATGTGTAGTGACAGGTAATCTGAAGATGCCTGCCTCATGAGAAATTTGATGCTATAATTTCAGCTTGTCATTCAATGGTTTGTGGTGGGCATTTCAGTGCAAGGAGAACATCTAGGAAAATTCTAGAGTCTGGTTTTTATTGGCCTACCCTTTTTAAAGATCCATTCAACTTTTGTCGGTCATGCGATAAATGTCAACGCTTTGGAGGGTTAGAAAAACGACATGAAATGCCACAATAACCTCTATTAT
Organism: Erythroxylum incrassatum; assembly: GCA_026546855.1. Lineage (NCBI taxonomy): Eukaryota > Viridiplantae > Streptophyta > Magnoliopsida > Malpighiales > Erythroxylaceae > Erythroxylum > Erythroxylum incrassatum. The sequence continues at coordinate 16,008,062 of JANVCL010000006.1, forward strand.
TTTGCGAAATCTTTGATGTTTGGGGAATTGATTTCATGGGACCCTTTCCCCCATCTTTTGGCTATGTGAATATCCTTTTAGCCATTGACTATATGTCCAAATGGATAGAAGCTATTCCTACTAAAAAGATGATGCACAAGCCGTATCCAAATTCCTTAAAGTCCAATATTTTTTGTCGATTTAGGATTCCTAAAGTCGTGGTTAGTGATCGAGGGACACAATTTTGTAATAGAATGATTAGTAACTTGTTTTCCAAATTTGGAGTCACTCACAAAACCTCCACTACATGCCATCCTCAAACCAATGGTCAAGCTGAAATTTCGAACAGAGGGGTGAAGTACATCTTGGAGAAAATAGTCAAACCATCGAAGACAAATTGGGGCCTTCGCCTCGAAGAAGCACTATGGGCCTATCGCACCGCCTACAAATCTCCAATCGGCATGTCCCCTTACCGGTTGATCTATGGAAAAGCTTGCCATTTGCCCGTAGAGTTGGAGCATAAAGCTTATTGGGTAGTTAAGCAATGCAACATGGACTTGGAATCTTCTGGCATGGAGCAAAAGCTGCAATTGCAAGAACTAGAGGAGGTAAGGCTAGAGGCATATGAACATTCGCGCCTCTACAAAGAAAAGACAAATATGAATGATAAAATTCTTCAGAGGAAGAGATTCAAGGAAGGGGACAAAGTCCTGTTATTCAAGGCTCGTTTCACCTTTAAGCGTGGAAAATTCAATTCTCGTTGGGATGGACCGTATTTGGTCACTAAGGTGCATAACTTTAGCATGGTAGAGCTTGTACATGAAGCAACTGGCGCACAACTCAAAGTGAAAGGCCACCTCCTGAAGCTCTATCATGCGAACCAAAAACTGCCATAACTTTCAGGTTCTTTCTCTCTTTCACTAGTTTATTTATTTTTTATACCTACCAAGTGGGGGAGAGCACCATTGCAGTAAGTAGCTAGTTTTATTTTACTTTCTTCAGTAGCTTTACATTCCAGTAAAACTTCCTTTTGTCTGTTCATGCCACTACTCTTTCCCTCCTATTTTATTCCCTTTGTAACTCGGTTAGATGTTATTTTTCATTGAGGATAATGTGTTATTTAAGTGTGGGGGAGCTTTTCCCATCTCCATTTTTGGCCATATATATGTTTGTGTTTGTTAATTATGCATACTGCTAAAAAAATTTTAACATGGTATTTGCGGAATTGAGTTTATGCTATTTTTTGCCGCGACGTACTGTGCCTTCACCGCGGCCACAAAATTCATTTCTCGATCACTTGACTCATTCGCCACGGCGAACGAATTCTTCGCCACAACGTCATATTGTTGCAGGCCAATTTGTTTTAAATTTCCCTTAATTCAAAATTCTCCCTTATTCGACTTTTGTCACTTTTGTTTGTTGGATCCCGTTTCCGGAATCCAACTCCTCTTATGACAAGTTTTGACACGTGAGCGTGCATATAACTTTGAAGGGTAAATATTTTTTTTCCTCATTAGACCCTTAATAGACATCATCAATTCATCCTCATTCTCAAATCATCTTCATGCTCATAACATTCTAAAATTCACTTGCGATATCACCCATGGTGTGCTCATACAAATCAGTCACCATGTTTGAACTCACTTTTTCTATTTGTGAACAAAATTTAGAAAACTTAAAGTCTTAATTTCAATTTAACCTCTTCATAGAAATCATAGCTCTATGCCTCTAGTTCATTTTAAAGAAAGAATCATCTTAATTAGAGCTCTATAGCTCAAGATATGCTTAGAAAGCTCAAAACTGCTCAAACCCTAATCATGCTCTCCTAACCGACCTCTTACTTGCCCTAATACAAACTTTCTCAAATCAACTCCAAATGCTACAAATTTTTATGGAGAGATAGATACATGTCTTATGAATCTATTCGTCTAAGAATCACCTCAATCGGAGGTCGGATGAAGGAGTTATGCCCAAAAGAATAAACCATGTTTAAACCCTAAATCGATTTGTACCTCCCTTGGCGCGAATGCCATAACTTTTTCTACAAATGTCCA
>JANVCL010000006.1:16010194-16020879 GCA_026546855.1 Erythroxylum incrassatum
ATCTAAACATGTACAAGATAAAGAATGCCTTTAAATAATTTGTCACTAAACTACAACCAAAGCGATTGGTTGTAGGGTATAAAACAACACTATTGACATATGTTAGAATAAAATTTATGATGATTGAACAGGGATGAATTTGGTTGTACTATTGGTGTTAAATGTGTGCTGGAAATTTAATAAATGGATTGGTTATGTTCTGTTTTGATTTTAATGCTTGAAAGACCATAATTTGTGAACTACCATATGAATGATTTAAATTGGAATTGGAATTAAAGATGAATTGATGAGGAATTGAATTATCTTTAAGGTGTAATTGAGGTATAATTGACAAATTATCATGAAGGTGTCAAAAATTGGAAGAAAAGTTTAAGGAAAGTGAAGGTGAACTTTCGGTTCACCCATCCCACGTTCGTGGGAATTGTATTGGTCCCTTCCCACAATCGTGGAAATGTTTGTCCGAGAAAAAAAAATGTGTTTTGTATTCTTGTTCAATCATATAAGGATAAGACACTATACATTGTTGTAATTAGACTTGATTAGGGGCTTAAAATAAACATAGTTTGATGTTGAATCAATAAGTGTTTAATGAGTTTTGGATCTTAAATGATATTATAAATTAAGGATTGGATTGTTTGATATCAATGTACCTAAAGCTAGACTTTATAAGTTATTAAAGGAGTGAAGGTGTTCTTATGAATGCAAATATGATTCAAAGGATATGAACAATGTGAATTAGTATAAATGAATGAGATTTGGGGAAATTGCGTGAATATAAAGCATCAATGAAGGATTGATGAATGTATGATTGATGAAATTAATAAAGGATTGATGAATGTATAATTGATTAATTGAGGATAACCAAACTTACATAAGGCATAACCTAATTGCAAACAAGTTATGGACAAGCTATAATTAACGATCAAGATTTGTGATTAAGGACATATACCTAGGAAAATCAATTGAGCATGCATTGAACATGATACACATACATGTGCATAGTTGAATAATTATAAGATTGATCAATTTAGTAATATGTGGATTATGTGTGTATTGTATGATTTAGAAGTACAAATTGACCAACAATATTAAGACATTGTTAGATCATCAAGGCAATAGCTATTCTGGAGCATGCTGTGAGTTGGCCTAGATGTGTAATATTAGTTATATATATGTTTCGATTTAAATTATGTGAGTTAACCTAGATGTTTTCTCACTATGTTTGAATTGTTTTTTTTAACTTTTAGATATTGAACTGTTACTAATATGATTGTGAAATTCCAAATCATCAATTGTCCGAGGAGTTAAATATTCGGGACTGTATAGGAAGTGCTTACTGATTGTATGTGAATGTGAGAAAAATATATACTCAACTAAATGTTGAATGTCGGACTCCGATTCGATGATTATGATAAATGACTGTGCACACCGAATGAAAGTTATTGATAGCGTATTATGTAAAATGGTGCATTCCATCACAGGAATATGCATGATCAGATAAAGGAGTTGTGACCGGAGTGACTGACCGCGCGTCGTAACGCTAATCAAAATTAAAATAACTAGACTACTACTGTAGCAGTGGTGAGTCTAGGTCGATGTCACAGAGAGTGCGTGAAAAGTTTATGGAATGAAATTAATCGGTGTTTACACTAATGGGGGGTTTTGGATTTTTAAAGGAGAAAATAAAATGAAACTAACTAATTAAAACAAATTAAACAAAACATGCAATAAAATAATAAAAATGGGAAATTCGGTAGGGACATGGTTCTTCGGTTCAATCTCGGCCTGCACCCTGACTAAGCATATTTTATTAATTTGTTGTTCTTTAACCTCTCATAGCAACTATTAATCGTGGGTTAAAAATTAACCTGAGTTTTCCATTAGGTTTTGTTTAATCAAGATACGATCGTTGATCAAACCTAACCACCTAACAACCTGGGATATGATCTCTAGAATTAATTAAGCAGTAGCATTACGAATTAGGAAAATCGATTAATCAAGGCAACAATCACATACGATGCGTCATTTAACCTAGGTCATGTTATCCCTAATGATTACGAATCATTAGTCGCTAAATGTGAATTCCAACATAACAATTACGGATTATATTGAAATTCTAGCAATGGGTTTGAAACTAACGATTCAATTAACGCATTAAAATTATCAATTAACAATACCTAATAGGTTCATATAAAAATAACCGAACAATAACGAAAGTTCGATTATCCATACACAATACCAAAATTAGTTAAAACTAGATAACACAATCAATTCCTAATGAGAGAAAGAAACAACAAAATAATTAAAACATACTTAACTCGGGTCGTCGGCGTTGATATTACCTCCGAACCGATGTCAGGACATTCAACCCTTCATAGGTATTTTTCTAAGAAATTGCTTTAGCCCCATTTCAAATCCCTAACAAAAAAATCCTTAAAATTTTCCTCATTGTCGTAAGCTACACTATGCCACACTGTTCATCGATTTAACGAATAAGTTTTGAACTCTACTTAAAACCATCTGCACTGCTCCATGCTTTGCTTCCTCCTGCGCCGGCGTTGTTCCAACGTCTCCAAGCCACAGTAGCAGCCAGCTGAAGCCGCAAGCCTCCCACTTCTGTGCTATTCTCGTCGGGCCGCACATTACTCCTCTCTTCGTTTCCTACTGTTCACACCACTGCCTATTTTGTTTTTATTCTCTAGCGGCCTCCTCTAATGTTGATTTGACAATTTAAAGCTCTCCATTTAAACCCTCTCTTCTCCTATACCAGCGCCGACTCTCGGTTACGCCTGCGCCTGCTGAGGCATTCTCATATTTTTTCCTTGTTGCGCCGCCTCTAGCATCCGGCTCCTCACACCTGCGCCAGACGCCGCCCACTGTCCCTCTCTTCTCAGCTCATTTATTTATTGTGCCGACACTGTATATGTAGCTCCTCCTCTACCGGCGCTCTCTTTTCTGTGCTTCTATTGAATTTTTTCCTTGTAGCGCCGCACTCTCAACACTGTCCCTCAGCAAGTTGCCTTGTAACTCTTTTAACAGCCAACTACGTTTTAAGCTCATTTAAATGCATTTTTGTCTTCTTATGGAGAAAGCTCTCCACCGTCTCTCGTCCTCCAACGTTGCGTATTGCCCTTAGCCCATTTAATTTGCTCTCTTGCTTTCATTTGTTACCGCATGTCTCTTGCCAATTTAATGTCCAAGGACCATTTAATTGCCACACTTTAATTTGCTAGATCACGGCTGGTTCTAATTCATTTCTTTGTATCCACTGTGCACGGCCCCTGTCCATATTGTGCTTGCTCATTTAAATCCTTTGATTATTTTGCTGTTGATTTTAATTTACTCCTTCCTTGCTCACTTTATGAAAACAAATGAGAACTGATCTTCGAAAAATGTCCCAAATGAGATATTTTTGACTCACTTTAATTTCTTAGCTTCCGAATTGTACCTAAAATTAAATATGAATTAAAGTGAGTATCTTAAGCATTTTTGCACCATTAATCGCTAAGTGCAAATAATTAAAAATATCAACAATTAAACAATTATCAGTTGTGCTTTTATTAATGTGTGTGCAAACTGTGTTTTACATATGATTGATACAGGATAGAATGTCCACAGCTAGACGTTTCCGGATTATGAAAGCAAATGCTAACCTGGAGCATACTGTGAGTAGACCTAGATGTTCTCCTTTTATTACTTGTGTTGTTTGTTTGAATTTTGGTAATGTGTAATTACTGAATGTCTATATGATTGTGATTGAATATGAATTTCGGACAGGAGGTCCGATGATTGTATACTGGCAATTGATATTGAAATGTTACTTGAATGTGAACTGGACGAACTAAGTGTATAGAAGTGATTAAGTGCTTCTGCATATGCATGTAAGTGAACATGTGATTTCTCAACTATATGTTGAATGCTGGACTATGGTCCGATGATCAGTGATTATGATTGAATAAATGCATACAAATGTGAACAATGCATTTCATTTCATGAATGCACGAAATATAACGGAAGTTGTGACCAGAGGAGCCACTGATCAGAGCTTAAAGCTCAACGAGTGGAAATGAGCTCCGCGCTCAGATAGTGATTCAGAGCCTCAGGCTCAACGTTTAATGACCCTTATATGGGACAGTTATCAATGAGCCTGATATCCAATAGATACGAGACAGTTTAGGCACTTGGTCACAACAAAGTAATAAGTGAAAAGTGAGTCTTATGCACATATGCATAATATGATTGTGTGAAATTTTATTGAATGGGAGTGTGAAATTGTATAGAATGGGAGTGTTAAATTGTATTGAATGTAAATGTGAAAGTGTATTGAATGGGAATGTAAAATTGTATTGAATAGAAATGTGAAATTGTATTGAAAGTGAATGCAAAATAGTATAGCATGTGAATATGAAATGTGACCTAATGGGAATGAAATTATGTGTTGTGTGACTGGGTGAACCATTAATGATGGTCACTCACTGAGTTAACAAAACTCACCCAAAAATTTGCATTTATTTTTCAGGTTTTAGAAGAATACCTCGTTATGCAACGGGAGTAGTCTTACTGCACACAAAGGAAAGTTAGAGGTTGGGATCAGTTCGTGTCTGCATTAGGATATTTCTTATTTTTGTATAAAGTGTATTCCACGAACTCTGTACCGTGTGTAATTGAACATTTCAGTTTGTAATAAGTGATGAAGCCTGGGAATCTGAGTAAATGGGATTGATTAAATGCGAATATTGTTGTATATATCAAATTGTACCAATTGGGATTGTTAATAAGTGTTTTGTGTATTGAATGGACTCGAATGGCCCAAAGTGGATTGGTTTATAACTAAAAAGGGTTATGAATAAAATTAGGCCCTAACTGATCATTGAAACTGTTTTGATTGTGCTGCATTGAAAACAATGAGCTATCGACTTTTATCTTTATTTGGCCCAGACTGAAAATGGACTTCTGTCTATATTAGTGTTTCAAAAAAAATTATACCGGTTTGCAAATGATTGATTGTTCTAGCATGCTGCCTTCGCGGGCACAGAATCAAATATCACTGTCGATGTTGGGTTCGGGTCTTGCGGAAGTGGGGTGCTATATTTATACAATTATTACAATGATAAATTCTATAGATATACAAGTAATATTCCAAACAAAATTCTCCTGTAAAGTTAGTTCAGTGAACTTATTTTCTAACAAACACTTACATGTTGATTTAAATATCTTTATATTTTAGTCTATAAGATCAATAACTTCTTCATAAAGAAGAAACGTAACATGTACTAGTTTTTTATGAAAATATTAATATTCAGTCTCAACAAAATAATAACTAGAAACAATTTAATAATTATACATAAATTAAATACGGATTTTATAATTATGATTTCATCATAATTTCATTTGTAATGCACATTTATATTTTATCTTATATATTAGTTAATTAAACAAATATGTATAAGATAAAATTTAATTAAAAAATTATCTCAGTTAACTATAATCAACCAATTGATTATAGAATATAAACTAACAAATTTCCTAGCAATATTATGTTATCTACTGCACAACAACACGAAAACCAACATTGTCTAGATGAGCATTCTCTTTCAAAGTTTTTCATGGAAATACAAACAAGATGACATTACAAACTAAAACCTTCGGCATTCATTTTCTATTTCCATTAAGGTTAAATCACGACAAAATTAACCAAATGGAATCAACTTCCAGATGTGCATGAGATAATATTAGACAACTTGATCTTGTATACATTTATGTAGTCTTACTATAAGAAAAATGCAAATTACCGATGGAATATTACCTACGGAAAAATTTTGTAGTAAATTAGCGGCAAAAATTACTATCCGTAGGCAAACTTGTCAGGAAAAAAGGTAATTTGCGATAGAAAAAATTTGTCGATAAAGGAGGAGACCAAACTTTACCGACAAAAGTTAGCAACAAAATAATGAAATTCGCCATAAAAATGGGCAAGAATGGTTCCTGGTAAAAATGTGTACGAAATTTATTGACAAAAAAAGTTTCGTAGGTAATTTCCAGATGGAAATAGAGTTTCGTAGGTAAATTAATATGGAACCACCATTCCGTAGGGAAATTCCCTACCAAAACACCATTCCATAGGGAAAATCCCTAGGAAATCATTTTTCCATTGAGAATTTACCTACAAAAATATCATTATGTAGGTAAATTCAAATAACATTGGGGTTTTTCTTTTAATTAGAAGGAGAATGACATCGTATGATCAACCACAAATGACGTTTCCTTATCACGTTTAAACACCTCAACAACATCTCCTTCCACTCTATCAAACGTCTAAAAGTTCTAATTTTTTTCCTCTTCCCTCGCCATTTTCGTCTTCAATTCCGGCCATTTTCTTCTTTGTCTTAGTTTTTAGTTAATCGTCCATCATAGTTAGTTATTCCTCCTTTGCACTTGGTTTTCTATTTTTCTGTTTGTTGTTGTTAGGGAAGCTTTTGTTTGGGTCAGTTTTGGTTGATTTTGTTTTTTTTTCTGCATCTATTTTAGTTGTTAATGGTTCTATGTGTGGTTGAATGTGTTCCTATTGGTGAAGAATGCCAAGTATTGATGTTTTTTCTTAATAGTTAAGTATGAATTTATTATGCCTATAAAGTGTTTGATGAAATGTATCTAATGAATTTATGAATACCGAGAGACAAAGCTAAATGAATTTATGAATACCAATGAATTTTTTTCACTCTTCACTATTGTTTTAGTCTTCTTAGAGTTTATACTCTACATTAATTATAGTCTTACCTAGGGGTTGGGGATTGAAAGTAAAAATGCAATACCTAGAATAGATATTAGGTATTAAAATTAGAAAAATGCCAGAGTTACATCTTAGGGCTTAAAAATAAAATAAAATAAAAATAGAATGCCTAGAATGAATATTAGCTGTTGGAATCTAAAAAAATGCGTAGTAGTTCCATAGGACTTGAAATGAAAAATGAAATGCCTATAGGTAGTTCTTAGGGCTTAAAACTAAACTAAAATGAAATGGAATCCCTAGAATGAATATTAGGGTTTTGTTTGGGCATTGTTTAAATTGAAACATAAAGATTTGAAGTTTAATGTGATTAATTCAAACTTAGTATTAACATAAGAAATCCACGTAATTGACATGAAAATTCTTTGAATAATAAACCTCTAGGATGGTATAGAGGCTGGAAACCCATGATGCAACTTCCATGAGGCTTATCGGTAAAAAATTCCACAAGCCTAGGAGTCACAGCAAGAACTTACTTTCTCGATTCATCTAGTCAAACAATCTCTCGTACCATAGTGATTGTTTAAAATCAAACTTTGGAAAAGAACTTATAGGTGATTAATTGAAAAATAAAGACTTGAACTTCAATTTGAATAGTTCAAAATTAGTATTAACATAATAAATTTATGTAATTAACATGACAATTCTTTGCATAATAAACCCCTAGGATGGAATCTAGGTTGGAAACCCGTGATGCAACTCCTATATCGGTGAAAAATTCCACAAGTTTGGGAGTCACAGCGAGAACTTGCTTTCTCGATTAATCTGGTCAAACAATCCATGTACCATAGTGCTTATTTAAAATCAAACTTTGGAAATGAACTTGTAGGTGATTAATTAAAACATAAAGACTTGAACTTCAATGTGATTGCCCGATCTAGTGTTGAAATTAATATATGTAAGCAAAAAATGTGCTTTTGATCTTTTTTAGGAAACTGATTTTATTTATTGTAAACCAATTTCCACTCTTTTTATTTTAATATAAAGTTAAAAAATAATATGTAGATGCTTTTTTTTTAAATTTCGTATTGTCACTTTTTACAGGATATTGGTTGGCAAATTGCTTTATTTGACTAATACTCAAATATGTTGTCCATTAATTAAGTCAATATATCAATAAGCCAAGTATAGTTCTTTTGTAGGTTGCTTATAGGGTATTAAGATATATTAAGGATAATAAAGATCAAATCCTTATCTTTCCTAACAAATTCTTCTATGAAGTTGTAAGGTTCTTATGACTTAGAATGTGGTGATTGTTTAATCACTAAGATGGAATTGGTTGTGATTGAGTTTTTCTAATTTTGAAATTGTATGGTGGGATAGGTTGGTTTCAATTTGAAGGGGAAATGGTCAGAGACATGTAACAACTTAGGTGAAATGTGTAAGGCCCCAAATTATAACCTAGTTGAAATGTTAGATGTTTATGAAGGCATATGTGATAAGTGTTAAATTGTGACATGATTGTAATTTGCATATGTTTTGAATTTTGGTTTGGTCTTGAATTTTGGTTTAATGGATCATACTTAGTAATTTGGAATTAATTGATACCATTAACAAATTGACGTATTAAAATGTACATTTGAACAAGGAAAATGTCAAGTGGCAAGACAAGTTGGTATATGAAAATTGGATGACTAAGCCTATACATTTAGTGACATTTGGCATAGCTAATGCATTGACATTTGGTACGAGGAAATAATGGACAAAATGGTAGTGTAATTGAATGACAATTGGTAACATTGATTAAATGCAAATGGTCTAAAAGGTGTGTGACGTTTGGTAGCTTAAAGGGAGGAAAAATGTGATACATGCATTGGGGACATGTGCTCCTCCAAGATTAGGACACCTAGCAACTTAGGTGTTAAACTTGCAAGAAGTTTCTGTAGCCTTCATTGAAGCATCTCCACCGAAACTCTCTCATTTCCTCTCAACTTCTGCATTTTCTGGGATCATTTTCTTTTGAATCCTTGTAAGTTATTGCATTAAGAAAGCTATATATACCACCTTTTATGTTGTTATCATTTTAGTGTTAAGGTCATCTTACATCTACCTAAATTTTAGAAGTGTTTTGGTTGCATGAAGGGTTGGTTTGGTTAGTTCTTTGAAGAAGGAATTTGAAGGTAATTAGGTAAGGGAATTCTAAACTTGATAGCATGTATTAATACAAGTTTTATGATAATTGAATTGTTATGAACTATGGGTTAAGATGATGATAAATGAATGCTAGAAAAATGATCTTGTATGATAACTTCTGGTTTGGTTTTGATGTGTGGAAGATATTGATTTTTAGGTTACTTAATAAATGATTTTTGAATTGGTTTGGACATGAATTTGATGAGGTATTGAAGCATGAATAAGGTGGAATTGAAGTGAAATTGATGGTCTTTGGTGAAGATGCATTGAATGGAAGTGAACAAGTTAAGTTTTAGTAACAAATTGGAGATTGTGGGTGAGTGAACCTTCGGTTCACTCATCCCAAGATCGCGAGATTTATAAGGCTTATTCCCACAGTCGTGAGAAGTACTTAGGAAGGAGAAAAGATTGGTTTTGGGCAATTGTGGGACCATATAAGGTTAAGGTACTTTATAATGGTTTATTTGGACTTAATTAAGGTGTAAAATGAACCTAGTTTGACGTGGAACAAGTTCATTAAAGGTTTTATAAGATTTGGATTTTTAATTAAAATAATAAATTAAAGAAGGTGTTATTAGATAACAAAGTATCTAATTTTGGAACTTATAAGTTGTTAAAGGAATAAAGTATACTTATGAATACAAATGTGTTTAAAATGATAAAAGTGATATGTTAGTTATGAATGTTTGAGAATTGGGAATTTAGATGAGTACATGTAAAGTGTAATTACTTATTGTATTCATTGGTGCTTTATTACAAATGCTTATGTTTATAAGGCATGATAACTTTGTTCAAGTGAGAATGAATGGGTTCAATTTGAGCATAAGGAAATGAATTCATACTTATACATTATTTCACTATCATATGATTCTGATATTGAGATAATTCCGGACCATCAATTGTTCGAGGAGTTTGAAAATTGGGATTGTATTAGAAGTGCTTTCTAATTGTATGAAAATACATAATGTCTGATGACTTAATGCATACATCTGTATGTATAAGGCATGCTAAGTGTGATCAAATGAATAAGGTCATATGATATGCATTACATCATTAACATGAAAATTTGAAATCTGAAATGGTTTGTTTTAAAAACTGTCAAGTCCTAGTTGTGGGTAAATAGGCATCCCTAGAAGGGTCTACAGCTACTTGACATGATGTTGTCTCCTAATTATTGACACTACGGTGTCCCTTGATAATCGACATTACGATGTCCCATGATTTAGAGACATTAGTTACTTCTATTTCAGATACCAATCATGGTATCTTCTATTCTGGTCTCGTTACCTACTTCTATAAAAAGGATTAGTATTTTATCTTATTTTGTATTATGATACATGTTCAGTTTTGATAAAAACAAGTTCTGTTATGATACAAAATAAATTTTGTTTTGTTATGATATAAGTCATGTTTTGATCTGAAAGGATTATATCCTATTATGATATTCAATTCTAACACTTGTACATTCTGTTATGATATTTATGAGTTTTGTTCTGATGTAAGAATGTTCTGTATTGATTGATGAAACATATTCTGTTCTGAGACATAATGTTTGGATTACTCTGTATTATGAACAATTAAAGATTGTTGTGATATGATTTGAATCTGTATATATGAATGTTAAATGACTATTAGAAACAATCTCCATTATGCATGTTTATGTAAGTGTAAGTCGACTTGTACTCTTTTGTAACTCGACTTACGCCTGTACAGTACCAATAAGTCGAGTTGTACATCATGTAACTCGACTTATGTTTGCACAATA
>JANVCL010000006.1:16043371-16056627 GCA_026546855.1 Erythroxylum incrassatum
GTGGGATGTTACAGGAATAATGCAATTGAGCTGGACTTAAAGTATTTGAAGCATAGTAAATGGCATGTAAAGCTCTGCCTACTATTTGCCCTAGAACTGCTCCCGTCTCATAATCTCTCACATCACACATGATCTCGAATGGGAGCTTCCAATCTGGCGGTTGAATCACTAGTGGGGATGTTAGAAGCTCTTTAAGTTTTTTGAATGCTTCTTTGCACCTTTCATCGAACTCAAAGGAGACATCTTGTTGAAGAAGCTTGCATAGTGGTGTGGCTATCTTTGAAAAGTATTTAATGAACCTTTAATAAAAACCTGTATGCCCTAGAAAAGAATTCACTTCCCTCACATTAGAGGGGTAAGGTAAAGAAGAAATGAGATTAACTTTAGACTTGTCTACTTTAATACCCTTAGCGGATATCACATGACCTAAAACTATACCTTGATCCATCATAAAATGACATTTTTTCCAGTTCAATGTAAGGTTAGTTTCTATGCATCGTTCCAAGATAATGGCAAGATTCTCAAGACATTCATCAAAAGACGATCTATACACACTAAAATCGTCCATGAATGCCTCAATAATCTTCTCAACATATTCAGAAAAATGCTTACCATACACCTTTGGAACGTGGCGGGGGCATTACACAATTCAAATGACATCCTTCGGTAGGTAAACGTACCCAATGGGTATGTAAATGTGGTCTTATCTTGATCTTCCGGTGCGATTGGGGTCTGAAGATAACCTGAAAAGCCATATAAAAAGTAATAATAGTCATAACCAGCCAATCTCTCCAGCATCTGATCAATAAAAGGAAGGGGAAAATGATCTTTACAAGTAACAACATTTAACTTTCGTTAATCAATACATACTCACCACTCGGTTTGCACTTGGCTGGGAATCAACTCACCTTCCATGTTTTCCAAAACGGTGATTCCAGACTTCTTTGGAACCACCAGGATAGAACTTATCAACTTACTGTCAGAAATTGGATAAATAACTCCATCATTAAGAAGCTTTAATAACTTCTTCACAACTTCCATCATTGGAGGACTTAGATTACGATGAGCTTGCCTTGTAAGTTTCGCGTCATCCTCCAATAAACTGCGGTGCATGCAAATGGAAGGGCTTATCCCTCGGATATCTGCAATAGTCCACCCGATGGCCTTCTTATGCTCCCTCAGCATTCGAACCAGCCTCTCCTCTTGAGTTGAAGTCAACTCCACTGAAATGATAATTGAGAGAGTCTGTTTATCTCCCAAATAGGCTTACTTTAGATGTGTAGGGAGTGGCTTCAATTCCAATTCCACTGCCTGCACATTAGAAGGTAACAACTTGAGGTGAGCTTCAGGTATTTGTATAGAAGCTAAATCAAATGTTTTTGGAGAGCTTTCCAATGAGTCCAAGGTAGCTGTCGTTTCGACAAGCTCCTCTCCCATCTTAACATCAGTGTTGGCTTCTACTTCCATATCCTCGGTTAAAGCTATTTCCAAATGATCACATCAACAGAAAAACACACAATGATCATTAGGAGGATGTTTTATGGCATCAAAAATATTGAAATGAATCACTTCCCCATCAAATTCCATTGTGAGGGTGCCTTTACGAACATCTATCTTAGTTTGAGTCGTATTAAGGAATGATCTCCCCAACAAGATAGGTATCAAATTGTATGGGGTGTCATCATTCATATCTACAACATAAAAGTCTGCAAGAAATACTAACTCATTCACCTGCACCAAACATCCTCAACCACACCATCAGGATAAGCATTAGTGCGATAAGCAATTGGATGACTAAATTCATTTTTTAAAGGGCCCAAATTCAAAAAAGCATAAATAGAATGAGGCATCACATTAATAGAAGCACGCAAATCCAACATTGCTCTATTGATCACAGTATTACCAATTTTGCAAGGAATGGTGATCATACCTAGATCCCGGCATTTTGGAGGCATCTTCTTTTTGAATATTGCCAATACATTCTCACCCATCATCACTTTATCATCAACCCTTAATTTCTTCTTTTGTGTATATAGTTCCATGAGGAATTTGGCATACCTTGGCACTTGCTTGATTGCTTTGAGAAAAGGTATGTTGACTTCTATCTTTCGAAAGGTCTCAAATATCTCTTTATCCTTGTCCTCCTTGTTTGGCCTCATTAATTTGCTCCAAAAAGGTGGAGGATTAGTTTTAGTACTATTGGGACTTTCGATGTTTACCTTCGTACTTGATGACAAATTTTCTTCCTTTGTCAATTCCATCTTGATCTCTTCGTCGGTAGCAATCTTTGTTAGGATCTTTTTGGAACCTTCAATCTCCTTTCTACTTCTCAGGGTTATGGCACTGGCATTCTTTGGGTTCACCTTGGGCTGTGATGGCAATTTTCCTCCTCCTTGTGATTCTAGTGATTAAGCCTTACCGCCATTTGACCCAATTGGTAATCCGTGCTCTATTGGCTTGCTTTGAATTATTGCAACTGCTGCTATATATCCTATTGAAGTTGCAAATTGGTAGTAACAAGTTTGTTAACAACTTCTTCTAAAGACGCACCTAAACTTGAAGAAGAAGCTCCATGTACTCCTTATTACCTTGGTTGAAATCCTGGTGGTCCTTGCGGTCGATTTTGGAAGTATTTTATTATCGATTCCCACCATAACTCAAGATGGGGTGATCCCTCCAACCTGAGTTATATGCCTGCCAGTATGGGTTGTATTAGTTTGGGAAGTTCCCTCCTATAGCATGCACGTGCTCCATACTCCCTTATAGCAAAGCTGGGCACTCATCAGTTGGATGACTTGTGTTTGAACATATCCTGTATGCTTTCACTTGTGCCTGTCCAACTACAATATGTCTCAGAAAAGATGTTAGTTAATCTAAATAATGTTCAATGGATGAAGTTCTTACCCCATTTACTCGTCGAACATCATTACTAGTGCCAAATTGTTGGGTGTTAGTGGCCATCCACTCAAGTAATATCCTAGCTTCAATAGGAGTCTTCCCGTAAAGTGTCCTACCACTTGCCACATCAACTAAACTCCTCTCCATTGGTAGCAATCCTTCATAAAAATATTGGATGAGAAGTTGCTCTGGTATGTTGTGATGTGGGCAACTGGCACATAACTTCTTAAATCATTCCCAGTATTCATAAAGAGACTCCCCTTATGTTACTTAATACTGTATATCTCCTTTCGAATACTTGTTGTCTTTGAGGCCAGGAAATATTTTTCCAAAAATAATCTCTTCATCTCCAACCAAGTGTTCACACTTCTAGCCGGTAAATCGAATAACCGATCTTTTGCTGCATCTTTGAGCGAGAATGGGAAGGTCCTCAACATGATCTGCTCGTCCGTCATCCCATGAGGCTTCATGCTCAAGCACACCACATTGAGTTCCTTAAGATGCTCATGTGCATCCCCACCAGCAAGGGTATGAAAGTTAGGCAATAAATGAATTAATCCAGATTTTAACTAAAATTTAACATGTTCAGCAAAATTCGAAAATGTTATGCATAATGGTTTATGAGTTAAGTCAGGTGCAGCCAACTCCCTTAGAGTTATTGGATTTGCCATTGTGTCTTTGGATTCTGCTTCCAATTCGTTTACCAAAGTTGACCTACTTCCCTATGTAATCTTCGTAATGGTCTCTTGATCTCTGGATCAAGTTGCTCAGTTTCTCTACCACACTCCCTGACAACGGCGCCAAAATTTGATTGCGCGTCGTAACGCTAATCAAAATTAAAATAACTAGACTACTACTGTAATAGTTGCGAGTCTAGGTTGATCCCATAGAGAGTGTGTGTAAAGTTTATGAAATGAAATTAACCAGTGTTTAGGAAAAGGGAGGGGGGTTTTGGATTTCAAACAGTTTAGAAATTAAAAGTAAAATTAAACTATTGGAAACAAATTAAGACAAATAATTGAAAATGAGAAAAAGTGTTGAGTATGTGTAAGGTCCGGTTCTAAGGCCAATCTCGACCTAAGCACAATCAAGCATATTCCTTCATTCTAAAATCTTTACAATTCTTTTTGGAGTATTGATTTTAGACTAGTAGAATGGTCTACAAATCTCGGTTTTCCCTAGGTTGTATTTAATCAAGGTACAATTATTAATTAAATCTAACTACCAAATAACCTAGGATACCACACTAGATTCAATTTGGCAGTCGCATTATGAATTAAAAAACAATCAATATAGGCAGTAACCCCACATGTTCAAATTATCTAACCTAAGTTATGTTGTTCCTAACGATTAACGATCGTTAGATCCTGCTCACAAGTATTAAAAGTAACGATTACGGATTACGATCAATATTTTAGCAATAGGTTCGAAATAAAACGATAAAAATAATCTATCAAGTTCATTAATTCCAAAACCATCAAAATTAATACAAACAACACAACAATCTGAAAATAAATCACGACTCTAAAATGACAGAAATAGCTTAACCATGAATTGGCGTTGATATCCCTGTTGAATCAGTGCCGGGAAATTAGCCAACCATCTTCATTTTTATGCTCCAAAAATGGGTCATTAATGTCATGTAGTACTAATGCTCACAGTGGATAATTAAAAATGCAGGAGAAATTTTTGGTTCCATTACTCACTGTACTGCTCTTGCGCCATTTTTTAACGCCTCATTTGATTTATTCCCCAACCCTTATCATCTATCTTTTGCGTCTCACTGTAGCAACTTCTTTTTTTTAGAATTAAAAAAATTGAATTAATATCAAAAGGGATACAAAGTCAAACAACCATGGGATATTCTCTAAGCCCGACATGTGAGCATTTTAAACATGAAGTCGGGACAAAAGAAATAGACACACTAAAACAAGGAAAACTTCAAATTAGGGCAAAATGGATCGATGCTTTCCGCGACATCAGCCAGCAGCTACGCGAATCAGAAAGACCTGGTGTGCGAGACGACACTAGCCGACGCCAGCAACTTCTTGCTTTCACTCTTCGGTGGTTTTGCTTGCGCCAACACTATTCCTCCACTATCTCTGCCCACTATTCAATTTAAAAACACATTACTGCATTCAAACGCTGCTCCACATTCTCTGCCACCATTATTCCCTATGCTTGTCTTCAAGGAGCTGCGCTAACTTAAGTCTCTGCCCACACTGTTCAATGATTAGACAATTAAAAACCCTTTCATTTAATCATCAAACGTTCTCCAACGCACAGCTTGTGCGTGTGCGTTTTCCTCTCAAAATGCCTAACGTTGCGTTGCTGCGTTTCACGCAACATTAACCAACACGATGACAATTTTTTTTTCTTTTTACTTTATAAACAATTGTGCTTCAATAGGTTTTAGAAAATTTTATCTTTTTGGTCTTAAAAATATATCCACATATCGAACCTAGTTGTCAAAACAAATTGAACACAAATTGAGCATTTTATCTTAAAAATAGGATTGAAATAACATGTAAATACATAAGAAAATATAAGAAAATTCAATCCTATCAAGTAGTAGTGAGTAGTATGTGTAAGCTTTTGTAATGAAAGGAATTAGTGTTTAGGATATAGGGGGTTTGATTGGATTCGAATAACAAACTAAAGTAAATTAAACTATTGAAAACAATTTAAATCAAATAATGAGAAAATTATAAAATTAATGAATGAGTTTAGAATTTGGTCCTCATATCAATCTCGGCCTACACACAAATAAACATACTTCATCATCTTGTTGATTTCACACCTCTCTTAGAAAATACTAATCGTAGGTTAACAATAAGCTCTATTAGCCCTAATTTTTCCTTAGGTCTTATTTAATTAAAATAAGCTCTTTGACTAAACCTAGCTATCAAAAAACCTAGAATAAGTTATCTAGATTTAATAGGATAACCATAATACAAGCTAGGAAAATAGAGTAATCTAGGCAACAAATACACAAGCATGGGTCATTTAACCTATGTGATGTCATTCCTAATCATTCATCACTATTAAGTTTACCACAAATAAATTAAATAGAACTATTACATATTGTATTCCATATTCTGGCAGTAAGTTCATACAAAAACAATATATTGAGAACTAGAATATTAATCATCCATATATGAATACCGAAAATGTTAAGCAAAGAATAACATAAACAATCTCTAAAGAGAGAAGATCAACATTACACAAGGAAAAGATACCCAAATGTATTCTTTGGCTTCAACATCCCCTATGAACTGCAAGAAGAAATATTAGCCCTATATAGATCCCAAAGATGTGAGGTTTCTGCCCCTTCTCGTGCTCCAAACACGATTCACCCCTCTTTTGCCTAGTTAAATGTCTATTTATATGAAAATTTAGGGTTTTAGGGACATGCACGGTTAGATATACAACCGTGTATCGTACAAATCATGTTGATATGTTCTTTTTCTTACATTTTCTTATCTCATCTTAACCCTAATCCATCTCCTTCTTGTTCCACAAAGGCAAATGAGTTTTAACATTAAGAGGATGACTCATTGCATATGCTTTTAACCTATTTTAGTTTTTATGCTTCCAATTTGTATCTAAAATCAAATGTGAACCAACATCAATATCTTACGCATTTCATAGCACTAATCACTAAGTGTTGTGGAGTAACTGTATAAATAATTAAGTACATGTCAAGTTCAACCACACTTAGATTTTGACTGTCCTTTGGCAAAATAACAAAATCAAAGTCACACTTCCACATTTTCAATATTTACCAAGACTAGATAGTCATAAAGAAGGAGGAATAACTTTTAAAACCATGACAAGAAGTCAACATTCAATGCCTCTAATAATGACAAATGTAACATACCACTCTCATAGAACATATGCTTGAATGTATCGATGATTATTTGAGAACATACACAACGAGGATGGCACGTTAAGACGATTGCAATAGCACATTATTAGAGGCATCAAATTTCAAAAGCATTTCAAACATTCATTTTGAATCATTACATTCACAATCATATTAAATAAGAATGTCAGTACATTTCAAAGTTCACATATACATTTGAAAATAGGTGAGAAATGCTATTCTTAATGCATAATGACTAGAGACATCTGCAGGTACAACTAATCCCGAACACTAACTCATGTCTAATTGCAATAGCTATACTCCAACTAGTCTATCTAGATCTTTCCTAAACATGAAAATTAACATTGCAATTTTGATGAGTTTGCAAATTCATTGAGTGAACCATCATTGATGTATACACTCAGGTCAGATACATAGAGACAAGTCATATCCCAATTTAACAAGTATTACATATCATCTAGTATTAAATGTCACATCACATTGCATCATACCTTATTAAGTGCATCAAGATTATCATACTCTCACAAGTATATCAGGTAAGTTAACATTTCATATCACAACACTTTCTCATTTACTTTTCGACTGTATTTCAAATAATTCAATCATATGATACATATAAGGATGTATATGCAAATGTACGTGTGACTTCATTTTATTTTTCTTTATTGTGACTGAGCACCTATTTACTGTCCCGTATTCCTTGTGGATACCGAGCTCATTTCATTTACTGTCTCCTATCTGTTCTGGATGCCGGGCTCATTAATAACTGAGTCTGTGGCTCTTAGTTCATAATCCTGAGCTTAAAGCTCTTTTTCGTGTTAGTCACTCTGGTCACAACTCTTTTATCTGATCATGCATTTCAATGTGATGTATCATTCCACATGCCATGTTTCATTACTTTTCATTCTTGTGCACTTTTGTAACATGTATCAAATTCATCAGATCTAAGTCTGGCAATTCACATTCAGTTGTTCTCATATTTCATAATCAATATACTGATCAGACAGAAACACATATAATTGAGTTTACACATCTAGGTTAACTCACAATACGCTCTAGATAAGCTATTATCTTGATGATCAGACAATGTTTGGATGTTGACGATCAACTTGTGTACCTATCTTCATGCAATACACACATATTTCACACATCATTAAGTTTTCAATCATATGATTATTCAATCATTTATATGTATATATATATATCATCTTTCAATGCATGCTTAACTGACCTTCCGAGTATGTATTAATATACAAAGATCTTTATTGTACTTATACGCTTTCAGATCATTCAACTTTATAGCTTGTATACTACCATTTTGCAATTAGGTTTATACCTTAAGTAAGCTTAATTTATTCATCAATCATATATGTTCATATAATTATTCAATTCTCACTTACAATTACTTTGTGTTCTCCAATGTTCATTTATTTGTATCTAATACACAATACTTATAACACCCACATGCCCCTGAGAGGATATACAGATGCCATATAAAAGATATCTAAATCATACCAAGATATTTAAGAAATTCCATAAAAATAAGGCAACATACTTCACATTTATAAGTTGTTAACATAAATAAACAGAATACATTATACAAATTGTGTATCTGTGTGTGTGTGTGTGTGTATACCTTTAAATTTAAAACCATCCAGTATTTTAGTTATTGCAAACCATTTACATGAAAATACAAATATGTCTCATAACATTAGATACAACTAAAAAAACAAACTCAAACATCTTCCAAAACAAAACACGCCCTTCTTTGGCCTCTGTGATTGTCTTTGTCCCAATCTCAAATCTTTTTATCAGAACCTACATGGAGGCAAAACCACTGTGCTAATCATACAACTTGGTGGGAAATAACTAGGCATGATATAAATTGACAACTATTTTCAACAGTCGACTAGCATTCACTTTCACTAAATCAGATCATATCATAAGTAATCTTTAATTGTTCAAGATAAAGCACAATCCAAACATTATTTGTATCAGAACAGAATGTAATTCATCAAAAAAATATTTTGCATCAAACAAAACATATAAATAACATAACATAACATAATTATTTCAGAACAGAACATAAAAGTCTTAGATCAGGATATAATTGTGTCAAAACAGAACATAACTTGTATTGGATTTGATTAAAACTTGCTTTAGTATTGAACTTAACTTGCATCAGAATAAAAAATATATTAAAATACAAAACAAAATAGCCTACTAATCCTTTTGAAAAGAGTGGGTAATGGGACTAGAACAGAAGATACCATGATTGGTATCACAGAACAGAAGAGACTTATGTCTCAGAATCAGAACACACTGTAGTGTCTGAGAACAGAAGGCATTATAGTGTCAAGTATAGAAGGCAACTTAGTGCCATAAAAGCAGCTGCAGACCCTTCTAGGCATGCCTATTTACCCACAATTGGGACTTAGCAGTTTCAAAACAAAATATATTGCATTCCAAAATCACTTGACAATGAAATAATGCATAAGTATGAATTTATCTTCTTATGCTCAAACTGAATATATTCGTTCACACTTAAACAAACTCATTATGCATTATGAATTTAAGCATTTGCATCAATGCATGAATGAAGAATTAAGTCATTACACATCACATACAATCACACAAGTTCCCAATTCTCAAACAATCATATCCAATTCACATTGCTCATGTTCTTTGAATTACATTTACATTCATAAGTATACTTCATTCCTCTAACAACTCATAAGTTCCAAAATTAGATGCTTTGTTATCAAATAACACCTTCCTTAAGTTACCACCTCAATTAATAATCCAAAACCTATTCAACCATTAATCAATTAATCTAGCATCAAACTAGGTTCTTTTTCAACCTTAATTAAATCTAATTAAACCATTATAAGGTGTTTTAACCTTATATAGTCCAACAATTGCATAAAACCATCCTTTTCTCATCTTAGCACATTTCCTAAGACCATGTAAAGGAGCCATATAAATCCCATGATCGTGGGATGAGTAAACTGATAGTTCACTCTCCTATTGCCTTTAATTTCTTTCCAATTTTAACTCCTTTATGCTCCATTCAATACACCTTCATTATAGTCCATAAATTTCACTTCAATTCTACCTTATTAATGCTTCAATTACTCATCAAAATCATGTACAAATCCAATTCAAAATCATTCATTACGTAGCTCATAAATCATGATCTTTCATGCATCAAAACCAAATCAAAATTTTCTATACGAGGATCACTTTTTTAACACTCATTTACCATCATCATAACACTTATTCCATGCCAAATCAATTATCATAGAACTTGTATTAATACATGCTATAAAGTTTAGAATTCCCTGACATGTTTAACTTCAAGTTTCTTCTTCAATGAACAAGCTAAACTAGCCTTCATGCAACCAACAAACTTCCAAGATCTAGGTGAAGATCTTAACACCAAGAAGACACTAACGCAAAATATGGTTGAATATAACTTCATTGATGTATCTTTTAGCAAAGATGTTGGACCCGTTACCAGAACCCAACTTTCGAAACATAAAACTTTGTACTTGAAACCCTGAAGGTCATTTGCTGTCATTCCACGTTGGTGGTGAGCGCACACTAATCAATCATCAAAATCATAAGTTCACTTTTTCATATAAATTTTAACTTTCAGTCTCTAATTTACATTGAAGAAAGAATCACCTCAAACGGAGTTCTAAAACTCAAGATATGCTTAAAAATCCTAAGTGTGTAAATACTCCAATTATGCTCTTCAACTAGACCCTTCACTTGTTTTAATGCCAACTCTCTCGATACAACTGTAAATGGTACAAAGTTTTATAGGGAGAAAGATACATGTCATTGGAACCTATTGGTTCAAGAATAACCTCAATTGGAGGTCGGATGAGGGAGTTATGCCCAAAAGAATACACCATGCTTAAACCCCAAATTGATTGGAACCTCTCTTGGCGCGATCGCCATAACATTCCTTCTAGATGTCGGATTGATTTCATTTTCAGACCATTAGAAAGGCGACATCTAGAGCTACAACTGGCATGAAGACCACAAAGCCTGATTTTGCCTCTAAGATGATCAAAAATCACAATGTTTCCCGAGAATGTCTATTAAATGGACATGCATCGAGCTTAGGGTGCCAAAAGACCAGAGAATGTTCGTTAAATGGACATCCATGTCCGTTTAATGAACATTGACTAGCCATGGGGTATTCTTCCACCCGAGAATGTCCGTTAAAGGGACACCCATGTCCATTTAACGGACATTGGAGTTCCCCAAGCCCTCCAATGCCTCTCCAAAGCCTCCAACCTTCAACCTAACACCATAAACACTTATAATCTCTCCAATTTCACTTCTTCTAATGTCAAACCACTTCATAACAACTCAACATCAAGTTCATCTTACCAAGTTCTCAAATGTCAACTTATTTAATACATCAAAACCTCAAATTCCAATCAATCATCAAAGCTGTTACAAATGCAAACCATATACAACATCCTAACTGGCAACACTCATATCTCTCCATTCCAATATCCAAAAATCACAAACTTCATATTGTTGGAAAGATCAAAAGATCTTCTATAACTTTCCAGAAGACAAGATTTATCAATTCTATCCATATTTTTTCAAAATTCCACTAGAATTCAGAACACAATCCTACCCTTATGAAAAAGTGAAAAGTAGAAATGCAAAGATTTGAAAAGCCATAATAAACCATAATACATATGCATTTCATTTACATCAAAATAAGTGTTCTACAATGCTTTAGTGGGCATTTCAAGCCACTTACATCATAATCCCAAAATACAAAATTTACAAAAGTAACATTTTCCCAAAATGCATCTAAAGCATTGATTTACAAAAGTTAACTTGAAATACAAAATAATCCAATTCTGGAGTAATGCCTTTATACTCAATCACTCGATCTCGTGCTCTTCACCTGAAGATGGGAAGGAATGGGAGGGGGTGAGCTTACGCTCGTGGGTAACACATTTATATTCAGTAATAAGAAAAACCATTAAAACATTCATGATCATAGCAATTCTCACAAAAACTCATAAAACAAGTATTTCTCAACTTTGTCAAACCAAAATCACAATTCTCATAATCAAGCATTTTTCAAACTTGTCAACACATATAAACACACAAAACACATCACAAATGGCTTGGTAAGTCCATAAACATGACGAACTACACGATTCCATAAAATGGCCTTGTGTAGTCGTAAACTTGAGGGAGTCCTAAAAGGAGCTCTGTGCCACTAGCGGGTAAGCGAGAGAAGCCTTGACTTGGTCAACGTGCACGTGACAATTCTTGGATGGACTGTACCGAACCCACATAACATGTAATTCATGCACTGAAAATAGTTTGCCGCAAATGGTACATTCTTGAAAACTTGTTTTTCATGCACATGACATATTTTTCACAATTCAACAACCAACAATCTAATACCAATCTAAAAGCCATTTTCAACTCATTCAAAAGCAAAAATTTCGAAATTTGCAAAACAATTGCAATTCATTCCCAAAATTCACATACCACAACTTATGGCAAATTTCCAATCATTCAAGAACAATAAAACGCTCATTAATGAAGTAGTTGGAAAAAGTCATTAATTTCATTTAATTGAAAATCATTTATGACTTATTAACACAAGTATAAAAATGTAACCCACCTGATTTTTTTCCTTGCTTCAAAGCTTGTTCAAGGGTGTCCCTCTCCTTGCTCCTCTTGCCTCCTTTGCTCTTCTTCAACAACCCACACACAAAAATCTCCAAATTAATAGGATTTCCAAAATTGAAAAACCTAAAGAACCCAAAGCATGAAATTGATCTTAAAATATCTAAACTCATCCATTTCCTAAGCTCTTTAAACCAAAACCACTTCAAAAATCCTAAACATTTACAACCACTTACCTTGAATCTTCACCCAACAAAGGATTTTCTTGGCTTAAATGGAAGCTTGAACCTTCCTCTAGCTTTTTCCTTCTTGAAATAACTCCAAAAACGCTCTTGAACTCTAAGAAAATGGAAACCCTATCTTTTTTCTTCTTTTTCTCCTTCCTTCTCTCCTCCCACGACACTCCCTCTCTTCTCCTCTCTCAATTTTCGTATTCTCTTCTTCTCCTAAGCAAGCCACTCATTTCTCCTCTCTTTTATACCCTCCTTAATGATAAAAAGTCCAAAATTCCCTTACTTATTAGCTTAGGAACTTAAATGCTTAAGTGACATGCCTAAATGCCCTTAATGAAACTTACCCCTTCTAACCCTTCAATTTAGTCACTTATGCCACATAGCCTAATTAACATTAACATGTCAATTAAGTCCAACACAATTTAATGTAATAAGACCCCAAAAATCATCTAATCATGCTTAATCAAATAAAAAAAATCAGGGGCCAACATAGTCAATTTAGCAAAGTTGTACCAATGACCCAAACCCCCCTTTTTATCAACTTAATTTGCATTTTCGGC